>JAFIDM010000001.1:14828723-14861632 GCA_023159025.1 Thereuonema tuberculata
AGGTTCAAATTTATTCTCATAAAAAATGGTCTTAATTATTAACAGGCAAAAACAAAAATAATTCTATGCATCTGAATCTACCTTTCTTGTTTGTTTTTTAATTCATGAGATTCCAGGACAGTTGTTTCAAGCTCAATAGCTGAATTCAGGTAAAGTTATTAATGATTGACAGATCAGATGTGCCATTATAAAAGAGCATTAATTAGCAATTAACTTTAGAAGTCAGAAAACAAAGTCAGAAAAAACTGAATAGTTATTCAGTGGTTTTATATATATATATATATACAGTAAGAGTGTGTGTGTGTGTGTGTGTGTGTGTGTGTGTGTATATATTTATATATATATATACAGTGGCGTAGCGAGCATAACTGGTGCCCTCCCACCCCCTGAAAACCCGAAAATCTTGTTTGTGTCGGGGATCATTTGGCGCCGGGCGTGATAGACCCCCCCCCCCCCCCATGCCCCTACATATATATACACACAATCTTTGACAAAAAAATCGATGCACTCTGAAAAAAATAATCCCATAGCAATGAAACTTCACATGCAAAAACCTTTCGACCGAATATACACATGATCAAAAATTCGCACCCAATGAATGAACAGCTGGAGCTAATTCATAATACTAGGTTAGGTGAAGTTCCTTGGGCATTAGATTATGTAATAGGCCTTGGCTACATTTATATGTACGGTTAATGAAATGTATTGCGACTTTTTAAATGCATATTTCTGACTTTCTGATAAAATCGTTCCTATTCTTATTACAATAAAATTAAGGGCTATCCATTAAAACCTAAACTTCAGCTAAGGAGCGTTGGAGGGTTAACCGCCACGCAACAACAGTAGACTGTCCACCGAAAGAATATGAACTTTGGGAATTTTTTCCTGGACAACTACTGATTCGATCGACTTGAAATTTGAATATGCTGTACTTTAGAGTATCTACTGTACAATCTATATTTTTATTCAACCTTTTCTATAACAGTTTGCAGACACAGTTGACTGCGTTTGCATTTTTCTGGATAGGCAGAAATAAAAAAATATTCATTGTATAGTAGACACTCTAAACTAAAGCATATCCAAATTTCAAGTCAATAAGAGTCAGTAGTTGTCCAGGGAAAAAATTCCCAAACTTCACCTATTTCCGGTGGACAGTCAGCTGTCATTGCGTGGTGGATCAACCCTCCAGTGCTCCTTAGCTGAAGTTTAGGTTTTACTGAGTCGCCCTTAATTGAATATTGTCATCAGAATTCAACAAGTCCTAAGGTAACATTAAGTGCATTTCTAAGTTTTCAAATGTGAGATTATCGGACAGTTTTTTGGCATTGACCCAATGCAGCTAACTTTGAACTTTTAGGGGGGGTGAAAGACTTTATCAATCAATTTAATAGTGAAATTTAAATAGACAACAGGAACAGAATTTTATATATTTATTCACGTTCAATATATTTCAATTTGCTATCCCAATTCTAAAGCGTTAAAGTCATCTCTTCTTTCATCTTACCATTTTTTGCTACAACTAAATTTTACTTATATAAAACCTCAGCATACATTATAATTTTTCACCAGACACAGAAGACGTTACATGTCTTGAAACCCCACCACTCTTTTTGCTCACCCTGTATAAATACAAACACACAGATACAAGTGCTCCCCAACTTATAACCAAACAGCTTGCATCATTAGCACTTTCAACCAAAATTTTCAAAATATCAAAAAATCGAACATTTTCAAAAAATTGGGTATTTCTAATATTGTTCAAATAGTTTTTCATATATATATATACAGAATACTTGAAACATGTCTAGAACCTTTACGAACCATATATAAACAAAATATTTACAGATGTATTTATAGACCATTGCCGTAGTGCCAATGTACGTTTCCTCTCCACTTTTTCAGAACTGTTTAGTCAATGTCTGCTAGAATTAGATAGCACTAATAAAAGTCAATTTCAGATGGGATTCCCTAATCTCTTTTCTCTTGGCAACAGTTGTAACTGGTGTTTACCATAAAAGAGCCATAGCAATTGTATTCATTTGAAAATATTTACTCAATTTGCAAATATTTTACATCTACAGTTACTCTAAAAGCATTAAAATATGGCATTCCCACCGTCTGCTTATGATCTTGCAGCACCACTTTTTCACCTGGTGGCAACTTTTTGAAGTAATTTGTTTTTCGTTGGAATTCTCTTCCCCATGCTTTACATAGCTTATACATAAAGTTGCATTACTATCCATGGAATAACGCAGTCTCGAAACAGCGCAGAAGTATATGTACCTTACGGTACATTGCCTTACAAAATGCCGCCGAAACGGTCATTTGGCATTGCCTTTAAGATTCGCGCGGTGGAATGCGTGAAAGAAACTTCCGGTGAGGCGGCCGCCCGTCATTGCGGATTTGGACGACGAATAGCAGCGAAAGGTACAGAAAGACATTGCCATTTATCTTAACAGTCTTATGTAGCATGTGAAATTCAAATAAAGTAGCTGTTTGTAATATTAGCTGGTATTTATGTGTAAAAATATTGCATTCTGAAGGTTTTTGTTAATAATGGCCGGCCTCTAATAGCAGCCGGTGTCTATTAAGCACTGGGAGGTGAGGCTAGTTTTGCAAATAAACGCCGGGGGCCTCTATTGGAGCATATATGGTACATATATAATTTTCTATTTTTGCACATTTTTGACCAAACTGTCAGATTGGAATCCAACTAACAATTTGTAATCTATAATTTGGGGACTAACTGCATATACATTACTTAACTTACTGTCTTCTTATAATTTAAACTATTCCTTTTCGTACAATACTATTTCTTTCTTTTTTTTAAATAAAATATCAATTCAATGATTGAAACAACTAATCAAAATGAAATCCAATCTATTAAAATTGGTAAACTTTTAATTTTATATACCAGCAGCTTCGTGTTCTGTATGTTCCTCATCATGTTCGGTGTGTTCCTCGTCATCCCCATGTTCAGTGTGTTCCTCATCATCCCCATGTTCAGTGTGTTCATCTGCCGATGCATGGTGTTCTTCATGGTCATCAGGTGGATGCTCATCAACAAAATCCTCTAATATACTGGCATACCTGGATTCTTTGATTGGAGTTTCAGCTGTAATAATAAAATTAATTTAATTAAAATACATTTTAATATAATACCATTTCATTTCAGTGGCTTATGGGTCTACTGGAAATAATTTTGCAAAAGTGGAAAAAAAAAAGCTATTGAACGAAATGAACGAAATGTTAGGATTAAATTCATTAGATAAATACCCAATAAAAAAATAAGTTTTAAACTAAATGATGAATAAGTGTCATATATGATACTTAGCATATTTTATGTTAAGATTAGCAATAGAGTTGACATTTTTTTTTTTTTTTTTGTAAAAATTTATATAAAGTCAATGTATTTTAATCATTTGTGTAATTATTTCTACAAAAAATGACTGAGAGAAGACAAGAATGACTTCTATTAACCCTTCAAGCTGGTAAGACGTACTCGTATCCGTCTCAGTCTATTTGACATATTGGGATATGTTCGCTACAGGGGTAAATAATTGGCGTTCTCCTGCTGTTAATTTTCTTTCTAATTCTGTAATTTTCCGCTGACTGAGAGACAATGAAATACGCTTATATTTTAGTGGTGGAACTTAAATTTCCACGCTATAGTGTAGCCAGTAAAAAATTTCCTTTTAGCTTCTTTCTTTTCTCAAGAAAAAAAAAAGTACCTTGGAGAGAAACATGCAGAAAAGAAACAGCCGGCCTAAAGGGTTAACAGTAATAGGCTGATCCCAGAAGTTAAAGGAATTGTAATCTAAGCAAAAGTTTACGAAGGCTTGCTATGTACAAGCAAATGTAGTTGCTTGAAAAATTTTAGCTTCTCTTTGAGACACAAACAATTTGTCTTTCACAGATGTTCTAATGAGACACAAGTTATTCTATGTCAAATCATCCGCTGTAATTTACTATATCAGCTCTGATCTGGCTGGTATTTTTCCTAGCTATAGTGATTCAATATGAGTATGGAAAAGAATTTTTTTTTTCAATTGTTTTCATAATAATAATTGCAATTATTATTATTTTAATTTTTAGAAATTTTGGTATTGAATTTTTCTGCACGTATTCCTCAAGACTTCAAAACTTCCATTCTCCCTTTCTTTGTTCACTATCTAATAAAAATTTGAATTTTTTGGTTTTAAAAAATAACTACAGTTGAGTTCGTGAAAGAAGAGCTTTTTATGACATAATTTCCTTATGGATTGATGTTTCCAGGACGTTACAGTACCATCTACTGCTCCTTTTAAACATTACGAAAACATTCTGGTTGTTGCAGTTTCTACAGTTACAGTAACAGGTCTTGAAATAATTAAAAACGTTCCACACTATTCGCTTCGCTTTGCAAAGTTTGTCCTTTCGTAGTTACGCTTATGCGATCACAAAACGACGCCATCTTGGACTGACTGCTCGGAGTTCCACTTGATGACGTCATGACTGGTGATGTTTGTTCCAGACAAAATCGATCGCTATGTAATGACCATATATGGCAAACCCTTCTTTTTTGAAACTACTGTAAGGCAATTTTAAAATATAAATTATGATATTTTAGCTAATTAAAATAGTACTAATAAAACTGACCAGGAAAAATGCAAATAAAATTTCAACCAACTGAACTGTCACATTTTTAATAAATAAATATTATAATTTCAAAAAAAATCATTAATTTCTTTTAACTTACTTAACCAATTTTCTTCTATATTCTATCCATTTCTTCCAAATTTATATTTAGCAATATCAAAAATTAATATCTTACCTACATCTGATCCATGTAATTGGAAAAATATTGTTCCCATAGCAATAAATAGTCCTGAAAACAGTAGAAAAAATATAATTTTGGCACAGATCCCTGCATGATGTCCATGATGAGGGTCATGATGTTCTTGCTCTTCTACTTCATCAGATTCATCTAAAAAATAAAACGATAAAAGTAATTACAGCATCTGTGTATGAGAAAATTAAAATAACAATTCTGAAGTTACCATTATTTTTTTTGTCCAGGATTTTTTTAATGATTGTTATAATTCCAGCAATTTATATTCAAGTTCGAATTTCAAACAATCAACTTATAACTCTCTTCATATAAATGATGGATACAAAAAATAATGTAAATAGTTAGATTAAAATTTAAATGAAGATTAAAGATATATTTTTCAAGGAAGGAAACTTACTGCCATTGACTTTTTAAACTTAGTCTTTCAATAATTTTCACACTTTTACTTTGTACTTACAATTAATTAATATTAATTAATTTTAATTACTTAAAATTAAACTGCAAATAAGATCTTCAGATACCAGAAAATCCAAAATTGAAATAAACAAACTCAACAGTAAAGTAAATTCGTACTAACAATCCGAACGGTAAACAAACAAAGAATCTGCTACAGGCAGTGTCAGAAAAAAACAACAAACAATTCAAGGTTAATTAAGATTAACAATTGTCAGTTTAATGGCGGAGTGCACCAAACTTCAGTTAACTTTGATGACTGCAGTTTGGACGGAGCTAAAATTAGTGGGGGGTGCTACTCCAGAAAAATTTTAGCCTTTGTTTTAAAATTGTGTGAAAGGAAACAAACATGTATAAAAAGAAATTTATCAAGTTTCTGAATAAATTTTATTTTTACTAATTTTAGCTCCGTCCAAACTGCAGTCATCAAAGTTAACTGAAGTTTGGTGCACTCCGCCATAAAAGTAAGAAAATCTAAAGGCTAGTACACACCTAGGGTCAAAGTGCACGACATTGTATAGGGATAGTTGCGATACATTGTCCCTAGACTGTCACTATACAATGTCGCTCGTCCCACCTAGGAGCCAGTTGCACTACAGATATCAGAGGATTCCATTCCTTGCAGCAAAAACAGTAATGGGTGGTAACCAAACCAACTGCACTTTTTAGGGAAAGAACCACTTTTTTTACGTTCTTGCCTGAATTGAGATTTCCAATTGTGGATTTTCTTCTCCATGTCTTGAATTGCCATCAGGTATTTTTGGGCCAGATCCTTCATAGCATCTCTCCTTTTATTTCTGTTTTTATAATCCACACTTGTGATATCCGAAAGACATGAGAGGGCCTGAAAATCTTCGATTATATTTATTGTTGTTTCCATGGTGGACAAGTAGAAACTGACTCAGAAGTCTCGGAAGACGTAATAGACTACGAAATGTAGTGCAACATTGTATCATGTTCTCAGTTTCAATGGGGAACATGAGACTTGGGACTTTTGTATTGCGACAGTCCCGGAACAGCCCTGAGACTTGTCCCAAGAAACATGTTCAGCAACTTTCTCCCTAGGTGTGTACTAGCCTTAAGGATACTCATTAAACAGTGAAGGTGTGTGATTAAAAGTTTCAGGAACTATGTCATGCAATTATCAATTAACAAAAAATAGAATCGGTAAATAAGCATAACTGATAGTTATTTGAAATGGATCTAAGTTAATGAACTGATGCCAAATAAAGGAGATTCACTGGAGGGGATATGTTATTGATGTTTTCAATAACAGATTACAAGGGGATGGATTTGCATTTTAGGTTATTTTATTTTTATTTTTAATTGTGATGATAAAGGGCATCATCCACATCTTTCTAACTGCTATTTCATTGACTCATCTGTCTTAAACTTAAAGATAATTCTAAAGGTCCTAAGAAGCTGTGAATCAGTTTCCTTCTTAAAGTAGCAAACAACTTACCGTTCTTACCGTACTCAACTCTTGTACTATCCTACCTTTTTTTTTTCTTGTCATATCTTTATCAACAAAAACTTCCTTTACCATCCTAATTAAGCAGATTTGCTTTGATGAACAGAAATAAAGTCATTTTGATACTCTTATTTTACCAAGTGAAATTTAAAACTGTGTCCTACGGCCAAAGGCATCTCTGGATGAATGTGAAATCGGTTGGGCAATAGCCAAGAACAATAGTTAGCTTTTTACTACTACATCTTGGCTATTTCATCTTTTTTTATACAAAGACTTCTTCAGGCCATAACTAAATTTTTAGGAGTGAAGAATCATCTCTCCCTTTTCCTAAATACAGAACAACAAATAAATAAGTAATACAAAACAAGAATTAATCTAAATAACAAAAGAGCGTGATATTAATCACGTACTTAATTTTCAACGAGCCTAATTCATTGTTCAAAATTTTCCTTAAACTTGAACAATTTATCTTTCTTTTTAAAGTCTTTTAATATTTTCCAAATTTAAAAATTTAAAGTCTTTTTCATCTGTTATTTAGATTAATTCTTGTTTTGTATTATTTATTTGATGTTCTGTATTTAGAAAAAGGGAGAGATGATTCTCCACCCTAAAAATTTAGTTATTGCCTGAAGAAGTCGTTGCATATAAAAAAAGACGAAATATAGCTAAGATGTAGTAGTAAGATACAGTTTATGTGTCTTTTTATTTAATTTTTGGCATTTTTAAGAAGATATAATAGCTAGTTTGTTGCTAAAAACTTATTTTCAGAACCTTTTGATCACACACTAACAAAATTATTTAGCTTAAGAAGAAACTGCGATAATCGTGTGTTAAAAACATTGAAAGCAAACAAGAATTATCTAAGTGTGTGTTTCATGCAAATTTAGGCAAGCACATGCAATATGAACAACCTTTAATATTTCAAACTTTATTTCTTCCTTTTGTGTACTGTAGTGATAATCTAAAAGACAGCCTTATGATAAATATTTCAACTTTTTCATTCTCTGAACATAATGTTTCAAAAATTTCTCTTTTTGCATTCCCAGGTACATATTTATATAAAAAGGCTAAATATTTTGTCTTTCAAAAATACAGTACAGTAAGCTATGTTCTAAACATAATTTTTTTAAAGGCATAATAAAAACTATTCCTTTTAAAGTAAGATATTCTGCACCAAGTTCCTTATATTTTGAAGTTCAAGCCAAAACTTTAAAAATAAGCAATTAATCAAACGATGAGTTAAAGCAATGGTTCAATCATTGATTTCTTTAAAATGAGCTACAACATTTGCCTATTTCTGTCAATTTTTGAGAAATTATCTATTTTCAACATTATTTTTCCAAAGTTCAGAAAATTAGCATTTGAAATATAGGTGTATATATATATATATATATAAAATATGATTATTGTGTTTATAAGTTTTAAAATTTAAATTAAATATATAGATAAAGAATAAAGCAAGCAATTCTTGTAAATTTTATCATAAAAACCGACCTAAGGATTTTGATGAAATGGGGGGAATCTTCCTTTTACAGGTGCGAGAAAGTGATTCTGTCTCAACTTCGGGAAAACTCATTTAGGGGATAAAAGACTGACCTGGGTACCAGGTTATTGTCTAGTGTTATTTTATTTTCGTTTTGTTTTATTCTTAATAAATTTGTGTTCTGTGCATTTTTACGTGTAATAAAATAATAATTATACTTAATAATAATTTTTTAAAAAATTTCCTTTCAATGTCGTGTGTATTCACTGCGGAGCTGTCCATTTCCCCCAAAGAGGGTTAAATAACCAAGTGATTGTCTACAGTGTTCTTACTTCTGTTTCATTTTACCAAGCTTTGCTCGGTCTTCCAGGTACTACATATATAAAAGAGTATGAACTTGTTGGCCGCTTCTGTTAAATTTCTATAGAGCCTATTACTCAAATTCTATCTAATTAATTTATATTCTATTTAATGAAAGCTTTTAACTGTCCCGCCATGGCCAAGCAGTCTAGACGGCGGTCTGCCGTGTGATCGATGTGTCGGAACCTGGGTTCTAATCCCGGCTTGGGCATGGCTGTTTCTTTCTTCTGTGTTTCGTCTGTTTATCCCTGGGACTTACTAGCTCAGGGTTATTTCTGGACGAGATGTGAATCTCGTCCCCTCTTCTTCAATTTCCTAGCCTCACCCTAACATTGTCAGGTAGGGCTAGCTCGTGATCCAAAGTAGACTGTTGTCGATGAAAAATGAAGACGAAAACTTTTAATTTCTAAATCAACTGGTAATTATTAACTGTAACAGTTGTCTTTTTTTTTCTTTTCGTTTCCTTCTATTATACGTTCATTGAAGATTAAAATAAAATTACCATTTCTAAAGAAACTGTCCCTAACTGAATTACAAGTGTAATGCAGACCAGAACTTAAGATTTCTTGTTTCAATTAAAGCAAGATTCATTTCCTCTGAAGCCAGAGTAGGATATCAGACTTCAGAATTTGTTTAGCTATAAACTGTCATTGCAAACGTTTAAAACTGCATCCAATTCAGGCTGGACCACATTACAATTCCACATTCAAGGATTACACAAGTATATTTATTAATTACAGGTAACCCAACTAAAAGACAGAAGGACAAGGGACAGATTTTGGTATACAAACAGCATACTAGGATTATAAGGCATGGTTCTTTGGCTTTTAATTACTAGGCTCAAGGGTTTTTCATGCTTGGTTTGGAACAAATCTCAGTAGCTTTGTTACCTTTTAAGAAGTCACTATCGGATTTCTCACTGGATTTATCTTGTACTTCTTCTTGACGTAATCCATCATCTGCTGAATAAGATTCACCAAAGTGAAGAAATACATAAGTTTGATTCAAACTTATTCAGGGCAGCATTTAAAATTAAATTGAAATGTTCATCAGTCTAGATTAATTTCCGACTATGAAATAATTAACAATGAAACAATAACTAGGAAATATGATCCAACTGTCAAATATCTAGTTTTCCAACTTATGATAATAATTAATAGAAACACTTGCATTTCTAAAAAGATAAATACACAATTAGAACTATAAAAAAAATAATAAATAAAAATAAAAAAATAATTCGCTATTAGCCGTCCAGAACTGTTTTTGCAGTGATCATATAACTATTATTGCTAGGCTAAACAACTGAAGAAAATATTTTGGAGAATCTTCTATTTACAAACTCTTTGGAAAGCTCTTGTTTTATATATTCTTTTTATTACAAGAACTACAAAACTAATTGTAACAGAAACTACAAAAAGACTATTGAGCATCTGAAACATCTTAATAAAGTATTTAATATCTTTTAAAATATCACTTAAAAGACAACAACAAGTGATTATTACATTGATTTTTTTTTTCTTGTTTCTTTTCCCCATCTTGTAATTTACAAGAAAACTTACTTAAATCAATCATTATTTCCATATATAAGTTCTTGAAGAACTCATATATGTAAATTTTGTCAGTAGTATCCTTTAATATTTTAAATAATAAATATTTTAAATTTTGATATATTTTATTTTATTACATTTCAGACTTTCAATTCAGAAAAAAATACTAAAGAATAAATTTCTTTCAGGCTGTGAAAGAAAACTTAAGTGCGTTATTTATTTTTTTATTATAAAGTTCTCCTAAATGGAGAACTAAGCAGTTATGTGTGGATCCAGAACCTAATGGTTTAGGTGCTGGACTGCAGACGGGAGCAATTAAGTTCAATTCCCAGAGGTTGTCGGGGATTTTTTTTCCACAGTTATTTCTCCGCCCTAGGCTTCACCCAGCCCTCTGTCAAATGGGTACTGGGTTTCTTACTCGGGGTTAAATATGGGAAGGTGTTAACTAGTCCCATTGGTCCAGACTTGTTAGAAACCTAAACTTCTTATACACATTAGGGCCTGCATGGCATGTAGTGGTACACCTCTACCTTTTAAGCAGTTATGTGACAACTAAACAAAAACATAATTTCGTCTCTGAAATGTCAAAAAATGGCAAGATTAAGTTAAGCAATCCGTGACAACCTAAATCTTTATTCAAGGGCTTATAAAGCAAACCAGAACTTGAACCAAAATTGAACAGAATTAAATTTTTCTTGAATGGAGACTGAACCAAACTGAACATAACTCTGAACCTGAAAGTGGTTAACTGAACTTTACTGAACATCCGACCTGCATTACCACATTCACTGTTTGATTAAGTTATGCTTTTAAGATACTTTAAGATTTTCAGTAAGTAAAATCCTTATCATTATCATATTTGTTGAATATGCGAACCTAAATTGAGCTGCTTATTCTTTGGCAGTTTGTAGTTTTACTTTTTTCTTACATTCTTTTTTTTATTATTATTTTTCAATTCCCAAATCTTATCCAGGGATAAATTTTAGTCTTGACATCTAAAGAAGAACTATCCCTTGGTAATGCAATAGATCCGAAAGCTGCCCTGCAAGTCTCACATTTACTGTGGTAGTGTTGAATGATCCAGTTGTGTAACAAACTACCCTGCACAGTTTCTTCACACTCTCATATTTTCCAGCATGCTACCTCATCAGCTGAGCCTGAAGAAAGGATCAATTGCGATGCTCCTTCGCAATCTCAGCCCAAAGAAAGGACTCTGTAATGGCACACAATTGGTCGTTAAGGAGTGTCATCAAAATTTAAGCAAGACAGAAATTCTTAAGTTACGCTTAAATTGTGATGACAATTTAACGGGAAGCACCAGAGGTGATATTGTCACTATTCCCAGGATCGATTTTCAACCGAGTGATGTCACTTTGCCATTCAAGTTGAAGCACTGTCATTAATGCTTCAAGCCTTCCAATAAATAAATTCATTTATGTTCCTAACAACGCATTCATTTTAATTATCTATCGGGCATTCTGGGCATTCTATATATGACGGGCAAATAGATATTGATTATCTTTCGAAATTAATATCTGTTGAATAATTGAATATCAATTGGATATATCAATGGAGAAACAGAAAATTAAATTTCTTAATGCACTTAAGTTTGCTCAGGAACATTAAATTAATAAATTACAAATACTTTCATTCGACATTAATATTTTTATAAAAAAAACGAAGTCAGTATTTGGAAACTAAAACATTCAATAAAGACAGATTTCTCTGTGTAATACAATGCATTTTTCCCCTCATCGAAGATTAAATTTTTTTTTGAAGGCGACTGTCCAGTCAAATAAATTCCCTAGGTTAATTCTAATTTATTATTATTTATTGCCTTAATGCAAACTTTACTATTCTAGGCTATTCTAGTATAAGCTTATTAATAGAAACAAGATATTAAAAGAATCTAATACATGTATTGATATAAAAAAAAACAAACCCCTAAATATTACAAAAAAGCAAGGAATTAGTGCGTAATCTATCTAACTACAGATAAAGCATTTATAAGCAAGTATTTTCATACAACAACACCTTTTAACAATATATACTATAATGGCATTTAATATTTGTTATACATAATAAAATTGCTGAAAAAAAATCTATATAACCTTTTTTTTATTTTTTTAAATCAGTACTTCATTGTAATTCATTTGCAATTTTTAATTTTTTTGTTATATTATCAAATATTAAGAATTCAATTAAGGATTCCAATTTTTATCAGCAATTCTACATATCAATCTATTTAAGAAAAATTAGTATACAAACAATGCTAATTCCTATAATTAGACCTGTAAAATTATTTACATTTAACTAAGTTCTAACAAGTTAGCTGCAATGGCTAAAACAAAACAAAAGTTAAGCAGAAAAGAACAAAACAAAAAGAAATCCTAATAGTTTTGAGGGTGTTTTATTAAAACTAAAGTTTCAAAATAAATATAAATGCTTCTCTCTGTAATAACTTGGAATTTCTACATCAATTTTCTTTGCAAATAAATGGTGCTTTGAACTTTTGTTTACAATTCTGTTTATAAACGTACTCTACTCATCATCGTATGGCTTCATCAAAAAATCTACTGACAAATAATAGGTATACTTTTACTTTCTCTTCTCTCTTTAATAGACTCACCACTACAGCTACATGATATCATTGTTGTAAGGAAGATATAACTAGAATTTTTTATGTTTCAAGCCGTTATTCTTTTAATTTAATAAAATTATTACAAACTAATTGAAAAGGTCTAGGCATTAAAATATCAAGTGGCCCCATTAAAGTAGCAATGGTCAAAAATATTCTAAATTTTAATTAAAGAACTTAATATGCTTTTTCTATGAGTTCATTCGACTTTTCTTTATTTTTCAACTTTTAATTAGTTAGTTAATCAATGAATTATTATAGGTATATTCAAGTTAATCTTGTATTTCAACTATTTAAATAACACATACATGTTAAAGTTAGTGTTCTGTTGTTTTACACTGTTGTGCTCAGTGGCATTTTCATTAAATCCATTTGATTTCTTATAACTATGATCCAAATGTTTGTTAATGACAATACAAGCAATTCTGCGGAACTAAGCTGAGGTATTCATTTGTTAACAAATTCTAATATCAGCCTCTGTTAAAACAGAATTAATGAATTTAATTTTGAAATGTTGTAGTAACTTGCAAACAGAATAATAAATAAGTAAAACTATTAAAACAATGATCTATTTTCCTCTTAATAAAATATTAAATAAACTTATCTTATTTACGGAAAGAGTAAGGGGTTCAATCAGTTCCATTCCCTCCCAGTTTCTTAAAAAGTTCAAATCTCGAACAAGTTTTCATTGAGATAGTTTAAATAACACGAAACAGTTTAAGTTTAATAAAAAAAAATTATAAATTAATTTTATTTTCTTTTATCTATCCTTTTCTAAGCTTCATCCAAAAAAAAAAAAAAAATCAGAAGGTTTTCCTACATCTTAAAATTGTATTTTGATAACTGTGTTAAGAAACATATACTATTTTATTTATATTAATAACTGATTTTTTTTTCTTGCAATGCACTTGACCACTGGTGTACAGAGGGAGGGTTGGTAGGAGTTGGAGCCCTACCACCCTTAATGGAAGAAATCTAGGATTTTGGACCTGGCTTTTGGGTTGGAAAGTTCACTGGTACATCTGTAACCCCTCCCCCCCCATTCAAGAAAGAACACAATGTATTTTCTTTCTTTCTTTTTTGGTTGAATGATTACCTCAACCATCATAACCCTTCCATTCTAAAACCCTAGATGCACCTATGCACTTGACACCAAATGTAATTCCACTATCTTAGTTATCTATATCACTTTTACAGTGACGCTGCTATTTTTCATTTATTTGTTGGAGGTACCATATTCTTTTCAAAGAAGAAGAGATGTTATCACTACGTTGACTTTTCTAATGATTTCTTTGTATACTACTTTAATCCAGTGCACTGGGACATTCTGACTTTACCCTAATTGGGCACATCCTTGCAGCAATGTATAGGTTTTCAGTAAACAACATCTGGTACAGATGCAGTAGAAAATGATTCAGATAAATTACAATTATCATAATTATAGGCACAAGCTAAATCTGGGATCCAACCTTTTTTTTTTTCTGATTAAATTATTAACGGTTAACTAAAAGCAAATAAGAATTTAAAAAGTTTGAAGCTCAATGTATTTGAAAATTATATTTCATATTTTTCTTGTTAGTATCGGAAATTAATATTCTGATAATCTGTTGCTGATAGTGGCAATTAATTTTTGAAAACGCTCTATCAACTTAAGTCATGAAATATTAATCTTAATGAAAATATCTGCCTAATAATATGACCCGACTATAACTGTTCAAGGATCTTAGGTGTGTTTTTTTCAAAGTGCCTTCTTCAAAAATGGGAAGCTTTTTTTTTTCTTCTAGTGGTTATTGTTACCGAACAGAGGACAAGGAGTCACAGACTGCTGATCTTTTAACTCAACAGTCTACATCGTAATCCGCTGGTCACAATTCACCTTGAAATTCTTCTTCCAGTGACTTCAGTAAATTGAGAGACACGATGAGAATGAGTCACACCTTGATGCTTAACAGGTAGATAAGGGTCATTTCAGGTCCTGTGACACCAGGTCGTCCTTCAACAGCCCTTCTAGTGATGTCCCTGTATTTTGAAACTGTTTCCATAGCATCATTCCTGACATTCAAATTCCTGCCTGTACCATCTTGATTCAATCACATCTCCATCCAGCCGAATAGCATATCATGGCAAGGAATCAGCTCAAAATTAAATTTATTATTATTTATTAGAAATTTTCTCAAATTGGCTAGAATTTTGCTGATAAAATATTCCAAAAAACTCAATCTGATCTCCAAAGCACATTTTTGTAGTAACTTGTAATTTGCCTATTGTCAATACTGTGTGTCATCTTCAACATTATTTGCATATTCAGCAAGTTTTCTGAAAAATTCAGAATTAAAAATATTAATCTTCTATACAGGGTGTTTTGGAAATGCTAGACAAAGCAAAGAGATATGGGTTCCAAAGGTCATTTTGAGTCTAAAATGTTCTATGAGATTTTGTTGTATGGGCCGTAGTTTTAGAGTTAGGAAATGAATGCTTTGGTAATGATCCCAAATCAAAGAAAGTTCAGTTCACATTAGGAAGTGTATGTAAATAAGACATTTTCATAAATTATCTTACCTGTTTTCAGTCATGACATTTGCTATCCTGATTGGTTTTTGTAATAAACCTTTACCGTATTTAGCTTACACTTCCTAATGTGAACTGAGCTTTCTTTTGATTGGGGACCATTCCCTAAGCATTCATTTCCTAACTCGAAAACTATGGCCCGTACAACAAAATGTCGTAGAACATTCTCGACTCAAAATAACCTTTGGAACCTGCATCTCTTCGCTTTGTCTACCATTTCGGAAACACCCTGTAAATTTCCTGAAGTATGTACAGAAAAATAAAATAACTAAACCATTTATCTTATCGATATGTATTTTTTTTTGCTCATTAAGGACAAAATACCTGTTACCATATATTCATTGCCAAGGTCATATAGTCTTTTTAGTCTCTTCAAGTAGACTAAAAATGTAACTGCTCTAATCCAGCTATCAGACAATTCTTTTTTATAAGAAAATAAATATATAATTTATGCTCTATTTTGTTTAAAAAAAAGAAATAGAAAACAACAGAAATCTAATCTTAATAGACAAAAGGCAAAACCCACTGACTGAGTGACTGACTGACTCGGCAACAAACAGCCTAAACCGCTCAACCAAGGAACTTGAAATTTTGGGAATGGGTTACCCTTATGACGTAGATGCTCACTAAGAAAGAATTTTTGGAGGGGAGACAACTTTCTTGAAGGGCATGCATATCTCGGAAACCGTTTGAGTTGGAAACACAAATTTGGCATGAGTGTTCTTTGTCAAAATCGAAAAGATACGTATTTTAGGAATTTTCAATATTGGCTTCCTAAGGGGTGTAAATGGAAGGGGCCAACTTTCTTGAAGGGAATGCATATCTATGAAACCGTTTGAGTTGGTAACACAAAATTGATATGAGTCTTCTTTGTTGAAATCTAAAAGATACTTACTCAAGAAATTTTCAATATTCGCATCCTAAGAGAGGTGTAAATGGGAGGGGCAAACTTTATTGAAGGGTCTGACTATTCGGAACTGCTTAAGCTAGAAACATGAAACTTGGGAAAAACATTCATCTTAAAAAAGAAGAGAAATTTTTAGAAGAGAAGAAATAGATGTTCAACAGTTTTTCAAAAAAAAATAAAATCAGAAAAGTAAATGGAAAGAGGAAAGGGGGTGGGAAACGAATATCTCAGAAACAGCTTAAGCTAGAAACATTAAGCTAGGGAAAAGATATTGCTTTTTAAAAAATACAGAAGTATATGTTCAAATGTTTTTTGAAAAGACGAAAGAAATACCTGAAAGGTTAACAGACGGGATGGTTTCTATTATAAATTAGGTGTCCTAACTGACTCATCAAAGCACAGCCGAAACTGCTAAATGTAGAAACTTTAAATTTTAAGGTTCCTTTAGAATTGTGTTTTCTCAGGGTTTGCTAATTTTTTCCCCTAAGGGTGGAGAAGGGAGAAAGGGGCAGGAAGTCTTATGTTCTCCAATCTCAATGAAATTTGATATTTACGGGGTTTTTGGGTTACAAAATACGATGGGACATTCATTTGTAACTATCACGTGATTTTTGTACCAATTGGAAAAGGTTCGAAGTGATCTCACAATAACAATTTCTTCCTTCTCCATATCAGGTCAACCCCTTTTCCTAATTCGCAGTGAAAGCGCGGATATTTTACTAGTTTTTAATATATAAGAAGCCTTTGCACACATTAATTAGTAAAAATTCTTTTTATTAATTTTAATAATTATCTAAGAATAAAATGAAAAATACTTATATTGTAACTGAAGAGATTGACCATTGATAAACTGCAATTAGTTATTATTCCTCAATTACTTTGAACTGAGCCATACGAAGCAACAACTCTTAATATTTGATCCAAACCATAAAAGGATTCAAATTTCGATATCGCTGTTTTGAATTAACAACTGTATTTAGTGGTGTACTTACGTGGTGATAATTGCGTTCGAAAGGCTCAATTACGAAAAAAACAAACGAGAAGATGATAAGGGATTCTTGGTCATATAATTATTAATAAACTTATATATAATTCGCTAAAATTATTGTACGTTAACCAATTTTTGCTTATTAAAATGCCAATTGTTTTTGAGATTGTAATATAATCCAATTACAATTCCTCGCTCTATTAAAATTCCCCTCAAGAAATGCTCAAATTGCAATAGCGTGCCGAAGGAGGGCAAAGGCATGATGGGGATTAATTAATCCCCCCTCAATGCATCCAAAAAATAACCCCTTCCCCGCGCAATCCCAAATTACTGTGAACATCAGATTCTAATAAAATTATTTTTATAACAATGGTAAATAAAGTTTTAAAAAATATTTCAATGCGTTATAATTGTTCAACAAACAACAAAAACGCTTCAAGTAATTACTTTTCTTTTACCCATGAGAGGGTTATTTTATTTATTTATTTTCCCCTTTTGTTTTTTTTTTGTGGTCAAATACCTTTTGTGGTATACTGAGTGTCACAAAGAATTTGAATTCCACATTTTGTTAATGTTTTTTATTTTCTTGCTTTTAGTCAATGAGGGGTCACTGTCTCCATCATAAATAAAAACTGTAAATACAAAAAGCTTTTATGATAGTATTTTCGGTTCTGATGAAGAATTAAAGGCAAATATCGTCTGACATAATTGTATGTTAAGTAGTTTCCACTAATAATAATAAATAATAAAGTGATATAATTTTTTGACATGCACTAATTTTTCTCTAACGCTAATGTAATCAAGATAAGATAGTGCGCATGAGTTGTAGTCTCATCTCAACCTGACTGAAATAAAAATAGCCCATATGAATAGTTTCGTGAAGACTTGAGATAGGAATAATAATTTCCTGACTATAGACTATGTAAAAAGCGTTTGTATTGGAGGATGATAAATTACTTTTTTTTTTTTTTTTTGCATGGGATTTTATGATTGAAGCCCTAAGTGTCGAAATATGACGAAATTTCATCAACTGATTATGAGCTTTCTTTGAAATGGATTTTCTTTGAAATGTATTGTGGATTACTTTAACGCAAATAAACTTAAATTCTATAATTTAGCTTCATCTAAAATCAGTTTTTTTGTTTTTAATTTCGTTTTGAAAACCGAAATAATGAGCCTAAAAATTGATTAGGCCTATCTATTTTTGTAACCTTTACTATGCTTCAGTTTTTGTTTTTCATGAAATTAGTACAACCTCATTTTGCAGACTTTGGATTCAGGAATACAGGGATATTACTAGAAGTCGAAACTTTTATAATCTGTTTCTGTTACTGACAATAGACTTCCTCAAAAATTTAACCGTCCCAAAACATTTTTGAGCCCTATGCCGTGACAAACAGGAAATTATGAACAGAAGGGATACTAATATCTTCCCGCCAAAACTCCCTGATTAAACTGTTGTGATATTTATTAGATCAGTAATTACGTATCCAAAGGCGTATATAGGTAATTTGGGCGTCCGGGAAGATTAATCAAAATTCCATCCTCCAGCCTTTGGATTCTATCAGGGACGGATCTAAAGTCCTCGCGGCGAGAAATGATCCTCCCAGAATGCAACACAGATGATAGATTTATCTTTCCTGGCCTGTCGGTCACATTCAAATGTAAAACAAAATGGCGGTCGTTGGATTCACATTCAACATTTCGACGAGGAAAAGATCTCAAAAAACAAGTAGGGAAATTATTCTTAACGTTGCTCGTCGATTTCAAGAAGATGTATGTGAGATTTTTTATATTTCCTATTTTTGATAATTGAGATTGATATTTTCTGCGGAGCTTTCGGCATTGATACTGGAGAAATTATCAAATTAGTCAATGATAATGTGTTTGCGGGTTCAACTCTCACCGCGACGATAATAGGTAATTTTGTAGGAGGGCAAACAATCAGTTTTTGCCGCCCCTCTCCAGGGTGACGATATTTCTAAAATTGCAATTCTGGATAACCGAATCTTCCGAACGTATACAATCATAAAAACATTTTCCGCCCCCCACCAAACATGTCGCCCAGGGCGCGTGACTCCACCCCGCCCTTTTCATCCTTCTGTCTACTATACTCTGTCCAGAGAACCGTGAGCTCTGGACAATTAATCCACTCTCGCGCCCGTCCTACCTGAGGGCAATAGTTCTTCCCTGAGTCTCTATTGGGCCTTTTTCTACAAAACTACGTTTTTTTAAACTGTTACCTTTACTTAATTTTTATTACTATTATTAAATTCTACATATCATTCCTTGCAAAAAGAGTCCAAATACGCTGCAATTATGATACTTCTAAGCATTTTAATGGTCAGTGGGTTAAAAAAATATAAACGATCATTAAAATGCTTAGAAGTATCACAACTGCACCGTGTTTGGACTTTTTTTGCAATGAATGATATGTAGAATTTAATAATTATAATAAAAATTAAGGTAACAGTTTTAAAAAAAACGTAGTTTTGTAGAAAAAGGCCTAATAGAGACTCAGGGAAGAACCATTGCCCTCAGGTAGGACAGGCGCGCGTGTGGGCGTGGCGGTGAGAGAGTGGGTTAATTATCCAGAGCTCACGGTTCTTTGGACAGAGTATAGTGCCGACAAAGGAGTTGCTGCAGTCGCAACTTTCCTCATGGGTAGATATTTACTTATCTTATCCCAATACAAAAATAATCCAGAATACATGGATTAATAGGCCACTTCTTTTGAAATCAATCTTACAGATGATATCGTTTAGCCTAAGTAATCGGGGAATTAAAATCAATTGAACGTGGTCTAGTCTTTATTCTATGAAGCTTTGGTTTCGAAATATACTTTCTGAATCAAATTAATTTGCAGTAGTTTACAAATAATTACATTTTTGTATCTCAATAAATTAACGTAAGCAGGAATGCCGACAATACGAACAGCCCACTGTGACTTGAAGGTCACGCGGATAATAAATTATTCGCAATAAATTGAGCTTAAATTCCAATAAAGTCATGAATGCTATTTAATATGATATTATGTGGAACTCATTAGACACGTTCACTTAAGCCCTCCTATTGTCTACACCTACATCTATATGTAGGAAATACTGGACGATTTTTATTAAATTTGGTCGGTTAAATAGGATTGTAGGCGTGGATTTCTAAAATTCTATAATCGATAATTTCCAAATTTTAAATTTATCACTTCACAGCAAAATGAACGAAAAAAATTTAAGATTAATTCCTGTAGGTTACATTTATTTAAGTATAAGAAAAAATAAAACTCATTGTAAGGGAGTTTAACATACAAAAAAAATAATAAAGAAAATGCACATTTCAATTCACGTCTTGAGTTGTGTTCGAACGGGAATCCGGGACATTTGTTTCGTCCTTATTAAGACTCATCAGTCAGATTTATCCATGTTGACAATCAACTCGGAGACGTGAAAGATTATTGAATTCGTTTTCGCTCCCGGGAATGGGACCTCATACAAACAAACAACAATATTTTGCTATTGTTGTTTGATACTGGGTTTTGATACTATACTTGAAAATGCAGCAACTGTTCACTAGTTTAACAAGCTGTGACATTGCTTCCTAATAGATTATTAGTGGGAGAATCAAGGCTAAGGTTAAGATGTTCGATCCGCCTCGGCCTTTAGTTGTATTTATTATAAAACAACATAAGAACGCATAATCCATCGCCGAATAATCGAGCAAAAAAAAGGGGGGTATTTTCAGCATTGCGTGCCATCTGGTACAAACGTTCACGTTTACTTAAGTTTTATTATTATTTCAATTTAATGGACAACAGAAAATGTAAAAATATTATGTCAAAATATTTCAAGACGCGCATGATTAACAATCCAATTCGTTAATCATTAAACTCGATAGCAACTTGTTTGTTGATACTAATCATATATTATATAAAATCTTTTTATTTCTCTGTCTGTCTGTCTAGCGCAATTGTTGTGATTTGTGAAAATCGAAATAATTTTCTACAAGTTCGCTACGGGAACCTTCTGATCCGAAGTTAGATGTCTTATCCATTAGGCCACGGGGACTACAAACCCTATAAAAAATACAAATATATCATAGACGCACTCGCTGGTTCTAAAAGCAGTCGTGGGTTGGCAGAATCCACTTTTATCAGGTATTTGTGAGAAAGCAGTCGCACGTTGGGAGAATCCACTTTTCCCGGATTGCTAACGTCTTTACAAAAAGTATAATTTTACAAAGATATTGTGTTGTGTTCGTATTATTAATATAAAATAAAAAATCGGTTATTTTTTGTTACCTGATAGATTAAATCATTTCTCACAACTTCATGACAGGTTGTCTATTTTTATAACCTTGGAAGCCTCCTCCCGCAAGCAGAAACTGACACCAAGTCATTCAGGAATCAATGTCACATTTTTATTTAACGTTAATTTCCTTTACATTTCGTCCACAGTTCGCAGCAATGAACTTCACGTTTTGCTGAAACCTATTACATTAAAAACCTAATAATAAGATTTCCAGTTAAACAAAGCTTAATTCATGGGCTATTCTAATCAATGTGCTAAGTGGTTTACAGGAAAAATTACGAATAACGTGATTATGCCAAAAGGTCACTTAGCGATGCAAAAGTTAATGAAAAGTACATCAATTACTTTCTATGGAAAACAAAAGGAAAGAAATTGAATTGTAAAGAAGGAGATTAAAAATCATTTTTTTTCCAATCATTTTTAGCGGTCCCATAATACAGTTGACATAGGGAACCGCTCAATTGCTTTTGTGTTGTCAGCATGTCACTATCTGTAGCGGACAAACGGTTTTAGAGATATTAGAATGAAACCTTCACCACTGTGTTCAGCATCCAAAAGTAGGTGACAACGTAAAAAAAAATCAGACCTGTAGGACCCCTCCCTGATCCCCAAAATTAACGTTTTCCATAGCAGTGCTAGTAGTAATGATAACAATTAACACAGTAATAATACTGATGTTTCATACATAACAATACTAACAATTGCCAACAGGACGTCATTATTAATATTTACAAACGTATTGTTTCGTAAATTCTTTAACATATCCAAATGATGCACTAAGCATTGTATTATCGGCCCCTAGGGTACAGCTTGCCTGTAAAACATAACGGTCTTGCATTTATATGCTCTTGCTTTTAATTATTTTATTTATACAATTGTGCATATTATGGGACCGCTTTGCTTTTGACACTGTCTAAAAGCATTAATTACCTTGTTTTAAATAATTATACATAATGTAATTTTAAGTCTTACTTAGTTCAGATTCATATTAAGTGGTCATATTCAATTCATTATAAATTTTAAGGTTAAAAATATTGTATTGGTGCTACAACTGTCTCACTTTGAAATCCTAGCAGCCATTACCTCTACTTTCAACGCAATCCAGAGCAATTCCGCGGTAAACAGGACATTAGATTAAAAGAGACAAATGATTTTTAACTCACAAAACCGTATTTTCTTCCCTCTTCTGTGTAGAGCGGGCGCAGATCTCACGAGCAGCATTTTTCAAGGCTACCGCTGCTGACTTCAGCATAAACTACCAACAACACACACACGGATGCTGCGTTTTCACGCTCTTGTGAACAAAACATCATTTTTTCGGCTGACCTATCTTTTACGGAAAAAAAAAAGCCCAACAACAAATACACACATTTCATGCGGTCTATTTATCAAAAGCCGTGATTCGGAAATCTATAAATATTACAAGAAGTAATGACATTTTTATTTATTTTTTTTAAAGAAAGAGTCGTCGAAAAATACGAACCAAATCAATTGAAAGTGAATGAAATCGACGAGGGGAAAAAAAAAAAAATACATTTATTTTCATAATTATAATATCTGATGAATTCAGACAGTAAGTTACAACCATTGTGGTCCTTAAATATGCATACTTAATTTCAAGAGGCCCATCAAGAGACCAGAAGCATCCATAAGTACTCGTAGATCATCCATCAACAAATTAACAATATATAATATAAATTCGCTAAGAAACGTTTAATTTATATCAAGCACTTACACGATTACAAATAAATTTAAATAGATGGACAAACTAAATAAAAAATATAAGCATTTATCAACAAATATTAATAAATAAATAGTAATTATCTTTTCTGTATAACAGGTTTTAACTTATTACGATTATGAAAAATTTTAACGACATTTTTATGTGGACGACTTTCTTTCTTACTGAAGGATATGAAATATATCAAATGAACAATCATCTTCCTTTTAATAATTATTCATTTTACAAAATTGGAAATGACAACTTATTATTAAGGACCCCTTTAAACTTCCGCTGCTGGAAATTTAAACCTTTTTTTTTTTGGGGGGGGGGGGTTGTTGAGGTCGGCTTCCTAATTTCGCCCACCCTGATACAAAAACCTATACACGCCCCTGAATTAATTAGTTAAAATGCAAGCATATTAATGATGACAAACATAATGAAATGTCCTATAATGTAATATTACACGTTCACGAAGCAAAAGTGTTCAATTGCATAAGCCTAATTTACAAATCGAAATTACTGGAAGAAGAGTATCGCTAATGATGTAAATTTTTTTTGAATAATTCAATTAATTATTAATACAAATAATAAAAAAATTAACTATTCGAAAAAAAACATTCAAATAATTCTAAATTCCTTAAATAATTTTCGTGTGTGGGCAATCTAGTTTTAACAAACCCTCTGAAATAATAATCTTGAAAACTGACTGTGTGTGCCAGTTAATTAACTGTCTAATTCTGCATTTCCTGAACTGCTTTTGTTCCGCAATCCGGTTCACTGAACTGCCTGAGGCTATATCGGATGTTGGCAATAATGACATTGGCGGCCATCTTTGTTCAAGGTGACAGGAAAAAACAAGAAAATGTGAAAACTATCAAATAAATCGAGCAATATTCAGAGAATAATTCAACATTTTCATTCTATATTATTTTATTCATTTTATTTTGCTCATATATAAAGTTCATTAATTTTAATTTTTTAATAATTACAATAATTGCACTATACATAAAAGTTACCTGACATGATAAGGTAGACATTTCTTTATGCTATATCCTATGGAAATAAAATTCACTGCTTGAAACTTAATTTAATATGTTTAACTAATTTGTCAGAGAGTTAAAATAAAGTAGTAACAATAAGAAAAGCCAAAAACTGATTATTATTCGTTCTTATTATTACAGAGAATGAGATAATGTCATTATATGTCACTATGTTTCTTATATCGTAATAGAAGCAAGACAAACGAATACTAGTCGTAGATCGACAAACACACGGATTTGAAAACAAATGCAAATTGGTTGTTTACAGTGAAGAGACCAAAACTGCGACACACTGCGATGAACACGTCGATGAATTCATTAAAACAAGAAAGTACATTTTTCACATTAAATGCTTTCACATTTCGACTATACGCTTAGGCCTTCTATTTTAATCCCTAATAAAAAAACATCAAACCAAAGCATCTAACCAAAAACACAAAAAATTGCGTCCTTTTCCCGGTTGCAATTTCCGGTGTTACAGACAAAAATGATAGTTCTGCATAAAAAGCAAAAAAAAAGTGTAAAAAAAAAAAAACTAGATTTTTTTTTCCAATGGGGAGGGGTGCACAATCACGCCCCCACCCCCCTTCCCCGGGATCCCTCAATATACCAGTGTTCCAAATCACTACGTGAAATCTATAATTAAAAGGTAGTCGATTCAAATACCAGCCATCTTGTTTTGATGAATGTGATGGACATAGTATTTTCTGCGACTGGCATTAGAAATTATATCCCACTTCACAGCTACCTTCATGTAATCACTACCATTATTACTACAAAACGAATACTTTTAAAACAGTAGCTTAACTAATATTTCAATAATTATTTGTAAACAAAAACTACTTAATCCACTAACAACTTGTCTCAATAATTATCTTGTCCATGTGTTTACGTATTCATCTACCTATTCATTATAAAGATATATCTCATATTAATCCGTTTGTATGTTCACAACAACTCGTTGCCTTTTCGTGGGATTTTTTTTTATTATTATTATTTTATTGTAATCTTACTACAATAAAATTTAGGATTAACGATTTTCTAATCTTTTTTAAAATAGTCCTTTTTTCAAACAATTCTAAACTGGTAATTTTTGTTGCATATTTTATAATGTTTACAGAATTTATAATTTCTAAGACTTAAGACAAATCGTAGAATGCCCAGTAAAAACTAAAAGGTAAACTGAATAGTTTAACAAAAGGATATTAAAATACCAAAATGCGTAAAGCATCTGAAAATTATTAAAAAGGTGGCAAGGCTGCGTAGATATATCAATCGTTTATCAAACTGCTATTGTCCAAATGACACGATTATTAGTTTTCGTCACTGTTTTCATCATTAACACAATCACTGAAGCTTTTTGATCGTGTACTTGTCATCATTTTCATCAATAGTTTCATTGAAAACTGTCTAGAACTTGCTGTAAAAGCCTATTTAGTAATAGAAAACTACAATTTCTACAATGCTATTTCATATGAAAGGATAGAGAACAACAATGTCAAATGAAGCTTTTAATGCTATTTCTCTGTAACGATAGAATAGCTAAATTGCTACAAACTTAAGAAAATAAATCTTATTTCTTGCAGAATAAACACATGGTGAGTGCGGCTGAGTAACGGTTTTTAACTCCTTGTACACCAAATCCGGTATTTACCACAATTTTAGGGATGGTTACTCGCTCTCCTTACAATGGCGATTTTTCTGTGCCTAGCTGATAATAGAGGCGCTGTTCTGCCTTACTTACGCCGAAAACGGACATATTACGTGGTGAAACGAACCATTTTTATGAGATGTGATGTATTTATTACCTCAGTGATGTTTCGGCTTAAATTTGTATTCTAAAATTTTTTGTTCTTATATTTTGTTTTTCTTTTTCTGATACATATTATACAAAATCTACAACATCTTTGGTAGCAATGCTGCCATATGAGTACATAATGAATGCAGTTGCTTATGGATGACTTATTCTGTTGTTATTCGTGGAAAATAAATATACAGCATTTACCTTGTAATAAGATTCTATATACAGGGTGTCCCAGGAGGAAAGGTCAATAGTTTGGGATGTGATAGTAGGCCCTATAGTACAGGTCATTTTAAGCAAAAAAGTTTCTATGAACGAGTATTTCGAATGGTTTTCGAGATAATTGATATTTGGTCGTTGTTTTCCTTCTCTTCCACCGCATGGCGCTAAGATCTACAGACCTAATCCCCTTGTGTTTATGGGGTTGGATGAAGTGTACAGACGTTGAGTTGTTCACGAGACAAATTGCTCACTCACATAATGGATGCATAAAGGAACGTGATGATGAACTCAGACAACAACACGTCATGTTCTCACAAGAGTTGAGAAATGCATTGATGTTGCCTGTGGAATTTTTGAAACTTTATTAGAAACTGTAAGAAATGTGTAACTTGACCAATAAATAAACAGTAAGTAGTATCTCTTTGTTATCATTCATTTTTGAAACTGTACTTTCAAAAGTGCTCTATCTCGAAAACCATTCGGAATAGGACACTCGTTCAAATGGTCTTTTTTGCCTAAAATGGCCGATACTATCCCCTCCCAAAATATTGACCTTTCTTCCTGAGACACCCTGTATATTGTTATAACTGTTCGTTAATTTCATTTATTTGAAACAGGTTTATTTTTAACATTTCTTGCAGAACTTTTTTTTTTCAATTGGAAATGAAGATTCAATTACAGGAAGTATTTGTTATCAGACCGAACTTGGGTCACAACGGGATAAAAGATCTGCTGTAATCCTAAACGTTAAAAGTTTTCATTCAATTCGTCAAAGAATTTGGAAAATGAGAAGACATAAAGAAACGTTCAATTGTCACTGATAAGTTACCACTATTGCAAATTCAAATAAAAAGGATGTCGTGTATCTTTTCTGCCTTTAACGGTGCTGTAAATTAACTGTGCTTTTGAACAAGAGAAAAGGAATTCAAGATTTTATAATATAATTTAATGAAAACTTATATAGAAAAACTGAAGAGGAAAAATAAAATAAAAAAGTTGCAAAAACCCCTGCTTTATTTACAAAACTGCAGCCAAAAAAAGTCTGAATCGGCGAAAACGGGTCTCGTCACGCGAAATGATTTCGAAAATTGAAGAACGGTTCAATTTAAATTTCCTGCTTTAAATCAATTAAAACATTCTCTAGCTGGCAAATTTAGATAAATTATTTTGTGGATTAAAATAAAATATATTTATAATCGTAGTAAGACGTACAATGGCATTAATAAATGTCTAATAACTATGAAGTCCATTTACGGATTAATTAAACGATTTTTTTTCCCCTTTTTTTTAGGGAGGGGATAAATGACACTCAATTTCATCCAAATTTGGCAAAGATTTGACCGGTAAATTGAATGAAAACAGTCAATCTACGATATAGCAAGCTGGATTTTGAACAGCGAAGAATTGTTCAGATATTTAACTGAGATAGGCATCAACATTAATGGCGACGTTAGAATCCACTTCCATTGCCAACGATACAGCTAGCCTATCTAAAGCAACACAGAATTGCAGGCTAAAAATTAATGAAGCTATTATCAAAAGCAAAACTGTGGAGATTAAAGATAGTCTTAGAGAAAATATTATTTTTTTGGTAAATTATTAGGAAACATGGCAGTCGACTGTGTGTAGAGAAAATTAAACTGACGTGAGATGTTGATGCCTCTCGCAGTTAATCGAGGTTTATCTTAGCTAATTTGATATGATGGTAATTAACTGTGAATGAAGTGCCTTTAAGAGAAATAGAAAACGCCGTTACGATTAAAAAAATATTTTATATAAAATAGCTATTGTTTTTTTACCAATGGATGAAATATGTAAAGGGAGATGTGGAATTTACTAAGAAAACAATTCAGATATTTTTTACTACAGAAAAGTATTTGTAAATGCATATTAGGAGTTAAGAGAGACCGCAAATGAAATGCATAGTAAATTGGTGAAATCTTTACAGAAATTGTTGTTTAAATTCACGTTACTTAGTAAAACTTTTTTCTTAAATAACTCAAAAAGCATTGAAGGCTCTAATGACATTGGAAGAATGTAGATATTGAAAGGCTCCTATGGCCAATTGCAATCTATGGACGGCTAGAACAAGGAAACGAAAAAATATTCACTGAGATTCACCGGCGAATTAAGAACTTAGAATGGAATAGGGGGACATATAACAAAGTAAAACGTTCATAGATTGTTCAGAAATGAGAAGAGGCCGAGAAAACATCCGCATGATAAATGAGTGGAGGAAATCAAAAATTTTGTTGAATTTCACTAAATTTTGTTGAATTCCACTAGATAAGATTTTAAGACAAAAAAAAAAAAGTTTGGAAACATTCATGCAATAATATACTGAAGGAGGTTGAAAGTTAAGTTAGTTCTAAATTAAAGTGAACACGAAGCAGTGGAACTATGTACATTTTTCAACCCTTACAGAAAGAAAAAAAAATGAAATTAAGATGATAAATCATTGGAATTTATAAGAAAAAGAACGAAAAGTAATAACTAAACTGTAACAAAACTGACACATTTCATCAAAAAAAAAAAAAAAAGAAATGCTGACACATTACAGCGTTAATATAAAAAGTTATTATTTAAATTATTATTTTTTTTTTTCATTTGTTTGTTTTGAGGTCGTAAACAGAAAATATAATCTTGTTTTTCCATTCTTTGAATCTCCCTCAACTTAAAACAATTTCCAATTAACTGTACAAAATAAAAATATTTCGATATAACTGTCACAAATCGTTTCAATAACATGCTAAATTTATATAAAAAATTGAAATAAGTAAAATTTGTAAAAACATATACGTAGAGAGACTGTAGTTACGTATTTTGCCTCGAAATCTTATTGTTATTTTCTTAAATTTTAATCCGTTTTAATTATACAAGTCGTAAATCATAAATTATCAGGCGTTTGGTATCCAACCATTACCAAGTCTCAGTCATGCAGAAATTACAGCTGACCGCTCTGAAGACTACATCCAAAATAATAATAATAATAATGGTTAAAAACAGTAAAAAACAACGCAAGATACAGATGGTGGAAAAGAACAAGAACATCGTGAAAGAATTTGGAATCTACTTTCCGTAAAATATCCGGGTGGAGGGGGGGACATCTTGTTTTGTTGTTTTTTTTTTTTCGAAATCGTAAATTTTTTTATAAACGAAGTCTTACATTTAAATTGCAATTAATGTCATTTAAAAAAAGAGTATAAAGTTTACATTTTCTAAAAAAAAAAGCAATTAAAACCTCGTTACTTATTTCAGTTCATAAATTAATTGTAATTAATCGAAGCGAGCACAAATTAGTGGATTACTTAAAATGAATAAGATGCATTGAACAAGGCAGCGATGGGAAACCACTGCTTCGGTTCTGGCGATATTCTAATAGAATTTACGTCACCTTCAGGCGCCGATTTTTCGGATAAGATAGTTTTTGTTTTGTTTTTCTCAAATCTTGTCCATAAATATGTAGCCAACGTTTCAAGAACTTTGCCCCTTAAAAGTTACGAAGGGGCAAAGGACAAATACAAACACACACAAACTGACGAATGTTATGATCCTACTATTTCTACGAAAGTAGGTTAAAAAAAATAGAGACTATTGTAATGTAGCGTTCAGGATAAGACTGTGAATCGTAAATACAAAATCTTTCAGGGAAAACATTGGATTCGATTGGAGCCGATTCACTAGAAGAGAAAACATTGCATCACTTCAAATAGGTCTGAGTTCCTGTCAGGCGAAAACCCAGGAAATGTTGTCCAGTGAAACTCAAATACAAGCTACAATATTATTTTATTTTTGGAAATTAAGTAAACCTACTGTTTACATCTTGTCTTTTGATTCGTAGTCGCTTTTCATTGATTGCGCAGTCAAAACCAGAATATTGCTTCACTACTCTCTGCCTGTCTTTTCTACATTCGTTTCAATTATGCCTATGTTTCTTGAATTACTAAATTTAATTTGGATTCACATTAAAAAAACTGAAATCAACTTATTGATGACGACAAAGAGCGCGAGCGGGAAGATAATTCACACGTTAATGATTTCTTCAACTTCTTCGGTCCACTGCAGGACGAAGGCCTCCTGCATTTGTATCTTATCCTTTGCTTTGGTATTCCAGTCTTTCCCATGAAATTCTACCATCTCATCACTCCATCTTGATCGTCCCTATCGTCTTTCCCCTTCCTTCCGGGTCCATTCTTATCTCCATTTTTGTTTCTTACGGTGACACAACATCGGTTAAATGTGTTTGATGCCGCATCCAGAATTTTTTTCTTCTATCTTTTAATGTGATGCCCATATGTATTGAATACCCATAATGTTGAATGAATTGTAAAAATGTGTTGATCATATTCAAACAATTAAACCAGTTAACAAGTAATTAATACTTTTAGACAGTGTCAAAATCAAAGCGGCCCCATAATATGCACAATTTTATAAACACAATTTTATCGGAAGTGAAATTTTTCAATTTCAATCACAACAATCGCAACAACGGCATCTTTTGCATGCGCAACAATCACATTTATAATGCAGCTTTACAACAATCACAATAAACGCAACAATTGCGCCTTTTGCATTCGCAACAATCACATTTATAATAATAAGGAAATTAACACAATACAGATTTCTTGGATTGTAACAACCCATTATTAGCAAACCACTCCTTGGGGGTCAGGGAGTGGTCCTATAGGTCTGAGTTTTTGGACGTGGTCACCTACTTTTTGATGCTGGACACAATGGTGAAGGTTTCATTATCTCTATATCTCTAACCGTTGGCCATTACAGAGTGTGACATCCAGCATAAAAACAACCAATAGCGGTTCCCTTTTTTTTTACAGGCAAGCTGTACAAAAGAGGCCGCTAATAAACCATATCTTCAACGACATCAATTATAAACTGAATGTAACTTCATATAAGTACTTCTTCATTATTTCGATCAACTGATCTTCTTCAGGTTACGAAGGCTGGAATAAACGCCCCATTCTCTCTCATAGAATCCATTAATGTATTCAAATAACCAAACAAAGTTACGTATTGAGTATCAATACAACGTAATAAAGACATAACAAAGCACCATTCTAATTTGTTATGATAATTTGGAGGTATTTTATCTTATTATGTTGTATTGGTAATTTGTTTGAATACATTAAAAGATTCTGAGAGAGGAAATGGGGCGTTTGTTCCAGACTTCTTAAGCTGAATCGGCAAAGATCGGCTGATCAAAATACTGTAAATAAGGAAGAAGTAGTTAGTTAATATAAAGTTTATAATTAAACAAGTTATTGGAAAAACAGAAGAGAATCAACTTCCTATGTCTGGTTTTTATTGACTTCGAAAAAACATTTGGTAGCATCGAAACAAAGCATGTGAACATTTCACAACCAAGAAATCATTATACAAGTAGAAGACATTGAAAAGTATAAAAATGGCCTAAAGATAAACAAAGATAAAAACCAGTCATTGTTCAATCAATTTGTAAAACCTAAAAGTATAAAAACAGAAAATTATTTCTTAAAATAAGTTTCTACATGTACGTATATACTTTGTATCTCATTGATATCGAGAATATAATTAAAACTGAAGTAAATAGAAGAATTCAATTGTCTTAGTGTACCTTTAATAAATTAAAAATTATTTTCGAAAACACCAATATTCCACTCTGTTTAAAAAGAAAAGTTTTCAATCAATGCGTGGTGCCAGTCTCAACATATGGTAGCGAAAGCTGGGCCCTCAGACGGGCAACAGCAAATAAATTAGCGGTAATGATTTAGAAGTAAATAAATCCTTCTGTCAATCGATAAAATAAATAAATAAAATCTCGCAGAGCGATCTGTTGGTTTAGGAAATTTGTATTTGCACAGTTCAAATCTATTAGAAGTCCGGTAGCATCTGTATTGAAAATGCCTAAAATATGCTAATTATTTAAGAGGTTAGCGTTAAACTGATATCCAATCACAGCAAACATAAATGAACTTAACTGCGGACAGAGAAAGAAAAATCGCCAGATATGGCAAAAAAGGGATCACTTAGTTAATCCTGGACCTCATTGCTCTAGAAGCAATATGGCGGCATCATAACAACATGTTATGTAAGGCCTTCACAGCCATTATAGAAGTATAATTTGCAGTGTTTTCCACAATTTTAAGTCAGGGTGATGGAATCTGTATTTCTGAATTACTAGGAAGATCGGCTATTGCTACAAATTTATCCCATTTGACGGTAAAGAGAATTGTCAAAGAGCGAAAAACGATGCGACCGCACAAAGTGTTCTCGCACGGGCATTTTCTTTTCCTTGTCCGAAGCCACTTTTGGATAGGGATTATATTTTATAATAAAAATTTGAATAATATAAAAATAATAATAACAGTAAATAGGTACGTTAAAGATGCAAAGAATTAAAAAAATATCGAAAATCTTGTTCTCTTCTATGAAGAAATATATAAAATAGTTACGATGTTTTGCAATAGAGGTCGCTCAGCATATATGGAACTATTAATCGATAACCTACGATTTTCATCTTTTTTTGTGCTTCCTAAGGGAAAAGCAAGAAATTTGAAGAACTTAAAGTCTATCTTT
>JAFIDM010000001.1:14861642-14873669 GCA_023159025.1 Thereuonema tuberculata
TTCCTAAGGGAAAAGCAAGAAATTTGAAGAACTTAAAGTCTATCTTTAAAATGTGATTTCGTAAAAGTTTTTTCTCCCTTTATTCTTGGACGGGTGGGAAATGACAAAAACGGAAAAAAAAAAATTGTTTATTTTCAAATTTTAATATGTAGTGAATATAAATACAGTAAAACCCCGCTAATCCGGCATCCGATAATCCGGCATCGGTCTAAGGTTTTTTTTTACACTGAATAAGCCTTCCGGGTGCGTTCGGCAGTTGTGCTGATTTCTCGACAAACATCCATTTGGAAAATATTTCAAATATAGACTAAAACATGTATCGAACTTAGTCCTCGAAGATGCATAGGCATTCTAAGTTTCAAGCAGATCTATCCAGTAGTTATTACGAGGGTACAGTCTGATTGATTTCGACGAGTCTTACTTTCTTCTAGGAAATGAAGACTAAAAAAATATACAGTAAAATTTAAGTAGTGTAAAAATCCATGTTTTATGTCAGGGATCATTGTAGACTATTTGTTTGTTTGTTTTTTTCCACTAAGATTAGTTGATATGAAAACACACAGAACTTGAAATAGGTTTTGTCATTCGAAAATAACCTCCAAGAATACGAAAGATAACGTGAAAAAGACCAAACAACAGAAGAAAAAACATGCACCAGATCAGTGGATGAGTTATATAAGTGCCGCCATCTATCGGGCAATAAGCGCATCTGCCGCCACTTTCAAATATTTACAATATGATACAATATATACATATACTGTAATTAACGTACAGAAAAGAGATACTGTCTATTTATTTCAAAACAACATGCAACGAATATCATTGTTTAATAGAAAGGTAAACAAATTATGGTTTTGTTTAAACTTATTACGTCTTCCGTACAATTAGGAAGTTAAACAAATTCTGTTTTTAATTACATCCTGTTTATTTTTCATTTTATTGTGTGTTTTTGATTAATTTCCTTTCGTTTATTTGAGGAACAAAAAGTTTTAAGATCATCATTTTACAACCCTTTAGATGATAAAAGCTTTTCAATGATTCGTAATTGAAAGAAAACTGTAAAAATAGTTAAAAGATAAATCCCTCGAAGGCATTTCAGGAGGCTCGACGAAACTACGGAGCTCAACCCGGCCCCTAGATTTAGAGACGGTCCCTCTTTGGCTATGTTATGTGACGCTTCCCCTCTACACCCACGAATGGGATTAAATAAAGCGCCTTCGTAAATCATAATTACTAGATTATAATAGGTCTTCTACGTTGATATGTACAGTCAATGAAATGTAATGCGACTTTTTAAATGCAAATTTCTGACTTAGATGGATAAAGTTATTCCTATTCTTATTACAATAAAATTAAGGACTATCTATTGAAACCTTAAACTTCCCCTAAGGAGCGTTGGAGGGTTAACCGCCGCGCAACGACAGTCGACTGTCCGCCGAAAAAAGATGAACTTTGGGAATCTTTTTCCTGGACAACTTGAAATTGATCGACTTGAAATTTGGATATGCTTTAGTTTAGAGCAGTGGTCGGCAACCTTTTGTTGTAAAAGGGTCAAATATGTTATGTGGGGATTACTGCGGGCCGCACTTGGTCCAAAAATTTTAACAACCAAAAAAAAAAAAAAAGGAAAAAATTACATTTTCAATTAAAAAAAAAAAAAAATTCCAACACGCCCCGCGGGCCGCACCAAAACGCTTCATGGGCCGCGGGTTGCCGACCGCTGGTTTAGAGTGTCTACTAGACAGTCTATATTTTTATTCGATCGTATCTACAACAGTTCGAGATACAGTGGACTGTTTATTTGCGGAAACAAAGAGTCGACTCTGTCCGCATTTTCCGAATAGGCAGAAATAAATACCCTGGTTTTACAGTATTTTGGCCTCTCAACACGATGGTAAAGTCCGTTTGCCGATCCGACCTTCCGTTCGGGAGTTGTTAGGGGTGAGAAAGACACGGATGGACAGGACAAACGCAATAGCACGCAAATGGGTCGCTAACAACAATAACAAGTATACTGAGCAATTCTAGTTAATAATAATAGCAATGCAGTAATTTTTCACCTGTCGTTCTGTTATAATGGCAAAAAAGATAAATAAAGAAATAAATAAATATTCATTCCAGCTCGGGCCCGATACCATAGCACCGGCGACCTTCCTGTGGTGTTGAGAGGTGGGGGGTGAGGGGTTTCTGATATAAGGAAATAATTACGAATAATAAATGCAGCATCCTACCTAATCTACAAATCAAAATTCGAATTTAATAAGGATTTATATAGGAGTTAATTTTATACCAAAGTATAAAGTGACTTTAATGCCGATCTGTTACAATAATGAGGCAGGTGGGATATTAAATGCAGAATATTGAGAAGGCGCGAAGCTGAATAACAGAGTGAACAACATTTCTGAGAATTAAATATTTTCACTGAATAATTTATGTTTTATTTGCATAAACCAAAATGAATCTATTTCATTCGGCTGCTATTAATATGAAGATCTGTCAATCCAGCAAACGAGTAGCTCCATTCTTACACAAATACAGCAGAGAAGTTTTAAATATATTTGACCAGACATTTTATGTACGTATGAAATCAGTTGATTCCTATTTACTTTCATGAATTTAAAACTTTGATTTGATTTGTGTTGATTCTATCTGAAAAAGAGTTCGCTAAAACAACAAAGTATTTCTAGGTAACCGATGATTAATATATTTGTAAGTAGAATATGTTTGTTAAGTACATAATGTCAAAAAAGTATTTATTTTCTATTTCAAAGTATAAACAGAAAATCTACAAAACGTTTCGGAGAATTTAAGTTAAAACTAAATTATTTAAAAAATGCAATAGATAATTCAGATGGTGTGGATGGAGTGTTCTTATGTTGCGCCCCACGTTTTTCGTTATTTTTTTTTTTAATACTAATTATTTTATACTTTTTAGTCCGTCTTAAAAACGTGATATATTAAAAAAATATATTTTTTAAATAGTTATTTTCTGCTTTTTAGTCTTGTGTGTATGAAATTTTTCAGTCGATTTTAAACATTTAACACGAATTTAAATTTTAAACACCATAAATTAAAAGAAAAAAAAAAGCCGCTGCCTTGCAATGCACGGCAACTCAGAGCAGATGTGCCGCGCAGCACCGACCTGTTATCCGAAGAATTTTAGGGTTTCCTAACGAACAGATAGACAAGAAAGTGAGCTAATATTGCATTGTCATCCATTTCTGAGCTGTGTTGAAAGTTTCAAGCCGCTAGCTCATCGGGAAGTTAGTTTAAAATCAATTGCAAAATTTGTACCGAACAAACAGAGAAGAAAGCGAGCTAATAAAAACGTGTTAAAAAGATGCAAAGCAATTTGGGATTGGTAAATCAGAGCAGCCATGTCCATTGAATGACAGATAGGTAATTGAATGATTGAAGATAAAATAATAAGAGTATTGGAATAATTTCGAGAAATTACATCAAAAGGAAAGAGTAAATAGTCATTTCTTTTAAAGAAAGCAGCATTTGACAGATAGACAGCATCGAAATATAAATCACTGAAGAACATTGAATTGTATACGAAGGTTAATGAACGAACAATAAAGCAGCAACAATAAAGTTTCGGCAGTTTATTAAGCTTAGTGCAATAGTTAACTAATTGTGTATCAGCAAATACTTCATCAATGCATTTGATGATCCTATTCATCTTCGACAAAACGAACTAATTTAAAAAGGTTCAAAACGATACTTCTTTATACCTTCGTAATATAATGGATTAAGAACCAATTCAGATCTAGATAATAACTCCACTCTGAAATGTGAAGTAGATAGGTTAATTAGGTTTTGAGTTATCAATACACACACAGCACGCACCAATGGAAAGTATGATTGCTGGCATCAATTTAATTCATATCGACTTCGTTTAGACAATTGGCGACCACTTAGCCTCTGTAATTTACAGCTGAAGTTTTGAAGGTTGATCTACACTAAAGCCGTTTGGTTTTTTTCTCATCAATTATCAGAATGTTCGCTCGTACAGTTTGCAAGATCTCTTGCTATAGCTTTATCCCAAGTCGCTTTATACAGTTCTTCTAAAATATCATACATCACTGTTGAGTGACCTACTTGGGGGTGACATGATAAAGTTTTGTCTTATTTGGATACAAATTGGCCATTCAATTACGCCTGGACTGAATCGTAGCATTTAAGTTATGTGGTGAATGTGGGTGGCAGGAAAGCCGAGCACCACGACCTTTGATCTATTGTGCTACTCCACGGAAATATGGACAGATGGAGAGAAAGACTGAGAAAGTATGATGGGAGAAGTGCAGGGGAAACGGGAGAACCCCGAGAAAACCTGCCCAGCGCGGATCGTCCACCATCACGAAACCCACATGAGAACCGAACATCGGTACTCAGAGGTGAGAGGCCAGTGTCTTAGCGACAACGCCAACCGGCGCGGCCCATTCTAGCATTTGAATAAACATTGAATTGTTTAGCAACTGTTTTCGATTGTCAACAGAGAAAGACTTCCCTCAACAATTCAGGGTAGAAAAAAAAAACTGAACATATGACATTAAAATATGTGCAAAAATTATATAAATAATATAAATAAAACACTTACGCTGTTCGTTGTAGATGCGCTCAGAGGGTTGGCCTGCATAATCGATTATCGATTGTTTCGATCTCTTTTGGTTGCACCAAGATATAAGTTTTATGTTTCATTTCGATCACGATAACAATTAAATTGTGACAGAAAAATCGTTATCACCGTGTTTACAATACCTCAATGAAAGCTCCTGTATCGCATTGTTAGCCAGAAAACAATCTCAAGGCATTAATGGACGACATCCTGTTGATCACAGTGTATGATTAATGCAACACCATTTTATCCAGAATCTATTCTAGGTGCTATAACTAAAAGAAAGCCCCTTGGGGCGGGGGCAGGGCTTTATTACTATGGCATTCAATCCACTATCTAGGAAGTTTAAATCTGTTATATAATAATTTTTTTGAAATAACAAAAAAACATCAAAGATAAAGTAACTTTCTCCATTTATGTTCAATGGTGATAGGACTTCAAACCCTTGCCTCAATTTTTCTTTATGTTTATTTCTTCTCTTAAAATAAAACACACTTTAAGTTATTCTAGATCGTTCCTGTCCATTGTTGAAATCTGTTAAATGGATCCGCGTCGACGTCTTGAAAAACAATTGACTGCTGAACGCGGTAGTACTAGCTAGAGATGACGCAACTACACCAGCATTCTCTTAATGAATTAATACTGAAAGGGTCGGGAATAGTAATTTCAAGGAATTATTCTCTTCCTTGATTATTATATTTAAACCGTCGCTCGGAGCAACGAAATAAAGATTCTACCCGTTTTCATTGAAGAAATGCCGTGACTTAAATCAAATTCGTGATTTTTTTTTTCGATGAGAGCTTTTAAAAATAGTAATTTAGCTTTAATCACTGGCATCATTAAAAACAGAGAATTAGAATTACAAAGATTGGCTGATTTTTGACTGTATTCAAGACAAACAATTTGCCATCTTATTTCAATCATTTAAACTATTCCATACTTGCTGTAAAATATATATGATAAACATCGAAATTTATTCTGTTGCAATTCTGTGACTGGTGATGTCTGATTCTTCATTGTTACCCCGATATTTATTTTTACCCTTTCATTGTTGTTAAAAATAGTACGTTTTATCTTTTGTTTTTATTACTAATTTTGCGTCTGACAAGGGCCTGACATCTATCGGTCACATTAGGAATCATCACTTATGGAAAACGTTTATGAAAATATTTCGTTAAATAATATCACATGAGTAATTATAAGCTAAATTAGAGGGATTATCTTATTGTGGTAAATGTTTGTAGAATTCGATTTTCATTAAAAAAAAATAGGATCTTTCTGTATAATCAGAATGCTGAATGTTTTTGAAAATTCGTGAATATGTGAGAATTCGCGACTATGAAGAAAACATTGGAGAGGTTTTTTAAAAAAAAATACTTTTAATATTACTGAATTATAACTTTTGCTAAAATTTTATGCATTTATGCATAATTTTCTTTTTTGAAACAAATGACGCCACAATCTCATTTGCATAGAAAGATTTGTCTTTCGATTTGTCAGTAAACATGAAAATTTGGAAAACTATTCACAGACAACTTAGAAATGGGAATCCCAATGGCTTTAAAAGCCATCATCAAGATCTGTGAACACTATATAAACATTAAAAACCTCGAGAACTATAAGAACTATAAGAATCCCGCCCTCCTTTTTTTTTTCTTTTTAATTTCATGAAATGTTAAGCAAATGTTTATAATATACAACATAAGCATCATTCATAGCTTCTTTGTATACCAACAAATAATACAGGCCTATGTAAACAAATTCAACAGATTCTGTTACTGTTCGTTTTCGAAAGCCAGAATTACCACTGGCGGATGACTTTACTCCGCTGAGTGGTGATACGCTGAGATGGGTACTTTCCTAAGAAATTCTTTTGGACATTTTCGCTTTTAAGAAAAACATAACGGAGGAGAATTTTTGCAATAATATTTATTCTTTCCATAATTCTTTCCCAAAAAGCGCAAATAGAACCCAGCTACTAGTAAACTAACACTGATAAAAAGTAAACATCCCCTCTTTATTTGTCCTCACTCCTATTTTGATGAAATAAATAAATGAAAGAAGACCTGACGCATGCGGAAAAGCGCTGAAGGTTCTCGTAAACGAAAACGAACAGTACAGATAGATTTAATGATATTTACCTACACTTTACGTTAACTCTGAATAGCGGGAACGACATAAATGTTAGATAGGCGAAAGAAAAGTTTGAAATTTTTAACCAATTTAATTTATAATGATTATTTGTACAATAATTAAAATAGCAGACAGCCAAAAGGAAGAAACCTAGAACTTTGTTTTCTAACTTTTATCTTAGGGGATCGTCCTTTTTCATTGTGGATACGTCCTTTTGTATTTCACATGCTCTTTCTTAATTGGTGCAAGAAACTTTATTCTCCTAACAGAAGCAGGGCGAAGTGCGATGATCGCAAAAAAAATTGAGAACCACAGATCTACATACAGAATGTAAACAAAGCTGTCCTGTATTGATTTCGTTTCCCTGAAGACTGATACAAATACATTCTGAAATGGATTGAGAGCAGCCCTATCGCAAACAACACTATTGGGGAATCAAAATAAGACCCCAACGTCCCTACGGCGCTCAGTACCATCTAGGCAGGTAGTACTGGCGGCAATGGTTGGGAGAAACCAAACATCTTCAGTTGTTTGTTTACTTCTGAAGATGTTTGTTTTTTCCACGTGAGTCACGTGACAGTGATTCTCGACGGAAAACAATGGAGAAAGAGACCGCGCTTTCCACAAGGGAACGATAAGGCTAATGCAGTAGGATTTCGCTGAAATTTTTAATTAAGCCTTCACATACAAAAAAACAACAACTAAAATGCACTTTAAAAGTGTAGATTCTTAAAATTGTCGTCGTCTTAATGTGCTTTTAAAGCAGCTTATTGAATTTGGAATATCTGTATTTATATTCACTAATATCATTATTAAGAATCTCAAAAATATTCGAACACCATCAGTAAGATTGAGATACCGGTAGCGGACTTTACGAAGTGAATTTAATGCGATATTAGCATTCTTTTGTTGAGGATTGCAGTGATCCTTCACGGAGAACCTTCGTTTAAATGGAATTAAATTCCCTGTAAGCTTTATTAGGAATCTAGAGTTCATTTTTAAAAGCTGGATTTGGACGTGATCGAATTTTTCGAATTTCTGAAGCCTTCTTTTGTTTAGGATTGCAGTAATCTTTCACGGAGAGCCTTCATTTAAATGTAATTAAATTTCCTGTAATATCTTTATTAGGAATCTGGAATCAGATTTATTAGAACTTGGAATTTATTTTTAAAAGCTGGATTTGGACGTGATTTAATTTTTCAGGAAATCTTATATTAATGGTCCTTCAATGAAATTTATGGAAACTGCCAAAAGATGTCGTTGCTGTCAGTGACGTAGAAGCTGACGTTATTCAAGCGGTTTACTGAACAAGGGGGCCGACCATTAATTATGTGAGCTCAAAATAGGGGGGAGGGCTCCGGAAAAATCTCACCAAATCTCATTTAAAGGGCCCCCCCGTCAATGAAAATCTCACGTCAACTTTTTTTAATTCAGAGAATTTTATTATTATAACAGATTATAACATTTTGTAATATTGTCTATGCCCGGGATTCCCCGATTTGAAACAAGTCTCGCGCAAGTGACGATAGGCTGGAGTGGCTGCACGAGGGGGATGTAGATACCTCTAATTAGGGAAGGTGGTGTCGGAGCCTATTTTTTTTACTTTTACTAGATTTAATTAAATTCGCTATGGTTAACCTTAAACGTAGTATCATTTTTCTCCTCTTCTTTCACAAAAAAAAATGTATTTCATAGAAGACATCAGTAACGCTTTAGGTATTTAGTGGTACGAAGCAAAAAACATGAACATATTTAATTATTTAAAAAGTATAGGGGAAATCTCTCGTATGGGGGAGGGGGGCGTCCACCACATCTTACTAAATCTCACCAAGAGGGAAGGGGGGGATCAAAATTTTTTAAAAAATATCTCAGGTAATTAATGGTCCAAGTATTTATATTTTTACTACATTCTTAAGAAGTGAGGAAACTGTAACATAGCTTAATGACTTTTTAATTCTTGTTTTATATATATAATTGTCATTTTAATTATTGGATTAGAAAGGGGTTTATGATCTAAATTAATGATATTAAGAAAAAAGGACATTGTCCACGTCACTGCTTGATAGAACATACATCAAATATATTAATATTCTGCGAATTTGAATGAAAATATCACTATTTAAAAAATGAAGTTCGAAATCGAACATTTCTAAAACCTTTCGTAAAATCCTCAATCGGCGATACGAATGATATTGTTTTTAAATATTTTTCTTGCTACTTTTGCATGACTATTATTATTCACTGTTATTTATGATAAATAAAATCTACATATTTATTTAGAAAAGTTGAAAGCTCATACTATTTCGTTAATTTTAGAATGATGGTATTCGAAACTGATGCATTAAACGTTTTTTTTCCTCTCTCCATGATTACAGACCCATTAAGGATTTTATATAAATATATATATGTATATATATAATATCAGAGATATCAAACTTGAATCTTCGAAATAGTCTTTTAGTGATGAAGGGCCCACCTTGTAATACTGAGTTTATAGCAGCGTTGATAAAATTGGAATGACTATGATCTGAATTCATTTCATTGATCCGATTAAACTAAATAAACCATTGACCGCATAAATAGGATCTGATTAATAAGCAACAGGAAGGGATTATTAACGAGGAAAGCAGCTGGTCTCAGAACATAGGAGCACAATTTCCATATATTCTTCATGCCAGCGTCTAAGTTATTCGAGCTTTCGGAAAAGGAAATCGAAGTAGAACTGAAAATCACTCGAAACCTGTGAAAAACGTTATAACTGAAATGCGTCTCAACCAGTTTGCACGTGAAAATACGACGAAAATTTCCCTTACAATTCTTTATTTTAGGGACGTAATTACGGCTTTGCGTTATCAACATATTCCACTGTTAAATATATTATTTGTTACTAAGCACGCGAATAATATCTTATTATTCCCACTTTTACCATTTTTGTGCTCTGTTTGTCTGTTTTTAAGTTCGTTAAAACGGCTGGATGAATTTGTATCAATTTAATGGTCCAAATTAAAATTTAAGTACGATTTAAAATAATTCAAACAACACAAGTCCTCGAATTGATGACCCCCGCCCACCCATTGCTTCATATCAGTCATGTAAGATGACAATCACTAAATTCAGAAGGTCAGAGAAATTAATAAACATCGATGTTAACACGTAATTTAAAGATCATATTTTTATTCTGTTTACATTGTAGGTCGGCTAAGATATACAGACACACACTGCATTGGCTGCAAAGGAAAATTCCGATTCGAACAATATACTAATTAATCTGTAACAGTCCAAAGGATTGAATGGCTAAATTAAATGCTTACAGAAAAATGGTTTAAAAATCAAAATCAATTGCTTTTTATAATTTTATATTTAAAAAACGGACAACGCAAATCCTAAATTGCTTTCATTAAATTCCAAACTTACAAATTCCCTATAGGTACTTCACGAAATGCAGTAATTCTCTCTTCAAATGTAGGCTAACCTTAAATTCCTGACTAAATTAACCGAAGGCGAACCTGATTATTTGTTATTAAGAAATAAAGAAATTCGATGGTAGAGGATGGAGAGGCCAGCATTGTGGATAATATGTGTATTTTATTCAAAATATAATTTGGTGTTGTATTATTTACATTTAAAGAAAATAAACAAATCATAAATTCTATTTTTCTTTTGAAGATAGCTGTATTGTTTTACAATCAACATTTATTAATAATCAAACTTTCAACGAGGACGATAACCACTGTGTTGTTGGCATATTTTATATTGCAATTGGGACAAATTCACAGATCTGTATTGTTACGTGTTAATAGATGCGTACATTAGAACGGTCGGAACCGACCAACATTTCGCCGGCTGGAGTGGAATTCTAGCCGTGAATAAGATCGAAACAATTCCTATCGAAATGATAGAACTTGTAATGAATGTAAATCAAAAGCTAACGGCTGCCCATCCTTTAATTTTTTTTTTTTAATTTTTTAGTTAAATTTTGATTGTTTTAATCAGTAACTTTTACATTACAGGGTGTCTACAGAATCAGGGAAATCAGGGAATCAGGGAATTATCAGGGAATTTTGTTATTCTGGAAAAAATCAGGGAATTATCAGGGAATTTTGCAATTATTACTTAAAATCAAGGAATTTTTTGGTTGAACAGATCTTTTTTTTTTGGTTAAACAGATCTTTTTTTTTTTTTTTTTTGATTGAACAGATCAGGGAATTTTAAAAGAAATTGTTCATGAAATCAGGGAAAAATCAGGGAATTTTTTTATTCAGATTTTGTAGACACCCTGCATTATGTATAAACCTTTTTTAATTTATGTTAATAGAAATCCGTGAAACTAGTAAAACACAGCATTTTACTTCATCTTTAAGGAATTGTAAAACCTGGACTTGAAAAAGTTCACAGAAACAACATCTATTATATTTTTTTGTCCTAATGTAGAAGTGCAAGAGCTCTTGAAGCAATCCATCTTGATAAAAGAGACACACACACAAAGCAATTTAGCAGCATCTCAACTTAGGACTAACACAGAATTATGAATATTTTTTTTTTTCTTGCAATAAAATAGCAACTGACAAAAGTTCCGGACTTGTCATTGAAATCTGATATGGTTTTAATTAATTATTATTATTATTATATATTTACTATCGTTACTACGATCAAATAGAACTGGACTTAACTAACCAGTAGGCTACCTAGAAACTAAAAAAAACGGTATACAATCATGTTGTTGTTCGCCACGTGCTGTAACAGTCTCAAAAATTTGAAGAACCAAATTCGACGAACACTGAAAGCAAAACTTAAAATAACAGGCAATGCACATCAACCAATAATATCGGATTCAGCGGAATTACTGTCTAAATTCTAGAAATACCTGCATCTTCGCCTCAACAGACTCTACTGAAAAATAATGTTGACAATAATTGATGTAATTTCAAATATTTTTTTTATTTTGTTTATTTTTTTTTATTTTTATTTTTTTATTTAGCGAAAACCAATTTAAAAATTTTTAAAACTGAACTTGTCACACATTATTTACTTCAATCAGTCGATCTTTTTGTTTATTTATTTATTTAAAAGACAAATTTTCCGTTCTAAAATATGGTAGAAACATCATTTAAAAAAAAAATTGAAGTGAATAAATATTAATTTAGTTCCATTTAAAAAGTTGTTATATTAAAAAAAAAAAAAAAAAAAAAAACTTACAAAAAATACTTTAAGTTACTTATTTCTAACATCACACCAAATTTAAATGTAAAGACTACATTTAATATGACAAAGCA
>JAFIDM010000001.1:14873679-14886990 GCA_023159025.1 Thereuonema tuberculata
AGAAGAATTAGGAGAAGAGATCTACTAAAAAAATATGGGAACTTTACATATAAAGTTACTTAATCTAGTTTAAATACTATTAAAAACACATCAAAATTTTTAATCCGTGAATTTCTAAAATGGAAATTTCTTATTAGCGGCAGGGCGTTGGGCTGATCACCCGACCTGATGATTAGGAAATGGCGGGGAGGGGGCTTACCTCCAGCAACATCAACAGTCCCGTAGTACTATAGTGAGATAAATTTGCTTGACTTGAATTGTTATTGGAATATCTTACAATTAGATACGAGATATTTTTAATACATTTTAAATTATCTTATATATTGATTGCACATACTGAAAAAAAATTGCGTAAAAACATTTTGTAAGCAATACTTTTTTATTTTGCATTTAGAATTAAATCAATTATGTAACAATAAAATAATAAAAAGTCCGTTATAAAAATATTTTCACTTTTGGTATATTATAAACTATTTCTCTCTAAATGTTTCCGAAAATTAAATCCATATTTGTTAAGTAATTATACCTTTTTAGGAGCCTAAAAACTTTTTTCGGTTGCAAGGTTAAAAAAAATGTAAAATAATATAAAATAATTCAAGTAAAAATAACAATAATGTAAATACAATTTACCATTTTTATATACTGTATATATAGGGCCTCATAGGAGATAGAAATTATATGAATTATATTAAAATTTTAATCCGGAGGAGGGGCGAAAGAATTTGTAAGATATTTTAAAATATATTTAAGTTGTATAATTACCTAATATAACACACCATTGCCATTAATTATTTAACTTCAGGTGATGTTTCCATATGTAAAAATTTTCACATATTAATATTTTAATTACAACATATATGAAAACGTATTTTTTTTAAAATTTTTAAAAAATATTTCTTCCGATTACTTACTTTGAATTGAAGGATCTACAACAACAATTTTTCTCAACCTGACTGACGCCATTGTAATGATGAACTGTACAGTAATATAGATAGAAAGTGTTCACAGAATAGTAGTAATAAGGTTTTGCGCGTGCGCGTTACGACGAAAATGCTTCGGCCTGAGTCGGCTACAACCTTTCCCAGAACATCAAAATATCGTAAAAAAAAAATAATAATAATAATAAATTTAGCTAAAATCTCTTTGTAAAAAAATTTCGTTGGATGTTCAGCAGATTTCTATATGCAACTCCCACGCTTCTATGGTCGATTCTTGTTGGTCGCCTGAATTAGTGTCACGCCATAATAAAAAAAAACATCACTGAGGATTTAAAGACTTATTGTTAGATTTTTTTTATTTAGAACAACACATTTTTTAGTTAGAAAAATAAAAAATAAATAATCAGTTAAAATATAATTTTTTTTTGAGAATAAAGAATTTTTTTTAGAAGAAAGCTAAATGGAAGGCAGTTAAATATATTTTCGAAAATAAGTAAAGAAAAATCTATTAAAACTAAAAAAACAGAAGGAAAGAGAAGACGAGAAACAGTTTTAGTTTCAGAAACTTAAAATAAATCAAGAATTTAACTAATTTAAATACATCTAGAGGTGCTTCTACAGTTTCGTTAATTTAAATGTACGTAATTTGCCAATGTAATAGACCAACAAAATCTAAATTTCTTGCGATTTTGATGCTAAAGAAACCATTATCCAAACGTCCAACGAAATACAAAATGAATTTAATATAGCAGTACTTTATCTTCTCTAGATCTTTTTCAATACTACTACTACCACTACTACCAATAATAATAATATTCATCATATAGTGAGAACTAAACATTCAGGTGATTATAAGGGACCAAATTAAACGAACTCATTATTTTCAAATGGATCAAAAAAAGCAAACTACTAAATTTTAAAAAAATCAATCCAGCCCTTTTAGCGTGATGCGCCTACAAACAGACAAAAATTAAGAAGAAAAATATTCGTCGCATGTTCAATCGATCACTTTGGGACGTTTCCACAATGATTAATGCTGGATTAAACTACTCAACTATTAATTATTTTGTTGTTTTATTTATTTACTAGCCAAAGCCCCGTTCTTCGCTCGGGTTACAAAAAACAAATGTTCTAATGTGGATGATAAAGAAATTGCATTTGCGAGATCACTTGGAACCTTCCCGGTTGGTATGAAAACAACAATAAAAACAACAATTCAAAAGGTCTGATCTCATTACAAATCTGTATCTATCCCGAAAATTTCGTAGAAATATCTTTGAACTATGTTTGCCCATCCATTCACCGTCCTCCCAGTGGATGACCCTATCACTACAAACCTTTCCTAGTTCGTAAAAAAAAGTAATCTGATCATTACAAATCTATACATAATCCGAAAACCCTGTCGCTATCATGCACAACAATATTTTAGTTCCAATTGTTGCACAGCACTATTTGTATAATTCCGATTGTCGCCACCGGGTGCATATGTAGCGCTATTGTGCAGAACAATAGGTTAGCTCCAAGTAATTGCATAACAATATTTGTGTAGTTCTCATTGTCACGATAACAAATCCTAAAACCTAACAATATCAACGGAAGCAAACTTTCAGCTTTATAACTTAAAGCAAAGGTTTTTAACCTATCCCATGGGAATTTCGAAAAATCCCGAAGAAGGGTTTTTGTGATTATACTTATCTACTTACATGCCAAATTTGAAGACTCTACTAATTATAGTTACGGAAATAAGAAACCTTTAAATCGACAATAAATCCTCGTTATTCCCGAACCCGTGGGAATTTCGCAAATCCGGCGTTATTCCTTGTCTACAATATAAAGGGAACCTCTGTGCAAAATTTCAGCTTTCTAGGTCCAACGGTTTGGGCTGGGCGTTGATCTGTCACTGAATGAATGAGTGAGTTAGGTCTTGTCTTTTTATATAGTTAGATTACACATTATTTATTTCCAATCTGTTTTCTGGATGCAGGAAACCGATATGAATATGAAATCGATTATTATGTAATATAATCAGTTTCTGTTGATTGAAAAATATTCGATAGATTGTCGACATATATATGATTATTTTTGCTTCCTATTGGAATACAATTGATTTACTTCAGTGAAATCTTATCCTTCCGCTTCGTTAACTGAACTTTTCTGATAATAGTAATAAAAAATAAATAATAAACCTTCTTAGCTCACAAGTCAGAAATTTCGTTATGAAATAAAAGAAAAACACACTGTCATTCATCTGATTGGTAAAACTGCACACTAAGGTCTACTTCACGAAGTAGTTCTTGTTACGGTTTGTTTATAGTTGCAGGAATTGTTTTTTAATCTTGTATGATAAGCAAACAAAATAGTCCCAATTCGAAACTTACAAAGGCGCTGTTAGGCGTTGATTTGAGCATTTAAGTACAGTAAAGCCCGATTATCCGCGAGTGCCGCGAAAATTTTTTTTTAATTACGAATTTCAAAAAAACTAATTTTAATCCAAGCCAACAACAGGGAAAATACAATAGGCTCTACAGTGCGAAGGTCAAAAATTACTGACAGGTTTATTGTGCATCGTGATCCTATAGGTCTTCTGGGAATTTGTGGATGCAAACGTAGAGCAAAGGTTTCTGCTTTACTGTACGTATTTTAAAAATTTTACATATTATGTTTTTTGTACAATAAAACGTAGTTTTTAATGGTGAAATATTTTTTTTCGTGTTTACACCCCATTTTTAGTCTTTTTTCGGATTATCCGCGAAGCCCTTGCCACCCAATTCCGCGGATAATTGGGGCTCTACTGTATGTACTTTTATAAAGAAAATAAAGGCCAATTACATTTATTTAATTTAAATACATATAAAAATATGAAAGTTACTTTCCGTCAATCAAACGGCAGGAAATTTCAGAACAGTTCAAGTTAGAAGGCGATTAGATCAGTGATCAACCTACGGCCCGCGGGCCATATCCGGCCCGTGAAGGTGTTACATGTGGCCCACTCCTTTTATTCCTATATTCACGTACATATTTGTATTAATGGGACCTTTTTTTTTTTGGTTGTTGAATAGGAGATTCCGCCACATTGTGGCCCGCGAGATTCATAGCAAAGTCAAGTTTGGCCCCCATATTACGAAAGGTTGGGCACCACTGCCTTAGATAATACGCCTGCAATCCAAAAACGGGATAATCAATGAACGATGTTGTGCAAATCCACGGAAAAACTCTTAGATATTTTGGTGATTTTTTTTTAATTTCTTTTTTGAGACAGAACGTACGGAAATGATTTCCTGCAAATTAACTTTAAAGGAAAACCTAGCTTTTATTACTGAGTAGTTTATGCTTTTAATTTTTCAATTCATGAAACCATACGTGGCTCAAGGGCTCATCACTGGTTTAGATAAAACGAAAAGGACTGCATTCTATCTCGTAAGACAGAATCATAAAAAATGTAAACCGTAATAAACGAAAGAAAAATAAAAGTTCCCAGTCACTAATGTCATCTTAAGAGAGAAGTCTCTCTTTGGCGGAGCATGTGATAGAACACCAAGTGGATGAATAATGAGGACACAGCACATAAAGAATGGAATTAAGAACGGAAAAGAATACTGGCAATTAAAGTATTCCCTGGCTGGATCACCAAAAACAATCCATTAACTCTCTTCTAACATAAAACAACAAAAGCCTGTACTCATACAGTGATTACCATAGCAGTGACTAAATTTCAGTAAAACTATTTAATGAGAATCTACATTACTAAAATTTTTTATTTCTCTGTCTGTCTGTCCGGCGCAATTGTTAATTATTAGTTTCCCTTGTTGAGAAAGACAGATTATACAATTTTCTTTTTTTTTGTTATTAATTTTTTTTCGCCTTGCTTGGGATTTGAACCGAGGACCTTCGTCCTCGCAGTCAGGAACGCTAACCATTGGACTATTGCTGGTCCCCTAATATCTAATCCCACTTTTATTCTATTTGTTCGCGCGCTATCGAATAACGAGTTCATTCAAAAAGGAATAAAATATCACTTTTTGCCAAAACCGCTTGGAATTGATTCTTCTTGGATTATCTCATACTTACCAGGGGGTGACAGGGGGATGGCCTAGTTTACAATAATGGATAAATCAAAAAAGAACAACATCCAGTAAGGTTACTGAAATATAATATTCTAACGCAATATTATATTATAATAGCTAAAATAAGAATTTAAATGAAGGTTATTATTATATAACAAAGTACAGATCGTAACAATTGAAGATATAGGCCTACGTAAGTAGGACTGCTTTGTGTACTGAACAGAATTCATTCTTCTAATAATACAGGAAGTTTTACAGGAATATGTATTTCAAGCATCAAATTATTTAAGTATTCGAGTTTAAGGATTTTTGTGAAAGAGTAAATAGGAGTGATAAAATCCTGCTTTTTTTGTAAAACTGCAATTATGTCTGTATACAGTGAGGTTATATTAATATGTTAATCAATTAAAGAAATGAAAAATTCACAAAACTTGCTTTACTAGCAATTTCTCTGGTGGCTGTTGGATGTAATCAGTCACCAACACTATAGTTTAGATCACAAAAAATACGGAAAGGGCATGGCAATTACTAATGGATTAATCATTCCAGGTATCAGACCGACATCTATCGACGACAAACTGAACATTGTTAACTGTTCGTGTGATGTAAAACTCCAAGGTTGCTCATTATTGTAATTCCTGATATATTGGGCTACCCGTAATATTGTTATAAAATTCAAATATAAATTTAATTTTTTTTAATTATCAATTTTACTTACTGATTTGTTTTATTCATAGATTTTTGAAAAACTGCTGTCACGTGGGTTTCCAGACATGATTAAGAATTATGGGCTTTTCCTTATACGGCAAATTTTCTTTAACGAAAGCAACTGTAATACAGAATTATAAAATTCCCTTTGCGAGACAATACAGGCGTACCTGGCAGATATTTGGGATCATTTTCAGATCACCGCCAAAAAGCGAATCATACGAATTTTTTGGTTTCCCAGTGCATAGAAAAGTTATGTTTTTACTATACTGCAGTCTATTAAGTCTGCAGCAAAATTATGTTTAAAAAACAATTTACATAGCTTAATTAAAAAATATTTTTTTGCTAAAAAATGCTAACCATCATTTGAGCCTTCAGCGAAATCACCATAACGGATATACCGTATTTACTCGCATAATTTCCCCACCTCTACTTCAACGCATTTCCAACATGACCTTGACTGGCGGTCAACTCACGACGACGCGACAATGCACCGGTACTATCGCATTTCTCTATCCCACGCTACTTTAGGAGAAGATTCCACCCCCACCCCGGTCAGTACAAGAGCAGACTCCTTCTGAATCAGTACAACAATTTCGAGTGTTTTGTGAAAACGTGAAGTTCGCGAATAAAGTTAAGTTCTCTATTAGCAGGAAGCTGATGCTGACGTCATGCGGTGAGCAGCTATTAAGATGGCGGGCTGCGCTGCGTGAGTTACGAAATTACGTCACAGTCGCACACACACTTCCGTGCATGCCTATTGCTTAACTGTACTTTGAAGAAAAAACAAATGTTGAGATGTGATTTCTTATATTTTAAATGTTGTTAAATAAAATTGTTGTTAATTACATTTCTTGCTTTAAAAATCAATATTTAACAGGGTTTTCCTTACACTTTCAACATATTTTTTTTCCTCAAATTGAAAAACATCGCGTAATTTCCCCACTCCCCTTTTTTTTGTCAAAGTATTGATGAAAAAAAAAGGGGAAATTATGCGAGTAAACACGGTAATAATAATGATGAAAAAGTTTGAAATATTCCGAGAGTTACCAAAATGTGACACAGACACATGAAGTGAGGGTATGTTGCTTTTGGAAAAATGGCGCCGATAGAAGTCTCTGCTCGACGCAGAGTTGCCACAAATCTTTAAATATGTAAAAAAGCGCAATAAAACGAGGTAAGCGTGCATAGTAGGTGACATTTTCCAGATCTCACAACTTAGATCAGTGATTCACAAACCGTAGATCGCAAATATATGAACTTCTACGAGTATTTTAAAAAAGAGAAGAAATCCATTTAGCGTACAGATACAGCATTTATATTTACATCCATAACAGCATGACCATGCTTCATTTGTAAAAATAAGTAATAGTTTTCTATAGCTTAAGCTATAAACTGTCCTAAAATAAATGAACCTATTTTAATTTTGAACACGAAATTTTCAGGAAAAAAGCTTCAGGAAATTTTTATAGGTTTACAGTGAGCCGCGAACCACAAAAGTTTGAGAACCTCTGGCTTAAGCGATGAAGCAGACAATGTACTTAAAAGACTTTCAACTTCAATTTATGTAAAATAATCTTATATTTTAAGCGATCGTAAAGAAACTGGAAGAAAAACGAGGCTATGAGTCTACCGTAGTACACCAGCAATGCTTGTCCCTGAGACGAATTCATTTTATCGTGTATCGAATCCCTTGCGAATCTTCCCGAAATCCTTTTTATATAAACAGCTCATTGTTTCAAGCTGTTCAGAACTTATACTTTTCGGATTACCCAATTTACCGCATGCCTGAGAGGATCCTCGCAATCTGAAAGATACAACAACGTGTCAATCCCTCTCCTACGTCTTACCCATCAATACTACATCCTTAATTTTTATTTTCTCTCCTCATTAAAAAGTAAAAGTTTCATTTATATAAATAACCAATGACTGCAAACCGAAGCATTTGCAAAATATTGTAACAGTTTATATGTAACTTAAATATTTTTAGAAATCATTTATTTCTATTTATCTGCATTTTATTCATTTTAATCTTTACCGTTATTTATTTTAAATCATTCGTTTGCTATTTTCTAATTATTGCTGTTCTGTTTATTTTTAAATTCTTTTCCGTTACAGCCGTTTAATTAGTTAATTCATTTAAGTTCGTTATGTTTCTTGTCCAATCACTATGTACATTTTTAATTACTTATATCCAATGAAATTAAACTTAATAAAAACTGTAAAAAAAAAAAACCCATGTTTTCTGTTTAATAAATTAATTCTGTTCAATTCCAAACTTGACTCGTTGTTTCTTCGCTCTTAAAAATCTCTCCCACAAACACCATTACCATAGTCTTTAGCCTATCTGAACTTAACACTCTTGTATTCCAGTCTGTGTGGATACAAGAGCCACTTTGAAAACCATTGATCGAAAATCGTGATCCCTAAAAAGGTGTCGCAACAGTTATGTGCACAAACTACAATTCCAATTCCCTAAAGCAATTGCGACACAATAGAGTATTTAAAGCTCAAGATAAACCAGCAATTTCAACATGTCCTCAGTTAAAACTGACTACACCACATCGAAGCCATAACAACTCAAAGAAATGCCGATACTTTCTAAGATCTAAGAAAAAACCTCCCTTAGAGGGATAGAAATAAGCGAAATAAAATTTGTTCAAATCGTATTTAACAGCTCTAATTACAGCAATTTCTTGAGGATGGGCCTGAATCTTTTTAGATAGTCTAATTAAAAATACGAAATTTACATTTCTCGTTGAATTAGTGAAACAATTACAGTAGAGCCCCGATTATCCGCGGATTTGGGTGGCAAGGGTAACGCGGATAGTAAAAATCGCGGATAACCCGAAAAAAGACTAAAAATGAGGTGTAAACACGAAAAAAAATATTTCACCATTAAAAACTACGTTTTATTAAACAAAAAGCATAATATGCAAAACTTTTAAAATATGTACAGTACAGCAGAAACCTTTCTGCAGAGCAAGTGCCTGCCACTCATCCACAAATTCCGAAAAGGCCTATAGGATTACGATGCACAATAAACCTGTCAGTAATTTTCGACCTTCGCACTGTAGGGCCTATTGTACTTTCCCTGCTGTTGGCTTAGATTAAAATTGGTTTTTTTGAGGTTCATAATTAAAAAATATTTTCGCGGCACTCGCGGATAATCGGGGCTCTACTGTATTTTTAATTTTAGTAGAAAAAAACAAATTTTTCTAATTTCGATAACCGAAATTTTACTTACTTCGTAAACAAATGAAATTTAGCATGCACTAACAAAATACGAAATATTTATCAAGCTCTTACGACAACCTATGGATCGCTGAACACTTGAGTCATTCGAGCTGATGAGTGATAAATAACCACCAGTGTTCAGTTCCTTTGTAATGTAGGTTACTTATTAAAGAGGACGAGTAACGTTTCAAAAGGAGTCAAGAATAAAACTAATTATTCAAGAACTGCTTTAAATTTTTGAACTTACATGTATATATATATATGTTAATTTTTAAAATTAAAAATAAAATAAAAATAAAAATAAAAAAATTGGTAGTTATGGTTAAGTTTAAAAAACTAGCGTATATTAATTCGGGAATAATAAATTATTTGTACTCGGCGTTACGTTGTGCGGGTCTTTAGCACGTTTTCCTTCCCTCTGCTGTTGCATCTCCGCTAATGTTCCCGCGGCCTGGACTTGAATGCTGTGCAAAACGTTAATGCTGCGCAGCGAAGCTTCGAGGGATACACATAGATGTATATCTTGGGAATTATAGCACGTATGCTGCAATTCTTTCTTAGGGAAAATTAACGAAAAATTTCTGTTTTCATGTCAAATTGCTTTCTTTTTTTTAATTACATAGTAACTTTTATATTGTGTTATGAATCTTATTATCAGAAGTTAGAAAGAAAAAAAAATAAATCGACATAACAGCACATTCATTCATTAACGCTACATACTTTTTTGTTGTTAGTTTGACGGAAAAAAATACAACAGCGTCTCATGTAATTTGGCGTAGCTTTCAAAAAATGCAGTTTCATTGTCTACGCTAATTCTAAAAATAAGTACTCTAAGGTGAAAGAAGTAATTTATTAGACAGTATTTCCTGATTTCTAAATAACAGCACTAGAATAGAAATGACTGTACGTATATTACAGATGAACCGGTACAACTTCCGTCCTTATTTCCCTCCGAAGGCTGATTTTCACTGTATTTCTTGTTTGTGCCCAGAACTATTTGGCAATAATAACAGCACTTAACATCAAAAACGAAATACATATTTGAAATAAAGCCACGATATCCTGTATAGGAAGGCCAATTTTCAAAGGAGAGGAAATAAATACGCAGCTCAAAGTAGCAGACCATGTCCAAATCACTGCAATGTGTGGGATTTACAATTACCGTAAACTTCCTTAATTGATTTGCCGATAATTTGTAAACCTGTTTCCCATGGTTGCGACTACTCTGAAGGTCGAAAGACAATTGTCTGATTAAAGAGTAAGTACCTTTTAACTAACGCTGATTTCTTGTTATAAGTAAATGCTTTTTAAAGATTTCTGGATACACAAATGCTAGACAGTACAGCTGTTTCACGTATTTGGGCAATCATCAAATTAGGAAGACACCTTCCCGGTCTCTGACTCTTTTATAACGCTAACAGCTCTCATTCGCTCCTGAAGGACTAAATTAAAGAAAGAATTCAGTACTAACGATTAAAATAACTTTTTAATTCTGTGACCTTATAGCGGTGTCTTTACCTGATCGTAGCCTACCGTCACCTTTCTAATATTACACTTGTGTATTTAAATGCACGCTTCAAATAATTTATTTAATGATTCTTTTAAAAGAGTTATTTGAATTAGAGGAGATTTTGTTTTATTTGATATAGCTTTTATATATAGATTCCTTTAATATATTATATATAAACTGAAATTATATAAAAAATATTGATAGCCCCTTTTTTCATTTTAAAGATGAATAATTAATCTTAATCTTATCTTTTATTTGTTTTTAATAATAGCCTAGTCACTTTTATTATATATTAATGTTTATAAATCAGTCACTAACGTGTAAAAATCTATAAGAATTCAACAGGGAGAGATACCAAGGTCATAAGCGTTAAATGTGACTTGGCTGCATCTTTTTTAAAATCGAGACACTTCTTACGTCAAAAAGCAGACCAAGTTGGCAACGCAGAGTAATAACAGAATGTGATCACAAGTTCAAGATTCAGAATTAGCACCATTTCTTCGGGGTTAATAAACTTGAAGAATCTTTGCATCCCGAATGGACCCAATCGGTGAAAGCCGATTTTTTTTTTTTTTTAAACTTTCTGAAACTTTTTTGATTTCCGTCAGATCGATGATCCAACGCGATTTACAATTTAATAGTTTTCTATAGACAAATATTTGCATGTGGACATTTTTAGCTAAGTCCGAAGAGGGATAAGAAAAAAAAGAGTGAGAGAGAGGAGAGAAATCTCTCGAGCTGCAATTTATAAATACTTTGGCACCGTGCTAAGGGAATGTAAGGGATGAGCAACCACTCACATCTTGGATTTGCAATGAACTTACCTGCTCTTCTTTTCCGTTTATCTTTCCTTTTCCTCGCTTGGACATCGCCGGACATATTTTTAGGAATTGGAAGATGCTCAGCGAAAATTCGCCCTGTGTTAACTAAATCCGCAAAGCCGTACTTGTTGAACTTGTATAGCTCCGATGCACGTTGGCAGCTTCTTGGACTTACGGCGACCAGGCTGTGTTAATCTATCACCAATACGTGACAGCTGTCGCTAAAACTCGGAACGGAAGTACATTGCCACGAAAATTAAATATGCGAATAGTTCAAACTTCTAATAGAAATTAAATTAGGAAAGCTTTCTTAATTGCTTGGAGAAATTAGTTAATTTCAGATTAAGTCCTCGAAACATTTTATTTAAATTTTTTAATGAAGCAAGCTCACTTAAAAGATTATAACAGAAGTCACAAATACAAACAATTAATCTTTTCCTTTCAGTAAGTAGTTAGCATTTCAAATTCTGAATAATATCGATAAGCATGGAAATTATAACTTATACTGAAAGCGGTAACTAAGTAATTTTAGACATTGAAAATATTATATATTGTTTCAAAATCAATTTTATTTCCACCAAATGTATTAAGTGGAACATACTATTGGTAAAGATCTGATTTATAAATTATTTTGATTTGAAACGCAGTAATACAGGTTGTGTCAAATAAGTTATATACCTAATAACTATAAAAACATATGTACGTAAAGAATGCAACTATAAAGTGCTGGTGGAAAATTAACAATGCTAATAAATTATTATTTAGACAACAATTGACTGAAGTAATGATTTAAAACAGGATGAATGTTAACTGCATAGAATGCAGTAGTCATACTGACTGTTTCGTATTTAAGCTTTCGGCATAATAAAATTCAATTAATTATCAAAATTAATTCGCAGCAGTTTTGAATAATATAATCCAAGAATTAAGAAAAAAAAAAACGTGGGAACCAATGTGGAGCCTTCGAAGCTACAACAAGCAATAATAAATTCACTATAGATAGGTGAACAAATTCATGTGCTGGCATTCCGCGACCTCAATGAATTTACTGCTTATTTAATTAAGAAAAAAATTAAACCAACTAAAAAATAAATTCATTAGGACTTTTATTAGTTTATTTTTTTTAAGATAAACCAATAAATTAATTTAAATTCAGTAATAAAATAGACAAAACAAAACTTTTGCTTTTAAACAAAACAAAAAAAGACAACAAAAAAACTGACTGACATTTTTATTCAATTTACTAAAAGCATCTACCCAAGAGATTGATATCTTTTTAAAGACGAACACCAAAAAAAAAAAAAAAAAACTTTCGGTTACATATAAACGTATTTATCTTATAGATGTGGAATTTTTTTTGTGTTGTTATTATCCATAAATTCAAAAAGCCCATCCACCTATTATTCACGTATAACTCTTTCAAGTACCATCAGTGGTACGCGAATCACCGGTTGAGAAATCTCGATATAAAAAAACCCACTTATATGTATTTTATATGTTTTTGCCCTGATGTATCTAATTTTGCATAAGGAAGTGTCGTTGACGTGCAGGGTTTTTGTAAAAGATTCGAAAAATAAATGGCGCTTAAATATTAGTGGAAATACAACTTTCGGTTTCGAATTGCTCCATCTAGCGGAACTGTTCTGTACTACTGCAATCTAGTCATCCCAGCAAACCCACAGGCCTTTATAGATGTCATAACCTGAAATAGAGTATTTCAGGCAATCTTATTATAAAATAAAGTTTTTATGGAATGAATTAGATATATTCTGTCTATGTATGAGTTGAAGAAGACAATGAAAACTTTAGTAGACAATAAAAATTCCTGTAATTCAAAAGATGTTCTGCATTATTTTAATTGTGTGAGAGGTTCACAAGTCGTTACAACATCGTACAATGGAAGATTGCTACGTTTTCCTCATTAAGATGTGAGTGAGGTTTTAGATGTCTTATTCCGTAGTTAATTATTGTACCGTTAATTATAAGACTTGTTAGAAATTCTAGTTTACAATTTACGATGTTTTAGCGTGTGT
>JAFIDM010000001.1:14940541-14952412 GCA_023159025.1 Thereuonema tuberculata
TTTTTTTGTGTGTGAATTTGTTAAAGATTGTTGAGAACATTTCCTAAGAGCGATTGCTTTAGTGCTTATTGAATTGATTCAGTGGTGGGCGGGCGGTATGTGACTGCTCACACACTTCGTTGTCGATGTGTCTGGAGCGTAAGTGTCAGAAAAAGGTAGAAGGTGTTGTCACTCAAAAAGACTTGCATTGGGCCAACCTCCAGGTCGTCTATTGATTTTCATTACAACAAGTTAGCAGTTATCAGCTTAAAGAAACGGAAAGCGCCTCAGCCTCGCTTTCGTTCAGTTGTTGGATGGAATGCGCTTTTGTGCTGTCGACGCCATTTTCCTGAACTTTAATTAAAGTGTTCTGATTAAGTCGTGGAGAATGTTTAGTAGTTCATTCATCCGAATTACTTGACTGTTCTTTGTTCTCCATAGCGACGAAACATAACGGAAATTCAGAATTCGAAGTTTTAATATGGTTATATATTTTCAGCAGGTCTTTAAACACACTTTTATTTAAATTTTGGCATCAATCCACGGCACTTAGCTAAAGTTAGGATTCGCACCTTGAGTTGTCATCGGGAAGACACTGGGACGGACCGTTTCGTCCTCATTAGGACTCCTCAGCCAGCCAAACTCCCCTGGATTGATGCCTAAATTTGAATTATTCCGGCACGTTAAACTTCTTACACTTTTATTTATTTGTTTATTATTTTTTTTTTACTCTACTTCATTTTTCAGAACCTAGTTATAAGTTTTTAGTATATTAAATATAGCTTTGCTTATATTATTTAGTGAAAACTTTCAAATTTGTTAGGTTTAAAGTAGGACGTATGCAACTTTCGACTTCCACTCTGTTACGTAGCTAACTCTTTTCTAATATGTGTTTATCTGTATTAGAATTCGAGACTAAATTAAAGTAGAGGGTTAGGCTAAAAAGATATCGACATATTTAGTTACATATGATAATTTTTAAAAAAAATATTGGTTTAAACAGATACCTACCAAAAAAAAAAAAAAGTTCTCGTTCATTTTTAAAAATTCAGAAGTTGAATTGAATTTGATCCTTTTTCGTTTGAGATCGTCTTTATGCTGAAATTCAGAAAAAAAGTTTGATTACATTTCGTTATTTAATATACAGAAATGTTAAGTATATTTTTACGATAATGTGAAGAGGTAAAATTGTTTTAAAGAAATAAAAAAAAATAATAAACTATCGAGTTTAGCCCCCATTTAGTCTTGTTAATTTTTAACATATCATTCAGTATATAGTGATTTCCTGCCTGCGATGGTTTTGTCAGAACCGAACTCTGTCTTGAGTCGGGGACTACTTCCAGACGCATCGCCATTATGTTTATTTTTCTTTTTTTACTTTATCAATTTAGTATGAAATAAAGTATAAACAACAAAACCCTTATTGGCTTTTGACTAATAACTGGATATTTTTTTTTCCTTTCTTGCTTTTTAAAGGATAACTTTTCTTCGATAAAATTTGATAAGGTTTGCAAAATTTAAATGTATCATGTTTCATGAAAATCGATCAGTAAGAATAAGGTTTCTTAACAGACGTACTGGTTTTAATAAAACAAATTGAGAGATGTGTTGGACCCTTACAAGAATATGTCTAACAATGATAAAATTAAAATTACAACTATAAAAAAAAAAACAATGCTATCTTAACACTATCACGAGATATTTGATTGTTATAGCGTAAACACACTCGCAGTCAGATATATAATGATCTCTACTGAAAACGTTTCCTTGACAGTTTTCAAAATTGCGTTGTGCAAATGTATATATTAAAGAATTGCTGCAAGTGAATTTGGTAGAAGTTGATGAGATTTTTTACGCTCCAGTCGAATCCTGCACTACCTCAAGCGAAGTATTGATTTTTTTTTTTTCCCTTTTCCTGCCGAACTGTGAGGACTCTTTTGCGGGAAGAACTTAATGTAATAATAATGCGATAATGAATTATTTATTTGAAAGATTATTCCAAAACGAGGATGCGTTGAATTTTAATAATGGAAAGAAAATTGGAAACGAATTGATCAACTTCAACCAACATTGTTCGTCAAACGAAATTACTTTTCCGGAGAAAAACTAGGATTAAAAAAGAAAATTAAGTTTTATTATTACGATTGGCAGCTAAAGCTAAACAGGGGGGAAAAAATTGGCCTAATTTTTGGGGGGGGATGTTTGAAACGTTTTTTTCATTAGGTTTTACTTTTTTTTCTTTTTTGTTCATACACCATTTCAGTCTATGAAATTTGAACTTATTAAAGAGTTTGTAATGAAAGCCAGCCGAGTAGGAAGGTGTGTGGGTGTAGAGTTGCCTGCCTTTTATTTCTGGAATCTCGCGAAAGAGGAGGCGAAGAATGCGAAGGAGGTATTTCGTCGTCCTATCTTAATTCATGCCATCAGATCTTAAGGCTGAAGTTCGCGCCCAAATTAATCTGATTTCATTTTGATTGTTTTAGGTTCATTTTAAAGTTTTGAAAATAATCAGATTGATTTTTAGATAATGCGTATTAAAAAAAAATCACCCTTTTCATTTTAAATAAATAAATAAATAAAAATCAATATGCCTTTCAAAAGCACCTCAATAAATATATTTTATTCGATGACTTTCACGAATATATTAATATAAAATTAAATAAAAGTGGTAAAAATGGAGGGAGAGGGGGTTCAAGATCTTCTTTTCTTGGAATATTTTGTTAATATATTGTTGATCGAATACATAATCTTCATGTCTCAAGATTGGTCAGTCAATTGGATCCACCGAGTCGACTCTTGGTGACACCATTAACAAAACTCCGCCATTCCATTCTGTCCCTTGTAACCTAGCCTAATCACAACCCTGTCACGTCAAACCTTCTCCAGAATATTTGTGTAGTTCCCGTGGTGGCCACCAGGTCCATTATGTGGCGCTATTTTAGAGATTTTACCTCCTTGGGGGTGATTAACCAAGGTAGCCTCTATTTTCCGCAGTTTAGTAGGGAATATCTATGCAAAATTTGATTATGATCAGTCAAACGGTCTAAAATTGTATGAAGATCAAACAAACTTTGATTATCTCATCTTCACGATAATATTATAATCTTCTGAAAATATAAAGTACAGAAATAAAACCACTCCTTCACCTTATAAACATCATATCTATATTTCAGCCCAATGACGGGTCTTCTTCAGGATAAAACTGAATACAGGAAAATAAAGAGAAAAGAAACATCTTCCTTTCTCTTTCAAATCATGATCGAATAGAATCTTTTTTAGAATCTTATTACTAACATTTGTGATATAATTAGAAGCTTTACAAAATTTGTTATATTTGGTATTATCTGACTCTCTAATTCTTTTGTTGAATTTTATTTTCTTCTGATTTGATATTAGTTTCCTCTTATCTTTATAAAATAACCAATCTTCTTTCATGGTATTTTCATATAATTCTTGATTCAGTATTCGATCATGATTTGAAAGAGAAAGGAAGATGTTTCTTTTCTCTTTATTTTCCTGTATTAAGTTTTATCCTGAAGAAGACCCGTCATTGAGATATGATGTTTATAAGGTGAAGGAGTGGTTTTATTTCTGTACTTTATATTTTCAAACTTTGATAATATATATTTATGTGTAGATATGGCTGAACGATATAATGCTAAATATCTTATTTTGGTTATTACTCGTCAGAGGACAAAAATTGGTCAGATTAGATTAGTTTAAGGATTCTGGCAGGATGTACATTTTTTAAAGTCCCGCTAATTGGTCTGAACTAAAATTTAAATTAAAACCTCCAGTTTCAGAAATATGATATAGCGTGTAACATTACTTATTTTATTTAATCATGGATGTCATCTTGAAAATCCCAGCTTTTATTAATAAAAATTCCATACAATTTTTTTATTAAGTTTACAATTCTTTAGTATTTCATTGATTTTCAATTTTGCAGACGCCATCTTGGAATATCTTTAAACTATTAAAAGGCTCTTGATATTCTGAGGTGATAATATGACAAATAAATCTTTAAATTCTATAAATACTAATGGAGATCCTTCCTACTTTACTTTGATTTTTAATAAATAGGAACTCCATAAAAAATTGAAAGGAACTAAGAGATTAACTCGAGATAAGCTGACGAATTATCTTCTTTTTAATCCGTCTTAAATCTAAGGTCACAATTTAACTTAAGAATTATCCTAAGTATTTGTTTATTATTTCCTTTATTTGTTTTTTAATTTTTTTTTTTTTTTTTTTTTTTATTTTAAGCCTTTTTTTTTATTTATTTTATTTTTAAAGGTCAGCAAATGTAGTTGAATCCATAGGATGTTCATTTCGCTTTGACCACATTTCCTGTCTTTTTTTGTTCTCTTTTCTTTTATTGAACCTCATGATCCCGTTTGAGCCATTTTCGATCGTGAAGATCCAAGAACACGGACAATTCCTCTTGAACTTCGTTTCGGCCGAAACCATTTGTTATCACGGGGGTTTGCTCTGAATGGACGATTGCAATAGCGTTTAATGTGCAGCAGTTTCATTGAAAAACGCTCAAATTCGAATTAGCCGCTTTTTAAGTTTCTTTCGCAACGATCAGCATTGATCGAACTTTACATAAAACAAAAAAAACAAAAGAAAACTACCACGTTTTCCAAGTCTCCGTTGAAAATTCGTGAACCATTTCAATTTATTTGCTTCTCTGATCGACAAAACAAGTCTTTTAATTATTACATGTTAATTATCTGGGACTCCTTTAGCGCGTGCTCTACCAACTGAAGCTTATGTAAACTGAGCCGATAGAGCACACGCTAAAGTGGCACCAATTATCTTATTTGCATAATGTAATTAATATAATTACAAACCATATTCTGGGCAACTAGCCGGCTCGTCGTTTCGCTCCGGAAGCCTTGCTTATGTAACGCTTTATTTTATCTAGCAAATTACTATCGAGATCGGAGAATATATGACTTCCCAGCCCTTTGTGGCCGTTAAAACTGTGATAGCGCAATCTATTGAGAGGTTTAGGAAACTTTTCATTGGGATCTGCTATGGTATCGTATAGACGTAGCATCGTATCGCACGGGAAGTACTTGATCGTCCGGTATGAAAAGTAGCCTATATCCTTGCCTGCGTCATAGACTACTGTACCTGCATGCAACATTTCATTCAGATCCGTTGCGCTGTTAAGGCGTGATTGAATTACAAACAAACTAACTTACAATTTTTCGCTTTTATAATTATTAAGGATAACAAAAATAAGGAATGATTTTTCATTCTTATTTTGGCTTTTAACAAAATATTCGACAAAAATATAAATTTTGCTATTGTTTGCCGCCACAAATAAAGATTTGCTGTATTTAGATCAATTATGTTTTGAATTTACGTCATTTGAATTGTTTTCGATCAAATAAGTACGGTAATTTAAAAATTGCAGTTTTCAAAGGATAGTGTTCAAAAGATTGGCAAGAACATCCAATTATTTGCTCATCTTTGATCACACACATACACACACACATATTGTCGACATTTGTAAATGTTTATATAATTTTGCATGTATTTAATTAGCAGCCATGACTAATATTTAACACCGAGTGTACAAAATTAAAGTAATAGCAGTATTTTATAACAGTAGTTGAAAATAGCAGCAATAATAATGATGATTGTCCACATTTTCATCACTGCTGTTTTTTGTAATAGTTATATTTTTTCCAACACTTTTTCTCCCTTCACTTAAAGAATGTCTTTAAAAATTTCTCAAACTCATTGAATTGGGGAAATCCTGATTCATCAACAATTGAAGAAATAAATGAAACTTATTAATACGTTCTTAACAATAACAGTGTTCAACTTTCTTCGGATGTTATTTCAGTATTTCAGACAATTAGCTTTTAAAATGATACGTTACGCCATGAAATAATGAATGCGTTCGTATTATAATTTTTCTGCTTAATTATAGTAATTGGATGAACGTAAATCGATAGCTTGAGTAGGAAGTACAATGAGAGAATCAACTCACGATTTTTTTTTTTTTTGCATAAAGTAATGACAGTAAAAAAACCATCTTTGAGATTTTGTTGATTTTCGCTTAAAAATAGTTTACAGAAAATACTGAGAATCCCAAACAAGTTCTATCCTACTGTTCCATTGATGAATTTAATGGAAAAGGTTGCCAAAAAAAAAAAAAAATTGCTGATCTGTATTTTGTTTAAGAGCTTGTTACGATCGATTAATAGCGTCCTTGAACGTTTTGTTTGCATTTTTATAAATCAAAGAATGTTATTTTTTTTCTTTGTTTTTAATTATTTAATGAAATTTTGTATTCGTTTACCGCCAATCAGAGCACAGTTAACAGTTAGGAAGCGGAGTAGTTCGTGTGCAGCAGACGAGCGGGACTACATTCAGTGTTGAATCGAGTAGTGATCGAGTAGTGTTTTGCTTTTTGCAAAACAATTGGAAGAAGTGGTTCTCATAAAATTAGTAATTTTTAAAATTTAATTTATTTCTAATTAATCTTTCATTTAGAGCTGAATCCGACGAACGCACTCGACCATTTCAATTATTGTTACAAATCACAGACTTTTTCATTCATGTCACTTCACGAAGGCTCACATTAAAAAAATGTACTTAGCTGTTCGAGTAACTGTTAAAGAGCATATATTGTTTGGCAGTCGTTCCAATGTGTCCATATTTGAGCTTTGTTCCGCAATATTTGCATTAGTTTCAAATTCATTTTAGCTTACTACCCACACAGGAACGAACTGCATCCAACAATTGGATGTATTGAAATAATTATCAAAAAACAAATAATTTCAGCAAAAAAAAAAAAAAAAAACATACTTGTCTCCTCGAACAATTGAAACGCTGCATGATAATAATTATCAATTATTGTTCCTCGTCTTATTTTGGCGCCGATTTCATTGTTTTTTTGTTGTTACATGGATCCGAAAATCGGACGGTCAGATCCACGAATCGGACGGTCAGATCCACAAATCGGACGTATTCTCTTTCACATGGAAGATGGTAGGTTTGGCATGAGTTAAAAGAAGGAGGGAAGAGACCAAGAGGGAGACCGCGTAAGCGATGGCTGGATGATGTGAAGCACAGCCTGGAAGAGAGAGGCATCCCATGGGAAAGAATATGTAGAGAAGAGGCTTGGAAGAACAGGGAGAGGTGGAGAGGCTTAGTTAATTCCTAGACCCACAGTTGGTGGAACAGGAAAGGATGGCCATGTATGTATGTATGGCCACGAAACTCTCTCCGACGTCATCTATACGACATGTAACATTCAAATCGTTCGTATAGGCGACGTTTCGTGACCACGTGAAAGAGAATACGTCCGATTCGTGGATCCGACCGTCTGATTTTCGGATCCATGTGCAAAGGGCTTAAGATCGATTTGTATATTGACGATATTTAACATGGCTATTGCTGTATAATAGACGAGTGAACAGACATGCAAGATATTCAAGTTTCTATGGCAGATCATGTAATTTTGGAGTGTAAAACTACATATAGCCTATTTGACTGATGTTACAATCTTGTATTGACAGACGACAACCATTCGAGATTACAACTTGGAAAGACTTAGCTATCAGTATTCATTCTACTTTTAAGCAGGAGATGATATTCTGTTTGTTTGTTTTATATATGCTTAAGAAAATTTTATCTTTTGGCTAGACAATGTGTATTAATACATAAATAAACATTTCATTCTTTCTCGCATGAAAAAAAACAAGCATTTGCTTAAAGCAGATCAATTAATTTAAATATTAATATTTAATCAACCCGATCTTAAATAAATAATGACTAAAGGTCTCCTTGAGAAGCCATAGATGATGAGAGAGATGTAAGAGCTGAAAGATTGTCAACCTAAGGCTCTCTTGCCTTCGTAATGGCACGTTTGGTGAAAATTATTAATTAATCTTATTTAATTAACTTTAAATTAAAATCTTACCAACGTACGGTCGCCCAAGAAGATTTCTACTGGAATGAACAAGATTATACCCGACTATGGGAAATTAAAGGATTACAGGGTGTTTACTCATAAGGTATGCTGGAGACCACAAAACCCGGGTAACTTAACAAATTAACCTCTTTATTAACGTAAAACAAACAGTGGAAAAAGATGATGTTTAAATTACAACAAAATAAACTTAAATTCTTGATTTAAAAAAAAAAAAAAAATTCCCAGAGCGACCGGATTTGTCGAAATTGGCTTATTTCGAACAAGCCCAAAATTAAATCAATCCCACAGCTTTTTACAATAATACATTAGCTACAAATACTAATAAAAAGAGTCCTGGAGTTTCTAACCTTCAGTACATACAATTTAAACTCTGGCTTATAAATTTTTACTGTTCCTTGCCCGACTCACTCTCGCCGTCCACGGGTCCACTAATAACATGCACGGCTTCTTCTTTATGGGCGACGTCTAATCCTGATGTTAAGCACCTAAAACGGGACATCTCGGCGACACACATCCTGTCCACGGAACCACCAACAACACTATCCTCTGCTTCTACAGCATTTTAACGTCCAAGTCTTCCGTCCTAAATTCGATCGTCCGATATTCTGCGGGCGGGCACATTCCCACCTCAGCGGAATCTGTCCTCCTCTATGGCGTCTCTATACGGCATCCTTTTCCCACCAATCTATCAAAACTCTTCGGGCTGATCCCCCGGCTAGCTCCACGTCTTCTTATCCCTTCACCAAGAGCATCGTCAGCGTTCCGTCCTCCGATCTCTCTTCCTTTTAGATCAATCCCACACCTCTATACAAAACCTGGGATTTCGAGAAATTCCCAGACCTTTCTTTTCCAAGCATTCCATACAGTGGGGGTGCTTTCTTCATCCCAAAAGATATTGTTTGCTTTAAATACTCCCCCTACATTTTATCAAGCACAAAGAAAAAAAAATTGAAAAAACAAAGCTATGGGAAAACAAATGAAAAATTAGCCTTCCTAAAAAAATCAATAAACAAATAAACCATTACACCTTAAATTCCTGCAAAGAAACCGGTCTCCATTTCACAGAGGGTTAGATGAACCGTAGGACCCGTGTAGAGGAGACGTAAGCTGAGGATTGAATATGGGTCACTAAAAATGTATTAACGTGTGTAGAATTAGTTATGTTTGATAAAATGACGCCAACACCATAATTAAGTTAAAAATAAGCATATATACAATTAAAAAAGACCGGTTTCACTGGCGAATCGTCTAGCATCCATAACAAAATGGTGACGGTAACAAAATGGTCCATGAATTTCAAGCCTCTACGGTTCAATTCAGCCCACAGACAGGCGCCTGTACCACTTGACCACCTGGTTCACAGTTACAAAAAACTAAGAGAAAACAAGTTTTAAATTTAATTTTTACAGTTGCTTTACCAGTGTTTGTCGAATTGAAATCTTAAATTTCGTTTTGAAGGCTTTTGTCAAAAACCAACCTTTTTTTGAACACTCCCTGGAAATTGAGCTTTGTGCAAGGTATTGTTAGCTTCATTATTCCAAAGGAAGACGGATTTTGGTATTTTTCACTTTTATTTTTATTCTGATTGAAGGCTTTCTGACTTTTCCTTTTATCCCGTAGCAACGAGCGCTGATTGGTTGACTGTTGCATTCAGTTGTTGTTGTTGTTGGTGTGGATTTTCCAGTCGAACTGTCTTCAATCCCTTCCAAGTTGGATCCTCTGCATCTTGATGTTGGCTCCCCGGTAGCGAAACAAATCCTTTGATCAATCGGATTAACAACTCAACGAATTGAACGCAATCAGCCCCAACTGCCGGGATAACATGTTTTGCAATAATAGAGTCGCACTCGAAAATGAATTTATGGAAAGAGCGTCGTTGAAACCCCGCTTTGCAGGTGATAGGTGTCACTGGTAATTGACTCCACTGTTATTCGTAGAGAAGTGGCGATTAGAGCGAAGGTCATTTCAATGATTTTGTTCGTTTGAAATTTCAGAAATCAAATTGGAAGTGATTATTAGCCATTATTTAGTCAATAACTAGAAGGTGACAAGGCATAAACGTGCATTGAATTAACAAGTGAACGTAATTTTGTGCTAAAGCATATAATTAAGAGCGACCCATTATAAATAAAAATAATAGTAATAAAAAAGGAAGTACATTAACGAAAGGAAAAATAAAAAGAACGTTAGAAAAAGAAGAAAAACAAAACAGGGTAGCTACCTGATTCGAACCGACAACATTCATATGAGTCCGAGAACTTACCGATCACGCTATAACTGATAACTGAAATGAGTGCATTTCTGACATTTAAGGTAACAGCGGAAATACAATGAAAACAATGCAAATATCTCGAACACTTTTGACCCCTGAAATTACCCATACCTATATTGTTTGGGCCTCTGAAAACGATGGTAAAATCCGACCTTCCGTTATGGAGTTGTTAGGGGTGGACAGGCACGGACTGAATTGTCACCGGGAAGAGACTGGGATGGACCATTTCGTCCTTATTAGGACCCATCAGCCACGGAATGGTCCATCCCAGTCTCTTCCCGGTGACAATTCAGGGTGCGAATCCTTTCTTGTAACGTTGTGCCATCGTTTACTTATTCAATTCTTTTAATCATCGGGCACGTTAAATTTCTTTTCGTAAAAAAATTGCTCTTAATGTAAATTTAATGTTCTTATTATAAATAATAATTCTAGTGAATATTAATTCAAAATTCATTCTGGTTTAGAAACCTTTCGTAATTAAGTAAGCTAAGATTAACATTTTAAGTTATAAGTTTACTGTTACCAATATTTTACAGAATATTATGAGAATTTAAGGTCGATTATTTTCTGAAAGACACATCAGTTTTATTTTGAAAAGCAATAATAACAATTATTAGAATTGTCTACGTAAGGCTTGCTTTATTGTAAATTTTATAATCCTTTTTTAGATAGTTCAGTTTTTGTTGACTGTTTTCATTTTATTTCATATATTTATTTATTTGCTGTTTTTAGCGGTTTTTTTTTTTTTTAATTTCCCAATTTTATCGTCATTGGTTTATAAATAAGAGAACGTGGGAAAAAAAATTAAAGGAGCATGTTGAAGATTAAAAGCATCGTGAAATGGGATATGGTAGAGAAAATACACTTGTTAACCCTATAGAGGGTGTTGAATTCGAGCAGAGGGAGACATAATTATGAGGGCCAATATCCCTTACATCTCTCTCTACCCACCCCATCTCCTTGCAATTAGTAGATAAAGATCTAAATATACTTTTTCACGCTGTAATGATGTAGTTAGTTTTAATTCAGTTCCTTATCTTGGAGAAGCATTTTATGAAGTTTTTAATGACGTCACAGAATTAAGGACTCTCGATTAATTAGTTCAAAACAAACTCAAGATTCTGTTTCTTCTTCTTTTTTTTTTTTTGTTTAAAACCAAGTTTGAATTTTTATTATTTTGTAGAAGTTTCAAACCATGGGTTTCCCCAGCAAAGGCAATATGGCGGGTCAAGGACCAAATTATTATTATTATTATTATTAGGTTGATTATGTATTGGAAAGAATGATATCACGTGACTGATAATCATCTAAACCAATTTCCATGTCTTCAAGGTTTCCTGTCCATACAAGTCCGAATAATACAAGTAGTCTTGTATTATTGTATCCTAGGCGACTTAGGATCCACAGTGTAACATCACTTAACATATTCTCTTTTTTTAAAGTTGGAACAATTAGGCTTATATAGTGTTTTGAAAAATGTATCATGCCTCTTCGCTAGATGTAGTTGATGCCGCTCTGTGTAGTTTTTTTCAGATAGATACCTTCTGAAGTGGAAAGAAAAGAATTTGAAGTCCTCTTAATGCGGGCTGCCGTTGTGGCCGATGCGCCAGTACCTGGGTTCGAATCCCGGTGGTGGCATGGCTGTTTCTTTCTTCTTCTG
>JAFIDM010000001.1:14975497-14989099 GCA_023159025.1 Thereuonema tuberculata
CGGGCACATACTCTTTATTTCAACTAAAAGCCATTACATTGTTATCCTTCCATTGTTGATGGGGTTTATATACTTAGTATATACAATATTTCTAAAAAACCAAATTAAGTAATTTATTTATTTCAATTCACAAATGAAGTTGGAAATGCGGTAAAAACTTGCATTCATCGGTTGAACAAAAAAAAAAAATTAGGTATCTACCTTTAGGAAATGGGAAGTGACGTCGTAAGGCAATTAAAAAAAATAAACTCACTATTATTGACATAATTATACATTTTTTTTATTAGTATTATGAAGATAATTATAATGTCATTTAACTATACTTGGTCTAATTGAGGTCTGGATGTGTCTACACATCTAATTTTAGCCCTGTAATTATCATATATTTGAGATACACTGATCTACTCTGTCTCAACTGTGAGAAATGGCTTCCTAATTATGTGTTTCCAATAATTTAATTCAAATATTTTTTTTTATATTAATTTTGTCTTATTATTTGTGGTATTGAAATGCTGGGACATCTTTCAATATACGATTGCCAAAAATATTTATTTTATTTATTTATTTGAAAGACGTAAGATTTTTATACAACTGCTTCATTTCACTTGGCTTTTGTGTTATTGGTTTTATCTCGGTTGTAACCCTAATTCATTGATTATGTGTCAGTCAGGGGTTAGCCAATTCCTTGCCTAGCAACTCGTGGTCACCCCTTGTTACACCTTACTAAGTCATCGATTTCCCGCCCTCCAGGGACGGCGTCATTCGGTCTGATAAACAAACCAGGTCGGAAATCAAATGCATTGTATTCGATGCTGTTTATGTTGGCAAAATGAATGACTTTAGGCAAATTTCTATTCAGGTCACTTTCTTAGTAATATTTATTAGATAACAAAGATTTGTTTGCGTTTATCATTCTGAAAGTAATTCAAATTAAATAAAGAAAAATGGAATTAAATAAAGGGTGAGACCAAATACTTTTCTCTTTTTCAGGTTCTAAATAACAGAGAATAAACATTATTTTCATCCTCTTTGTAATGCGATATTATTAGGCGTAACTATATCTCATTAATTTATTTCTTAATAAGGAATCTAATAAGTAATATTATCTGAGAAGGGTGGACAGCAAATGCGCCTCAGTTATTTACGATATGTTAATACTGTAAAGTGATAATTTTCTGAGTAATTATTTGCATTAAAGTTATAAGCCACTGTAGACCTATGCAAGCCCCTGGGGTCGCTGGGGTTAAGGCTCCCGGCGCTTCATGACCAACGGAACTACGGGTGGTCAGCCCAACGCCCGCCCGCCTTTAACTCCTTACCTTAAAGGAAAGAAACCTGGTACCTATTCTACAGAGTGCTGGGTAGGCCCTAGGACCCGTTTGGAGGAGAATAAAGCGTGGAAAAATTCCCGCCCTCCGCCAAGGTTGGGGATCGAACCCGCCAACTCCAACGCGCGGCCAAGCGCACTTATCCAACTCGGCTACCGGGAATTATTTATATTAAAATGATAAAATAAAATTAACACGACAAGAAACACATCTTTAATGATTTCACGGACAGTAAGCAAAAGCTGCCCTTTACTGGTCAATTTCGTAATCGAAATTTGGCTTTTTGAACAAAACTTGGCTATGTATAAGGTTTCTATACTGTTTAAATCTTTAATATGCATTACAGGAATTTTAATACTTTTTTATATTTTGCAGTTCATCTTTTTTAGCAAAGATTATAAATAAACTGAAAAAAAAGTGCCATATTCAGTATTGTTTTATTCAAATGGAAAAATTCTTCTTCGATAAATAATTCTTTTTTTCTTTTTACTTAATGATTGTGTATTAGCATCATTTCTGCTGTCATTTAACGATTGTGAACTGGAGTGGATGTTTTTTCCTTCGCCCATTCCCTTTAATCTCGAGTGATAACATTCTGAGTGAAGTCTTATTGTCATATTCATGAGCTTTTTGTCTTGTCTCTGTATTAATGCACTTCGCTCTTCCTTGCTTCAAAATAATAACCGCGGAAAACTCATTTTGGAAACTTTTTCCTCTACTTTTTTGATGAAATAGCTGAAGTAAGACGCTCTCAAAACTGTTTTCTTTTATTATTTAAATGAAGTTTTTAAATATTAACGAATTCCTTTGCTGTTTAGGAAGCCGCCTTCAAGGTTCAACTGGCATCACCTTATCTTGAAAAACAACATGTCATCGTTCATTATCATCTTCCCAAATTCTTCTTTTTCATTTCAATATTTAAAATTGTTTCTCTACCAACAGAAATAAGGGAGGCTATTAAAACTCCATTTCGATTCCATTATAATTCGTAATCCCCGAATCCCAGAATAAAAATTATAAAAAAAAGTAAACTTGTAAAATTAATAAAATATTCTTAATCAGTATTAAGAATATTTTACAGTAAAATAAAACAAAGAACGCACATAACTAAACAAAACACAAATTCACTGAGCTATTTTTATGAGAATATTATTATGAAAAGTCTAATGAGAATGAGAACTACGAAACCTAAATAAAGTGCATATTAAGCTTTAGTTAGGTTTTAGTTTCAATTGCATTAAGTTGTATCTCAATAGAATAAGGCCATTTGAAATTCTATTTTATTTAATTGACAATAATTATTTGTAATCTTATCAACGACTTCGAACAGAAGCTTTTTACGAAAATGTATTAACAGTATTTCAAAGAGGGGCCGGGGGGAAGCATTAACTGAAAAGTTGAATATAAATTCGCTTTTTAAAAAAAAAAAAAAAAAAGAGTTGCTCCGTTTACATTTGATTGCGCATTGTATCAATGTACCACTTGAGGTTTACGCCCCTACTGACGTCACTTAACGCATTACTTACTTAAGCACATACTAAGAGATCTTGTGGGATAAACAAACAGAAAGACGAGTATCTAACTTATAGTGTGAATCTATATTACTAAAATCTTTTATTTCTCTGTCTGTCTGTCTGTCTGTCCGGCGCAATTTTCTGAGAGAATGGAAAATAGAAATAATTTTTACAATGAAACATCCGCGACAGGAATCGAACCTGCAACCTTCTGATCCGAAGTCAGATGCCTTATCCATTAGACCATAGGGACTACAACTCTCTTCATATTGTTTTTTGACTTATATCTCCTTTCCTTTCCCCCACCAATAAGGAATGTATTCAATCTTTTTTTTGAATCTCAAGATTGTTTATTTATTTCACATCAGTCAGTTTATTTGTAATTCGAAACTGACAATTAGAACGATAATTGCCGAAACGTTGCAATATTTTAAATATTCTTACTTAACCAAATCCTACGTGATATTGAAAAATATGTGGGTGTACACGCCAGATGTTGGAGTAAAGAAAACAGAGTCAAGAAAGAGAGAAGCACTCTTTTTTTTGAGGTGGAATATCGAAAAAATCACTATTTGCAACTCAAAAACCATCAATAAATGTAACTCAAACGTCACTGAAAAGTGACAATTATAATTAAAATGAGAGTCAAAAAAGAATGAAGCGATACTTCTATTAGATAGAATACTGAATAATCACTATCTGTAACTCAGAAACCATCAATATTTGGAACACAAAAGCCACTGAAAAGTGCCACTTAGAATTAAAAAGATACTCAAAAAAGAAAGAAACAGTATTTCTATTAGATAGAATACTGAACACTATTGTAACTCAGAAACCTCTGAAAAGTATCATTTGGAATAAAAAAAAAAAAAAAGAGTCAAGAAATAAGACGCAGTATTTCATTAGGTAGAATACTGAAAAATCACTATTTGTAACTCAAAAACCATCACTATTTCTAACTCGAAAACCACTGAAAAGTATCAATAGGAATAAAAAAAAAAAGATAGTCAAGTAAGAAAGATGCACTATTTCTATTAGGTAGAATACTGCTCAGAAGTTAGACGTCTTAGCCATTAGACCACTAGGCCTACATTCTAATCTCTGTAAAAAATAAAAATATATCATAGATATATGATTTACAACGTGGTTCTAAAAGCAGTCGTAGATTGAGAGAATATAGACATCAAAAATTAAATTTAAAAAAAAGCTTTTAAAAAATGTTAGTTTTAGTTTCCTTGATGTAATTTGTGTGTGTGTGAGTGTGTGTTTTTTTTTAATAAATAAAAAATTGTTTTCAGTTACATAAGGGAGGCTTCCGGAGCGAAGCGACGGGTAGCCGACTAGTTACTCAAAAAAAAAATCATCGATTTTTGCTATTTCAGGAATGATTTAGCACTGTGCAGTTCCTTATTATAATAATTCTGTAAAAACGCTTGGGATATCCTTCTTTAATATAATATTTCCTCTATATCTGCACGTGTTAAAAAAAGCACATGGCTTTGTTTATCCCATAAGCCAAGCGGTAGACTGGTGGGGTATTTTGTAACTATGAAGCCCCGCCTATCCTCAAGGCATCAAAAGGAGAGGTCGAGATACAGCTGTATTATTGAAAAAAGAGTGTATTTAGAGATCTTTGAAATAAATGTTGATGGTAATCTATAATACAAATAAGACTGCTTATAAGATATTCATGATTAAATTCAAATCTAAATAAAAATACATAATTTTATAATTTTCTTCTATAGAACAATCTTGCATAATTTTCACTTGTGGGTCTAAATTCTTGCTAAATAATTTTTTATTTAGTACTAAGAAATTTTTACTTTTTTAAGCTTAATGTCTGTAAAAATCCTCAATATTTAGTTTCTTGGCTTAGAGTAATAAAAACGTACACTTCATGTTAATTAAATGTATATTCATTAATTCTTCAATACAGCTTGTAAGGACTAGGCTATATATTTATGCTTGAAATAAAAGCATAATATTGATCGGAAGACGGCAGAAGAGAACTGCTAATCTCCAATTGCTATTAACACAGCTTCCCTATCCATTCATTCTCGTTTGTAGCCTTTTTCTTTTCCGTAGTCAGAAAGCCAATAATCTTTTACTTCGTGCGAAACCGATCTTTCAAACTGGCGGCCAGTCGTTAGCTTGTTTTGTTCCAAACCAATTAGCACATCATTTGTCCAGTCATTCGTAGGAGCTTCGAGAAATGATGGTATTTCTGCCAGCTCGTAAATGTTGAAAAGTTTAAAAAAAATTGTTTTAAGGACCCGAAAGCGGTTTTTTTTTTTTTTTTTTTTTATACAAATGTTCGTGTTCACCTTCCCGGTATTTTTACTCTTTACAGTACGTAAACAAGAAGCTTGAAAGAGACAAGAAATTCCAAAAAGTTTCTGTAAATTTCTTTTATAAAATAATATATATATTTTGAATAATAAAAACGAAAGAAACGAAATGCTTACTTTTTTTTTTTTCTTATTATAATATTGAAAACAAAGAATTAAAAATTTTCCACTTTCTGACATAAATTTAATTCGGATTAATTTTAATTGGCTCAAACATTGCCGAGTGGATTAAAGATTTGTTATGTGTTGTTTTAGACAATGAGATATTTATAAAAATAGTATAGAAATCCATCCCAGTGCTTATGTGTGGGAATTTTGGTCACTTTCTCGTACTAATTACTGGGCAAGTGCCCACTTGGGAAATATGTTCAAATATAGGAAAATATTCGTCTCTTGTTCTCGAATATGCATATTAAGTTTCAAGAAGATCGATCTAGCTATTCGAAAGTTATTGGGGGAGAGGGAAATGCTTTGATGAGCATCGCTGTACTGTTAGAAAATGGCCTCAAAATCCGACATCTGTGACTCTTGAGTGACCGTTTTCCAGATGTGGTTCATAACATGTCCAACATTGTATTGATGTGCATTTCTCATCGACGAAGTTTGCTTATTATTATTCTACAAAATAAAACAGGGAATGTATGATTTGAGCCTCTATTAAAAATAGACTTCGAATGGAATGCGAAGACCACAAATTAGTCCTGACAGTTGGCACCTTTCAAGAAATGCCAGGTTGCCTAAATATGTCTACTATCCTCTTTCATTCGGTTTCGATTTTATGTGTAAGTTATACCGGTGTACATACTTCTTAATTTTTTTCCGTTACCATAGAAATACGTTAGCTAAGGAGTTGATGCTGTATTCGAAGTAATTATGTCTGTATTGTTTCCTTTCGTGTAGTTTTGCTGGAGAAATATTTTGTAAATTGTAAAATCCAGCAAACGAATCTCCGAATCTCGACGTATGAAAGAACTAACAGCATTGATTTATTTATCAAATCTAGAATATTGTTTAGTACTTTAGTAAATGTAGTAATTCAGTAAACAGCTTTAAAAGTTTGTTACACGTGCTCAAAGAAGAGTACTGTATGTATGAAATATTTTTGAAAAATGTACATAACTTCAACTGAAATGTTTTTCAGATTTATTCAAATGGTTCATCTGCAGATAGGTTATTAGCAATTTCTAAATAATTTTGTAAGTAATGAAAATACAACGATCAATATTTAAATAAATAAAGTTTGTACAGCTCTGCTAATAATTTTATTTGTTGCCAATGTTAAATTCTCGAGTCTTTGGAACTCTTGTGTGATAGTTCTTTAATTAAACCTGTTTATTTCGTAGACGCAGTGATGAACTTTTATTTTTATTAATGAAAATAAACCGCACTTACTGTTCGCGGTAGCTTAACCTTTCAGTGTGAAAACAGTGGAGTGACCCAATCACCAAAAGGAAACTGTATTCTTACGCCATCGACAGCTTCATTATCAACATAACGAGACTCAAAGGCATAACGTTAAGTTATTATGAATATAATAGAATTTCTTTATAATAAATGTTTAGCTAGCATTATTTTCTGGCGCGGAATAATAATATACCGTGTTACGACCCACATCTTTCAGTTCTGTCACGAACAGAAGGTTTTTAAGAGGTAATATCCTAAGTGAAAATGCATTACTCTTTTTCTAGTTTTTTTTTTTTTTTTTTATTTCAAATGTGTTTACGTCATGTTACAAAAAAGTGAATTTTCTTTTACTTATTTATATTATTGTACCCCATTTACATGGAGATACCACATTCGTACCCAAGATTGCCTATCGTTTTACGAGTACGAATACACTCCTGTTTTCTTTTCAGTCAGATTGCTGTCGATTCTGGAACTTTCCAAACACTGGAGCACTTCTTTTTCAGTAGACGTCAATTTTTTTTTTAGTTTACTTAAATTATTTATTTTTAGAAAATAAAAAAAATAAAAATATTGCTTTACAAAAAGCCTTCACCTCCTTTGTAAAGTATTTGTTTAATTCAAAATTTGGCGATGCAAATAAATCGTTGTTATGAGGATATATACAAAAATAAAGTTAAAGTTTAAATGTTTCGTTTCTGTTTTAATTCCGTAAATATGTAGAACAAAATTGCATTGACTATGCTATTATGTTGAGTGATTGCTATTTTGTTTTATTTTTAGCCATTGTTAGAGCTGCCTAAGTGAGGGTCGGTGACACGAGGGAGTATTTTGGGGTCTCGAAGCAATCTGGGAAATTGGATGGCGAATGAAATATGATTATGGCATCTTGTGAACTTTATTTTTAAAATGGTTGACACTCTCGGTGCTCCTCAAGTGGCCTTGATGAAGCCTTGCTGAGTGAGAGTGTCTGTGATGTGGTTTGTCTGTTGAAGCCGCTTCGGTAGTTCAGACTGAAAACGAATATTAAATAAGCAATTTTATATTAATTTTTTTTTTAATGTTTGCCAGTCTTATTAGGTGTTCAAAAATAAAGAATACGTGTAATATAGGTGCTGATAGATTAATGTATAATTATTAACTGTATAGTTTGTTAACTATCTAATACAAATGAAAAGAAACTTAACAAAAGTTAATAGTTAAAAATTTAGAGTAATATTGTCAGCGATTAATGAAGTTTTTACATTTTTAATACTTTTTAGTGTTTCAGAATTACATTTTCCCCAATTAATTTGACTGAATAATTTATATTTTATATAATTTTCCAATCTTAGACCAAAATTATTATTCATTTTATTGATTTGAAACCAATTGTATCTAGTTATTTTTTCATTATTTTGATTATTAAAATAAAATATATAATTAGATTGTTCACTAATAAACTGACTGTAAATAATATTGACGAGACAATATTAAATAAACAAACATAAAAATGAAATATTAGTGAAAATTCTTTTTTTTTAATTTCTAAAATTTTGATAGGCCATTATATAATCAGAAATAACAAAATGATAATTATAGTTTATAATTTTTATTTATTGTTTTTCTGAAAATATAAGATTTGATGTAAATGAATTGCAAATATATCTTTCGAGAATCGAAGTCATTATAATTAACTCAAGTCGTTTCTTTTAAATTACGCTGTTCCTCCTTACAGGAATCACATTGTACCATTATCATTATTGTTATTTAATTCTTTACTTTTAATATTTCTAATCCCACTCCAAGTTTTTCAAGTATTGACCGATATTAAGGTTTCTGAATCTTGGTATTGGAAGAGAGATCTCAAAGAATCTTAAGAGCAACGATGGGAAAGAGAGAGAAAAAAGACTGCCTGTTAGGGGACCCTTGAGGGAGTTAACAGATGGGCAACGAAGAATAAGTTGTCTCTTTGAATTCTGTTTACTTAAAAACTTAATGCAGAAGGAAGTGGAAGAAGAAAAACTTAGAAATAAATTTACGAGTGACAAACATGGGAACGACAGACGAGAAATCGACCGTTGGGTGACCTAGTTCATAGGGAAAAATTTTAAACAGCATTTAAGAAATAAGGGAAAACAATGTATTTAAAAGATGCAGTGATTTTTGAGCAAAATATTATTGTTGCTTGCATCGAAGCCAGTTAATAGGGTAAATTAGTGTTGAATGTAGTACACTACAACCTCGTTGATCCGGATCTCCGGATAATCCGGATCAGATTTGTAGACTTTTTTTTTTTATTATTTAATGTTCACATAGATAATAATTTTAACTATGATAACAAGAACATAACTATAAATAAATTCGCTTTTTATTTTGATTAAATGTACAATTCCTGCATAGATTGTACAATAAATTATGGTAATAAAATGCTTTTTGTGGAGTTTAAGAAAGCTTTACTAGAGTAATTTTGTTCCAAAACATAGTTTTTTTATCGTAATAAACGGTAAGTCTGCTTATTTAAGGATTTGTTTTGCTTATTATCCATATTACCAGGATTATCCGGATTTTCGATTCTCCGGATTGCCTTTGGTCCCAGTTAGCCGGGATAAACGAGGTTATAGTGTATTTGTAAAAACGCTGAAAGAAAAAAAGTAAATAAAAAAAAACAAAAAACTCTTTAAAATGAAGATTGAAATACTACTACTACTAATTATTATTTTTAAATTAACAACTGTCTAAAAGCTCTTACATTGAGGATATTCTGACATGCCAACTGTACCTAGCTTTGTACATTGGTTTTTCGTGATAAAAAAATTAAATAGAATTCTGCTTTTTATTTTCAGATTTAGCATATTGACCAACAAAATATGATCTTTTTTTTTTTTAATTTTTTTTTTTGTGCTTTAAAATTTACTTCGTATACATTTTGGTTGATAAATAAAAGCTTCCCTAGAGAAGCTTTAGAGGCGAAACAACTAACTCTCACTGATGACAAACAGTGAATTTATTTACATTTAACAGTGCTTTGTAATGCATTTTATAATCTGTGTTAAATTTGTGTGTATTTTGTTCAATTGGATGGTGTTATGCATCATTTGACCAGGCGCCGAAATTTGATTGAGATATTCGCATAAACGCAAAAGCTTATGTATAATGTTATGTAGTAAATGTGGGTGGCAGAGAAGCCAAGCACTGCGACCGGAAGTCTATTGTACTATTCCATGGAAATAAGAACAGATAGAGAGAAAGACTAAGAAAGTATGATGGGAGAAGTGGAGGGGAAACGGGAGAACCCCGAGAAAACCTGCCCAGCGCGGATCGTCCACCATCACGAAACCCACATGAGAACCGAACCCGAGTACTCAGAGGTGAGAGGCCGATGTCATAGCGACAATGCCAACCGCGCGGCCTAAGCTTATGTATTACTTCACATTTTTTTATGGAATGAAGAGTGTTGTATTGTATATCAAAATGAAGATACACTTTCAAAAGACAATTCTGATCATTATCAAAATTACTAATATCCTTCAAAGGTCGTTAGTCACATGATGCAAATCTTATTCGCTACGATTAGTCGATTGGCGTTTATTCAAACTTAAATTTCCGCAGAATTCTGTTGAGATAACAAGCAGGAACAATTTTTTATAAACAGTCTAAACCTTTCGCTAATAGATGGCGCAATAATCTAAAAATTATTTTGGCGCTTGGTCAAAAGATGCATAACACTATCCAGTTATCAAATCCATCAGATATAATTAATTGGATTAGATAAATTGATGGATGCTAATTTAATCAGTTTTAAGCAAACGAAGAATTTAAAGTAGGTGGTTTGTATTGGACAGATTACTTTAGAAATATAAAGACTTGTTTTTTTTTTTTAAATATTATACTTTGAAATCTCAATTTGTTTCCTATATGCTTGGTTTTTTATGTAGTGTTCCTATCTGACGAGAAGTAATGTGTTCGAAACATCCATTCCCTATCCGAATTTGTTCCATTTGTAGTTAGCATTCGAATTGGAACATTGGGAAGACATTTTTTTTTTTTTAAACGGCATTGAGTCACGTGATTTGACGTTGCCACTTTTGTCATCGGAGAGCGGGATAGGCCTCGTGATCTTCACTCCGGGGTAAGATCCTTCGAATGTAGGATCTCTTCAGCGCCCGTCAGCGTCTCTTTTTTTGCAGACGTCAGCCGTCGTTTCGAAAGCTCTTTGGATGCATTGACAGCCGTTGTTAGATGGCAGCTGTGCAATTGAAGTCGTTTTATCTCTGTTCTTTCAATTGGTTTATCGAATGCTTTAAAGATCTCCTCTTAAATGCATTTAGCTCTTCCTGAAAAAGGATATCGCTATCACTAGTACGACTGTCATTCTCTCGTAATCTTAGCAAACACTATTTTTACATTGTGTTTAATAAATACAAGGAGAGGTAATGGTTTAATACTTGGAGAGGTAATGGTTTTTATCTCATTTCAGTCTTTGTTTTTATTAAAATTATTTACTTCCTATATTTATAATAATAACGAATTATAATTATCACTTATTTAACGCTTTCATATTTAAAATTTAATGTTTTTAACTGCGTGAGTAAAAAAGATGTTGTGATTTGAAACAACTACTTCACCTCAAGGATCTTTGCTGCTCTGTATATTTAACAGTTATTTGGATCGGTAACTGGTGTATGTTTGTATTGATTTAATAGACCATACAAGAAATTGAGCATTTTTGAAGAATGTCCGTTAAATCTCTGAAGATTTCGTCTTGAAAATAAAGTTTGTTTTCTTTACAAATCGAAACTGATGAAGGAATCGAATATTAGGTTATTTTGAAACGACAGTTATCGCATTTTAATTAATTTTTCTATTATACCATCGAAGCCTAAGACTGAGTTACAGTAATTTAGCTCATTTCTCTTTGGAAATAAAACTTAAAATGCTAGTAATTAAGCCTTTTAGTCTTCTGATACAAGTATCAAAAGATTTATAATCCCGGTTTGTCTGTCTGTGGACAAGTATCATTAGCAACAATCACAACAATTGCATCGTTTGCATGCGCAACAATCACATTTATAATACAGCTCTACAACAATTCCAAGAATCCCAATAATTGCAAATATCATTAGCAACAATCACATTGATAGTACAGCTCAACAACAATCAAAATAATCGCAACAATCAAATTTATAATAATAAGGAAATTAAAGCAATATCAATTATATTTTCTAACCTATCAGAAGACGTTGCGAAGCATTGTGATTGGTTTACTAATCGCTGTCCATACCTTATTTAAGTTAATAATATTTCTAAAATCCAACCGTTATGTTTTAAAGCAAATGTCTCAATAAATTGCGCATTTTTAAAACGAGATCGTCCAAGAGATAAATTTTATTGGTAATGCGTATGGCTCAATCAGATCCAAAGACGAACACCAGTTGTTCCGTCAAAATTTGTTATTCTACTCAGGATACAGTTCAGTCCTGGAAGCGTCATTCTTTTCCGCATTTCAGCGATGCCCGCATGCCATTCAGGTCCATTATAGCCATTGTATCAATGTAGAGTAAAGTACAGTTCTTTTCGTGAAGGACTTGCGAGAATTCACTACTTTTTCTAGTGCTATTGTAGATCAATAAGTCAGATCATTTGGTCTGAGTCCATTGGCTAATAAGGTAGACCAATGGACAAATTCCAACCAATGAGAGATAACAATCTGCAAACACAGTTATCCTGTAGTTCACCTATGTAAATAATACAGTTTCAAATTTTGCTGTAATATAATAAATCTTTTATATTCTAACAACAATTTTGATGGTACCTTCCGCGGCAACAGCGCGAATCACTATTAATTTTAATACACAGTTTCACGTATGACCCTGGTTCTCAAACTCTCCCTCAGTTTTACACAACCCTCCTCCATCCCACCCCAACTTTTGTGTGTTGTTGATTAGCTGGGAATAATTTTTATGACCGTTTTCAGGTTAATGAATCTGTGTTCTCTGAAAACTCCATTTACTCAACTTTCTTTACGAGCAGAATTACAAAATAAAACGATGCAAATTCCAGCTTCAACGGTTAACTTTATTACATGATAAATTTTCACCTTTATTCGTTAAGGCTTCTGCGGACGATACATCAAATGAATACAAAGGAAAAATTTAAAGAGAAGATTTATAGGGAAAGGTTGATCTTGTTAATTAGCAAACACATGTTAAAGGTGTTTCAGAGCAGTTGATAATAAATTAAATGTTTGTTTTTTTCTCTCCCATTAATTCGTGAATTTTTAAATACATGAAAAGTTTTTGAAAAAGATGATGATTGCGTCACCTCGATTTCAATATTATGTCTGGATAATATTACATATTTTTTTTTTTTTTTTTTCCATTTTTGTAGCTCGATTTTTAACTAACAGAAACCCGCAAATCATTTGAGATCAATAACAAATCGTTATTTTAAAAAGTATTTTTTCTGTACAAACGGGTTTTTTTTATTCACGGAAAACGTTAACAGAAACTCTGAAGATCTACTTGGTGTATAATCTCAGCATTGACTTTTTCTTTTTAATACTCCTCAACAGGTTTTCGGAAGCCTTTTCAATTTATCTCATGTCTTTTACTCTGAGTGTTTGTTTTTTTTCAATATGATAATTTTTTCCACCAAAAAGCGCGTCTGAAAACTGGTGCATCTTATATGCTGCAAAACACGGTATTTTCTTATGCAGCGAACGTTACTGGCTGGATGTTTTACATATGTCTTTTGCAAAATACTTCGAATGAAGTGTCCAAAACAACAGATAGCTAGACAAATTCGAAAGTATCGAAAGTTGCTGTGCATTTCTTAAATTTTATTACTAAAAGGAGATACAAAAAAACCTATACGGATGAAATCTCAGTAAGAATATAAGTAGTTATTGAATTGCATTGTCTGTGAATCTACTAAGTTGATCCATTGAACAGATCTGGGGGCACGGCAGTGCCCCCGCCAAGACGAGCCGAAGGCAGGAAGGGCACTACGTACCTTTACTGGAAGTGT
>JAFIDM010000001.1:14989499-15003250 GCA_023159025.1 Thereuonema tuberculata
GTGAGTCTTGGCAACTTATTTTACACGAAGTGTTTTGGGTGGGATATGTTTTTCAAGATCCAAAATAAAAAAAAAAAAAATAGCTTAAATGACAAACACAGTAGTATCCCAAATTGTTGTTCAGAGACGTGGATATTCCACGTTCACTCCTTGCTACATAAAGATCTAGATACGCCTGATCACGATATGTATTAAAATCAAGAGAGAGCCTGCGTTTAATAGTCTAAACATGCTGTTAAAATTTCAGCTTCCTACGGTGCGCAGTTATGGAGTTATGTGGGCCCTTAGCGATAAACGTGTTGTTTTGGCCTTTAATTCGTTATCTATTAATCACAAGAATGGCAGAAACGGTCACAGGAATCTTTCTTTTTATAACTGAGACTTGTCATTAAAGGCTCAGCTTCCTAGGATAAGTAGTTGAAATTATGTTAATTATAGACGGACTAGCGCATTTCAGCTACAAAATTACATAATGAAATTTTTGTTTCTTTCTAAATTCTCTCTCCCATACATATTTTAGTTGTTATGGACTTCAACTTCTTGTAATACTTCATTGTTTTAAACAATGGACTTCAACTTCTTTTAATACTTCATTGTTTTAAACAATGGACTTCAACTTCTTTTAATTCTTCATTGTTTTAAACAATGGACTTCAACTTTTAATACTTCATTGTTTTAAACAGTGGATTTTAATCCTATTTTAGCTAATTCATTAATTAGCTTGTGGTTTGATTTAAGTAAAGTTAATTCGACAACAATAATGCAGATTTAATTTTTTCTTTTTCCAGAAAAAGAAAAATTTCAATTGTTGTGTTAGAAAGATATTAAATTTAAAAAAAAAAAAAAAAGTATGCTTTTTGTTTTTATCATTTCCACTACTTTTGAAAACAAAAAAAAAGAAAGAAATTTTAAGAAATCACGTATTACGGGAAGTAGGCTTAAAGTTCTTCAAATTGCTTGTTGTAATTATTTCATTCTGAACTTCACTGTTTTATTTTGTTTTTTATCTCTGTCTGGACAAAAATCCCGGAGAAAGTAGAATATAAAGGTAATTTTTAAGCAAGAGACGTACTTCTTTTATTACACGACCACAGGAAGGAATTTAAAGGAGAAAGCTTTCGGACTTGCGGGATTAAATTTAAATCCTGGTGTTATAAAAATGAAATAAACTGTTTTCACTTCATATCTCACTGAATTCAGTGTCCGCTGCTATATGAAACAAAGCAGCTGAAAACCTAATCTGCCTGATTGTAATTGTGGATGAAAGCAAAGAATCACGCGCGGTTTACTTACTCGTCGTAACCATGGAAACCAATGGCCTCCAAACAATGTCAATGTTTGATAACAATTTCGACAGTTAAGAGTAAACTAACGAAGTCCAAACAATCAGTAATTGCAACTGAATAAACAGAACTGTTTAGCTTGAATTTTTCCCGCCTTTGATTATTCTGACGAGATCAGACTTTTGTAGAAGTCGAATTAGCTTCATTGTAAAAATACGTGTTCATCGTATCGGAAAATGGCGCCATTTATTAAAAAACGTGCTGCTTTGCGAAATTTTGAAATCAATTATTAGGGCTTGGCCGTGATTTCTTATAGGATGCATAATTTACCATAATGATGTTATAATTCCAACTTGAATTTCATACTTTCCTCTCTAAATTTATGTTATTTAACTTTCCGAATTTTATTACCTTGTAATTACAATTTTGAACTTAACAATTATTATTTATATAAAAAAAATATTTAAAAATATAAATCCTTAAAAAATTAATAAATTTAGGTTGACGCTCAATGTTCCTTGGCAGCGCTGGGGAGACAATTTTGAAGTTTGGAGGAGGTGAAAATGAAAATAATCGTGCTGAGGTCTTTAAGTTGAAGCTTAAATAATCAATTTTGAGGAAATCTGTCCAGCTGTTTTAGCGTTATAGCATAGAATCAGACAAAGAAGAATACACCTAACCCCCGAAGAACACGATTAATTGGTTCCGTGTTCTTTGAAACCGTGTTCTTCGAGAACTACAAAGAATGGGATTCCGTTTCAAGTGTGAAAATAAAAAATAATCAGAATAATGAAAAAATAACTCGATACAATTGGTTAAAAATCTTTCAAATCAATAAATTGAAGAATAACTTTGGTTTAAGATTGGAAAACTACATAAAATATAAATTATTCAGTCAAATTAATTGGGAAAAATATAATTCTAAGACACTAAAAGGATTAAAAAGGTTAAAACTTCCTTAATCGCTGACGTAATTGATGAGAATATTACTCTAAATTTTTAACTACTGTAATTTTATATCAAATAATATATGTATTTTATTCTTTTTCAAAAGAATTACTCGAAAATCGTGTAGTTTGAAACCGTGTAATTCGGGGGAAGGTATCCGTGTTCTTCGAAACTTGTTTAAGTACCGTGTTGTTCGGGGGTTAGGTGTAAGTTATTCAAGTGAAATAGTACGTTTCGCTGGCCCCGTCATTTAACAATTATTATTATTTATTTTTATTTTTTTTTTAAATGGGATGAATCGGTACCATTCCATTACTATTTAGTTTCTGTCTTGAGCTTATGAATAGAAGATTATTTTGTTATACAGAAAGATCATTATTCTTCGTTATTTTAATGGCGTTTTGAGAAATTGTCTTCAAAAATTTTATGACTGTAGCACAAATATAACGAAGCGCAAAACTTTCTCTCTTGCTTTTTAATCGGTTAAATGTTTGCCTTAAAAACAACCCCGAAGAAAGAAAATAGACTGTGATTGTAAGAAAGGAAGGGAAGTGTAGTCATTTAATCAAATCTCAATTCCAGATTAAAAATCTCAATTGACAAAACATTATCGAGATTAATGAGATATTCAGATTTGTCAGCTAGTTTAAGATTTGTCAAGATATTGTCAAGATTTGTCTGATAGTTTAAGGACAAATTTTAGAAATAAATAAAAAGTACTTATTAAATTAAAAATAATAATAATAAGAATAAGAATAAGAATAATGGTAGTAAGACACACTGTTATTGGAAAATTCTGGAAAGACCAAGCTTTTTTTTTTCTTTGTTTTGAAGTGTAAGTGAAAATTTTATAGTGTGTCTTTGGATTCGGCAGAAAAATAAATTAGTAGACTACGGCACTGCTTAAATAGATAAACCGCTAAGGCAATCATCGCTTAGTGGGCCCTGAGCTTGCAGGCATCAGTTTTTGAGGTCTTAGGGAGGGGGAGACAAAAAAATGATTGTGCTTCTAGATGAAGTTGGACCATAATAAAACATTGCGCTAAATTTTAATATAATCCGTCCAACCGTTTTAAATGAGGAACTTCGGGGATCATTACTGAGGGTAAGGGGACGGAGACCAAAAAAAAATAGGACTACGTTTTAATTTGGATCATAAAGAAGCTACGTACTAAGTGTTGTGGAAATCTGGCCAGCCGTTTTAGCGTGATGCCCACAGAGAAAACAAGTGGGCAAATAACACTAACAAAGAATTCCAGTAATGCCGCGGAGTGGATTAATGTGTTCCTTTAATCGGCTTCTTTCTATTTAAGAAAGATTAAATGTTCAGCATATGGGTTACCATAATGGCATCTTCGATATACATATATACAAGTTTCAGAATGCGGAAGGATACAGATTGTTCACGGAGAAAACAGCCAACAGTTAGCTAATCAAACAGACGTAAAAAGGGTAACGAAAGCAAAGTGGTTGCGAGGTAAATATCGAATCCCGTTAGTGGTTAGACGAAACTCGAATGCATTTGGTCTCAACTCACCAGAAAACATTTGGCAAAATGATTCATTGCAACTGGAAAAGCAATTGGAACCAGATACACGTAACCTCCTTCCCATTCATTTGTGTTCTCTAAGATATCCGCCTTTTATTCTACCGCAGACCAGAGCTGGAATGGAATTTTTCCCCGCTGTTCGTTTCTTTTCATATCGGAAAGACAAACGAGCCGTGATCACGAATAAAATAAGCTTTAAGAATTCGAATAAGATCCGACAGCATAAAACGTGAATCAATAAAACTTAACATATTTAATGAATTTGAGAAAAGTAAATAACTTATGATTTTTCCTTATTGAATACTTAAGCAACAACTACAAATATTTGTAGTTAACGAATGTAGAATTATGACTGAAGATATGAATCTAACGTCCAGAGGATAACTGAAGTGAAGATTTCGAATTTAGCGAAGAAAACTGAAATGGGACTTTGTTAAGTGCACTGCCGTTGTTCAGTAGCTCAAAAATTGAATTCCAAATTATGAAGAAATTACTTTATGGAGGGAAAGATGAAGTAGCTTGGGAGATTCAATTTAACGGCTTTCAACGCCATTGATTTCATTGCCCACAGTATGATTCAATGGCACCATCTAGCGGTTATTTCTGAAACTAGGTTTTAGATATTTAAATCTTGAGTTTTTAAGTTGAATGTTAATAAATTGTTATTTTTTTAATCTGGAACGCAAAAAAAAAAAAAAAAAAAAAAGGCTTTTAGTTTTGTAAAAGGGTTATGATTTGATTAACATTATTTAAAATTGTCAGATGATTTTAGGAGCATCAAAAACATTATTTCGAAAGCCGAAGCAAGGAGAGAGATGTTATTAAAATTATTAATAATGATTTTTCAACTGATTTATTTCATTCAAATATAATTTGAAAATAGTCATTACACTTCGTCCATCTCGTATGCCAATAAAGATCCATGAAAGATCAATTACGTATTGAAGTCATTCAGTATTGAATACAACTATTTCTGCTACGTTAGCAATATTACAGTATGTAACGAATTCCGTCCATTCTATGTTAAATATTGCTAGCTTTGGTTATTAAATAGATGCTGTAGAGTTTTACTTGACATTGCAGTGCAGTGAAGTCCTCTATTTCCCAGATATTCTTTAGTATTAGGCCTAATGGACTTGCGGGAGAAACTTTGATTGTTAAAGCGTCATAGTTTTGGAACATAAAATTTAGTATATTTAGTTTCACATAGTGTTTGTAAAAGTGTTCTATTTTATATGTTCGCAAACAAAATAGTCCTCAATCAATGCTTATAATGGAGCTGTTAGCAGTGTTATCCAATCTGCATTTCTTTATTTTTAAATACACAATAAAGTTTTGAAATTTGTTTTCTGCCTATAACAGGGGAGGAAAGTTAAGTATAGTTAAAAATTGTGTGATGGAGGAATATGTGATATCATTTAAATAACTTTCTTGCAGAAATAAAGCGGAATAACATATAGTTAATGTTAGGTTACGCCATCATGTCTTGCGTAACTATATAATATTATATTTATCTGCAGTAATCTGTACATATCTTAAAAAGGAATTTCATTCCAAAAGATTTATGCAACCAGATGTTCTTAACCATGTTAAGAATATTCATTAAATTCAATATACAGTACTAAATAATATCTAAGTTAGGTAGTGGTCGATTACAAAATGTCGCCAAGCAGATAGACAACGTAAAATTGAATTGCTCACATGGATGTACAGTGATCCCTCGCTATTTCGCGCTTCAAGTCTCGCGGCTTCAGTGCATCGCGGGTTTTTCTCCAAGATAAAAACCCCAGCTATACCGTCAGCGACTCCAGCAGAAGAGCATCCGAGTGAACCTCAACCCTCTACGAGTGGGAGTGAGTGAGTGAAAGTATAATATTAAGGTTTTATAATTAATTAATTATGATTGATTGAAATCTTTGCATTGCTAAACTCGAATAGGGCCCATTTGAGTTTGGCCATCCGATATATATATATATATATAGTAAATATTTATACTTTATATACATTATATATGTACTGTATATAAAGTATAAATATACATATTTAAACATTCTGGTATCCACACACACATACGAAAATTCCTGGGGGGGGGGGGGGGCTATCGAGGGGGGTTCTGGTCCCCATTAACCGCGATAAACGAGGGATTACTGCACACTAATATCCATTTGGCCAAAGTTAATGTAGCGGTGATATTATTACAGTGTTTTCAAGAAATAATAGCACTATAGTTACTATACCATTCTTCATTTCAGTACCTACAGAATATAATATTCATATAAGTTGAACAAAGGTAATAAAACCATAACATAATCGGTTTTAAATTTTTAATACGAAATTTGATGATGTCTCCATTTCAAGTAGCATAATTTTAGTTAAGGTACTCAGTTGATTGTACAACTTACATATATTTCTTGGTAAATTACAGATATCACTCGGGTATAAACAAAACTGGAGACTTTTCATGCTTGCAGTTCAATTTGTTTTCATGTAGCAGTATAGAAAAAGTAAAAATTTAAGAGTCAAAAACAAAGTGCCCACGAATTCATGGGAAGATATATATATATATATTGGAAAAGAATATATGAATACACCCCTCAAATATTGCGGCCAAATATACAGTCCCCAGTAAAAAAATCAAAGGCCATAGATAGCAGGAAGGAGAAAAAGAAGAAACAAACAAACAAACACAGGAAAGAAAGGAAAAATCCATGCCGGCCCCGGTATTCGAACCATCTTCTAGCGTATTATTGTATCTTTTTGGAACAACTTCTAGATCTTGACATGTAGATATTCAAAAAGTTGGCACATCAATAAGTAGCCGACGATCACAGAAAATTTTTAATAAGTGCTTAGTTTTGTTTTTTTTTTAAAAAAAAGAAGAAAAAAATGTGTATAAGCATTTATTTAAGCGAATAATTGAGATTTATAAAGTAGCATCTTCCCTTTAAATACAGATACTGCTGTGATTATTATTATTTTGTTAAAATTAGAAATTAAAAAAAAAAAATATACACCTCATTCATTAAGAATATCTTTTTAGTGAGGTAAGATGACCAGATTGCCTCTCGATTACAATATTTCAGTGCAAACATTACGAGACCGATTTCTTTTGTTTGAAAAATTCTTTTGCCTATCTTTTCTGCTCGAGACCTTCTTTCCTGGTGTGGTGTGATTGGCTGGGAGCCAAGCTGCTCCGTTGCTGTCAATACGAGGCCGATAAATCTCTTGTGTCGGAAGATAAAAGTCGCTTGTAGCACCAGCACCTATTTCCAGTATCATTCGGAACAAGCAAATTAGCCGGAACTTTTTCTTTTTTTCTTTTAACACACTTTTTATCGTCGTAGCTATTTCCACCTCCTACAATTGCCTCTTGAATCCTTCCACTCGCCTTTTTTATCAAGTAATTTCGACTCTCTTTCACGGTAATTCTCAGGTTTTATGTTTGTCCCCACCCTTCTCGTTTTTTTTACTCTTAGCTCTGCATGATTTAACTGATATTCATTTGCAATCTCCTGAACTAAGTTTTTCTTTTCTACCAAAACCTCGCTTGTTTAGTTAATGTTTAACAATTACCGTTGAAAGTAAAAAAACAGTTCCAAAAGCACTTTCTTGAGTGAATTGTTTATCTTAGTTGAGGGTTCAGTTGCAATGATTCCATTGTAACCCAAGTCATTTCGCCAATGCTGTACACGTGATAAAGCTACGGAAGGACCTCGCGTCTCTGCTAAACCACGTCCTTATCACGAGTCTTAATAGAACTTAAACCATTTTGTTTTTTTTTCCGTTTTTATACTCGCATGGTAGCTATGCTTATTTCCAAACGGACTTCAGTATCCTTTATCAGTTTTTAAAAAAGACACTTTTTTTTTTTTTCATTTTTTTACCGACTTGCGTTTCCCACACTATCAAGTGATATAAAAATTATGGTATTCGAATTAACGATACGTTTTGCAGTAAATTCGGTCTAATAAAACATGATCGCTATTAATTTGGTAGTATATCGAACCAGTAGATAAGGTGTTATGGGCCAAAATTGCCGAAATGCATTGGCTTGCTTCAGTTCTAATACTACGAGATCTAAAAAATATGTCAATACCCCTACAACCTTGTTTATCCGGCCCTCGTTGATCCGGATCAGATTTGTAGACATTTTTTTTATTTATTTAATGTTCACATAGATAATAATTTTAACTATGATAACAAGAACATAACTATAAATACGCCAAACATTCGCTTTTTATTTTAATTAAATGTACAGTTCCTGCGTAGATTGTACAATAAATTATGGTAATATAATACTGTTTGTCAAGTTTAAGAAAGCTTTTCTAGAGTGTCACAGGGCGTTGAAGCTACAAAACATAGTTTTTTATCGTAATAAACGGTAAGTCTGTTTATTTAAGGATTTGTTTTGCTTATTATCCGGATTTTCGATTTTCCGGATTGCCTCTGATCACAGTTAGTCCGGATAAACGAGGTTGTAGTATACTCATGTTTTCCTGTAAATTGTTACATTTCTTAGTTGAACTATTTCCGTTTTCAAGTCAAATTTTCTGTAGTCTCCAAACAGCTGCTGCTTATTTCTTGTATTCTAGGGTTTTTTTTTGGTAACTAAAAAGCCCTTGGTTTCTTCTTTTTTTGAGAATGTAATATTGATCGTGCTAACTTTATGTCGTTTTGATTAGAATCCGGAATGTTGTTTACAGTGGGTTCGGGAGAGATGTTGCTATTGCATCACAGACGCTAACAGGCTTGGACTGCTTTTGAACCCTAGCCAGTGAAGAAGGTCTTGTTACGACTGCCGGATGGTCTAAGCATTTTGTCATTCTATTACTCATTTATGACTGTGTGTGTTCAAACTGAGAGTATTGTACGAATTACAAAATGAAATGGTGCATTATAGTACTCTACAATACATCATCTTCTTTATTTATTTATTAAGATAGAAATAGAAAACCAACAGGAATAAAGAGAATTTATAAGAACGAATTACATACACACATACAACGCAGTAGAGTTTGGAGTTTAGAGTTGCCTGTTAAAGACTGCATAAGAAACTGTGGACAAAATTAGTTTTATGTACAGTTCTCTGTAATTCATGTCCTTTCTTCCTTTTTTTTTAAAAAAAATAAATTTTTTAAATTAAAATACAAAAACTATATTGGCACTAACCTTGATATCTAAAACTAAAAGACCACGACGTTTCGGAGCTTCACATGTTAAGCCCCCTTATCAAGTGGAAATGGGTCATCTTTAATTAAAACCTTTCCTTATCTGAAGATGTTAAACAGAAAATCTTTTTAAGGAAAGGATAATAATTAACAATTCGGGTAATAGTAGTCATTACCGAAAATTCATACAGCAAAATTAACGTGCCTAACCATCATAAGATTAAAATACAAAAACTATATTGGCACTAACCTTGATACTCTAAAACTAAAAGACCACGACGTTTCAGAGCTTCACATGTCAAGCCCCCTTATCAAGTGGAAATGGGTCATCTTAATTAAAACCTTTCCTTATCTGAAGATGTTAAACAGAAAGCCTTTTTAAGGAAAGGCACGTTAAAATGATGGTTAGGCAAGTTAATTTTGCTGTATAAATAAATTTTTTATTTTTATTAGCACTGAATATCTCCAGAACAGCGTTTCTCAAGCGAGGTTCCGCGAGAAATAGTGATGAATTGGCTAGTCATATGTAAATATATTTTGAGTCATTTTTGTGTATAATTTCAAATTCTTAATCTTCTTAATATATAAAAATGAATGTTTCTTTGTTTGTTTGTTCCGTATGCCTTCCTATACCAGTCATCAGATTGCGATGAAACTTGGTGAGTTGTTGTGCGCACGCCCGCGAAGGTTTCTGAATTAGTAGAACCATTTTATAATAAATATCTGGTGCGCGAGTTGTTTCCACATATGAGTGTATTTCTGGTTTCAACATTTGCAGTTTTCGATGCGACTCGCATTTACAATGGCCATGAACAAAGCACAGGAACAATCACTACAAGTGTGTGAACCAAATTTGGAAACTCCATACTTCACACATGGATAGCTGTATGTGGCCTGCTCACGCGTCGGAAAACCTTCTGATTTATTCGTGTATGCACCAGACGGAAAAACACAAAATATTATGTATCCAAAAGCACTTCAATAAACAGAATTAAAATACAAACACTTTCTTTGAGTGGCATTGCAACGCATGCCGGGTACAGCTAGTTTTACTACATATACGTGTACTACTGTATATTTACTATATTCTTGGAAAATTCTAATGTGAAACTTCCTATAGTGGTCGATACGATACTGGTTTTATGTAGGGTTTCCCTGAGACACGAATATTATTTCAAGGGCTGTGTCTAGAAGAATCAAAATAGGTGTTTGATAGTGATTGTTCCGTTACACAATGAAACATGGTGTTATTTTGGTGTAAGTGGCTTGTATCTGAGCGCTGTCTTGTCTCCTAGTTAGCTCGGATACTTGAAGGCTCTTGAAGAATGGCTCCAGAAAAATGTTGATTACTTGCGACGAATATAAGATTATTTTCTTAACGAGAGGTTACTGCAATAGAATGTTTATCCTATTTTATTTGCTACAATACGTTTTTGGGCTTTGAACAAGGGAGATGATCGTCTATAGTACTTCAGGGGTCTCAGGACATTGCTGGTATATAACTTTCTACACATGAGGAAAACGAATGTAAACAATTGAAGTGAGTTACAACGTTAAAATGCTGAGAAATCGTGAAAGTTAATATTTAAATCTAGTTATTATTAATGTACTTTTGAAGTAATTAAATCGAAATAATAATAAAAAAATTTTTTTTAGCCCATTCGTTTCGTATTCATATTTATTTTTCTTTTCCTTTTTAATTTTGTTTGTCATCTTTGTTGACGGCATGTGCTTCCATCTCTCGCGCTTTCCCTTCGCTTTTCATTAACTCGCTCGAGTAATCAACCACGAATTAGTTTCCCCTTTGAATATATCGTCCCCGTTCTACGCTTTGGCGGCAACTTGGCTATCGGCACTGAAATGGAAGGATTTTCAAATTGCAGAGGAAAATAAGAATAAAAGAGAGCTGTGATGTACAGAAAAATACGAACCCGAAAAGGAACATTTTAAAACGAAACTCCGTCTGTTGTGTTTTAAAGAATTTCGTATCTTAATAGTTGTAAACATGGTATCATTGTTTTATTATAATGACAATAAAAGTAATGTGCATTTTCAGTAAATTGAAATTAGTATTTCACCTGTTTTCTAATAGATAAATGAGGATCATCAAATTAGTCAGTGTACGTGTGTTTTAAACCGCTTTTGAACCACTGGATGGGTTTGCTTGAAACTTGGTATGTATATTCGAGGACTAAGGAGGATTTAACATTTATATTCGAAATCTTTTCCAATGGGAGGTCCTTGTCGAATAATTAGCGCGAGAAGTCGACAAAAATTCCCCTAAAAAAGAGCATTGTAATGTAAACAATGGATTTCAATCCTATTTCTGTTAAACTCTCATTGTCTGAAACAGTGAATTTCCGATTTAATAATGAAAATTTAAATTTATTATCATTATTATTATTTTTATTTTTTCAGAACATGGAAAATGTTTACTGTTTATTTTCAGTTGATATTAGAATTTGAAAATAAACACACTTTTCGTATTAACCAAAAACAGTTTAACTTTTAATTATATATTGAATTATTTTTAATTTCGAAGATTTTTTTTTATAGACAATATTAATTTGAATGTAAGTTATTGAGTACTACGTAAATATTATATTTATTTACCAAACTCATTGTTTATGTTCATTCGATTCTGAAAAGCAAATACAGTGCAACTTGGATAATTCGAACGTCTTTAATTCGAAATCGTGGTTAATTAGAAGATTTCTCTTAGTCCCTTGAATTTCTTATTAAATCAATGTTAAAATAATTCGAAGTTCAACTTCCTTAATTCGAACTTTTTTATAAAAAATTTCGAACCATAACGACTTTTCGGCGTTTCATCGTTAAGAAATTCGACACGTGACAACTGAAATCCCTTCCCGCCACCATTCGACACGTGACGCCATTCGAGCTTCCTGCTGTCAGTGTCACCATGTCTTTCAGTAAACCACGCGTGTACAAGAGTTTAACGTTCGCTGAAAAGGTCGCCGTCATTCGCGAGGTGGAAAAGGGCGTGAAGAAGAAATGCCAAATCGCCAATGAGTACGGGATAGCGCCGAATTTCGTCGGTACATTGAAGGACAAACCAACGTAAGTGAAGCTGTTTTCCGTTCAGTAAACATGCTTGATGATTTTGCTAACCTTAAGCGACTGAATTCTATAAAACAATCAGACATTGCACAATTTTTTGAAAAACTATAATTTTCTGTATTGAATGTAATATGTACTGTAGCTTACGTAATGTAAATCTTATTTTGTTTACATACATATAGTGTTTAAGTCTTTCATACCATGATCTTTCTGAATAAATATTTACTTATTGACGGAATAATCTTTTCAAGCATTCAGTGGACCTGAAATTAAAGTTAAAAGATGTAATTTGTTTAATTCGAAGTTTTGTAGTGGTCCCTTCAGCTTCGAATTATCCAAGTTGCACTGTAACAAACAAATGTATGTATAGCCTTTCTTAGTATGTATAGCCTGAATTTGGTGTTCTTTATTTCTTTATAATTGCGCGTATATAATTGTGAATATTATCATGAGAAACCGACTTGTCCCGCACTTACATAACTTTTTATTCCCAAAAATGACGTAAGTTGAAGTCGAAGCACTATCTTTCTTTTTGTTTCACTTATCGTTCTACATGCTGTACTGTAATGATCAAATACGTGCATAACTGACGTAAATAACGCATTTATATCTAAAATAAACACTGTACAGTAATAAACAAACAAGAAATGCAAATACATGTAACACATATAGGAATAAATAATAAAGCATATAGTACAGTAAAGCATTTTCATGTCCCACCCAGCAGGTTGCTTTTGAGATTCGTTAGCATAGAGAGCTTCAGTTTTTCTATCAGTAGAACCTGATGAACAAAAGAATAGAAAAATCCGTACTGTTCTTAAACTTCTTTTTCTTATACTGATATTAACCTGCTTTTTCTTACTTGGGCTGGCGGTTGTGATTGGCAAAAAAAATAAAATAAATAAATGGCGATGTAGATAGTAATTAATTGGACTCAAGTCCGAAGCAAGCATGGTGTCATTAAAAACGGACGTAATTCGGGATACGACTGCACACACTTTCTCAAGTTATGTTTAAGTGTGGTGCACGTGTTTTGTATTGTTTAATTTAAAAAAAAAAAAAAAAACCTTCAAGCACATGAAGAATTCTCACAAACAGTTTTACTGGTAACAGCGTGAGATTTTTGCTGTTATATAAAGGTGAAAGTGTTATTAGAAAATGAAAAATAAAATAACTGTAAGCCATTGCTTCCCTATAGTTACTAATTACTTGGAAATATGTAATTATGTTTTAGCGTTTTTTATTTACTTAAATTTTATATACAACTATCCCCTCTCAAAAGTATTTGGGACATCAATAAGGATGACGAAAATTAATGTTATCAAGAATAATTAAAAATAACCAAATGTTTTATATTGATTATGCAATGCAAAATTTTCATTGGATTTGTATAATTAAGCATCGTGGTATGAAAATGAAAACTTTTTAAATAAAACAAAACATGATTACCACTTTTTTAAACAAAAATGATTTTCTCCGCATATTTGGTAGATCTGTAAATGTGGTAGAGTTTGTTTCACTGATGTCGAAGAATGATAAAGGCGCAATTTTTGACTTCAGATGATCTGGTCACCAGATTTGAAACCCCCAATTTTGATTCTAAGCTGCACAGAACATCATCGCGCGAATTTAGTGGATTAGAAAATTGTATTAAAGAGAATATAAGCAATGTCTATTACTTGCGGATGTCGAAAACATTTTAAGTCCTTCTCTTCATCGTAA
>JAFIDM010000001.1:15003260-15102607 GCA_023159025.1 Thereuonema tuberculata
TTACTTGCGGATGTCGAAAACATTTTAAGTCCTTCTCTTCATCGTAAATAGGTCTACTGGATGCCATATGAAGAAAAGAGACTTCCAAGAGCATGAGCGGAAGTCACGTGCCCTGTGGGAACGATTTTTATTTGCTGGAGGGGGCGGTACTTTCCCATCATCTAAAACGCGTTTATTCCAAATTTGACTAATAAAGATCAACGTTTCGAACTACAACTTAGATATATTTAAGGTATTTCCATTTAGTGTAAGATCCCGATAATTTCTTAATATTTAAAAAGTAATATGCCTTAATTTCTTAGATTCTGTTTCATAATGTTTTTTTGTCTGTATTTCCGTTGTCTACGCATGAAATAAATCGATTCCGAACGGACTGATATTCATAAAATTTGGTATACAGCGAAATCAACGAAATTAAACGCCATTTTGTAATTTCATGGAGCGGAGATGTAGAAGTGTCATAAGCTTAGTTTAATTTTTCAAGTTAAAACTTTGCTCTACCCGGAGACCGCTTTTGGAACTTTTTTAATGTCTTTCAACGACCCTAAGATGGCGACAATAAACACATTGTTTATTAATAGACCAAAAAAATAGACACAAAAAAAAGGAATCCGTTGCTGCAATTTACAAGGCATTTTCTTGTTAGCTTATTTTGCAACGTAAAGAAAGTTTGGTGTTTGTGTATCTTCCCTCTAAACTTTTGAACCACCATTTTTTTCTTCTTGAAATGAATGCTTTTGAAGCTTAGCAAAAATTGCATATAGATCATCTCTATTGTATTTTATTTTATTTTTTTTCCAAATTGTAATATGGCGACGATGCGGAATTATAATGTTATAGAGATTAGACCTTAAACTTCACCCTAGAAATCAGGAATATGATGCATCTTTAGGTTATTATTTTTGAAAGTGATAATCCAACAGGGAAAGTATCTTTCAGTATCTTGTTTGACAATACACAAATTTAATTTATTTTCATACATAGATGATGATAATGACATCAACGTCAGCAGTAACGTAATGAACGCGATCGTTATTGTAGTAAATCTCTTAAATATTTAGGATAGAATCCCTTGAAAATGGATGGTTAACGATCCACAAGAATAGTTGCTTCATCCTTCCGTGTTTCCTGTCCTTGTGTTTTCCTACCTTCACTTCCGGTCCGTTATCAACTTCAAATATCTTCTCTCTTCACCTTTTTTTAAAATTGTGTTGCAGTAATAACGGTCATCGGAAAAGTTAGAGATACTTGACCCATTTGTTTTATTGCAGAAATGTTCACACTTCAAGATTCTTTTTTTTTTCCCTCTGTCTCTCAAGTCAGATGGAAGTTTGAGAAGTATGTAATAGGCGTATTTAATTAAAAAAAATAAATAACATGTAGGTCTCGTATTTTTGTAGATGGCGTGAAAATGTCCAAATTTCATTGAATGTGAAGTGGCAACCGTAATTTTGTATTTGTGGTGGTCCCGCCCTAATTACTTTTGTAACAGCGAATGGATTTTCGTGAATCTTGGCGTCAAGAAACAAGTTGTCTTTTGTATTTGAAAATTTCACCGTGTGATTTTTCTTGGGAAGAAATTTGCGCGCGAGGGTCAGAAAAATTCCAAATAAAACTATTAGAACTTTTAATTCATTGACGCGAAAAATTGAATTCTATCTACTTCTAATACATTCTTATCTAATTTGAAACTAATTGCAATGCGCGTGCTCTTTTTGATTAAAATTTAATTTAATGTAGTCCACGTACATTAGTAGACCTATTTATCCATTTAACGAATTTTCAGCAAACGAAGCATTTGTTTGTATTATAAATATAGAGATTTTTCCTTGTCTGTATTATTTTCACAATTTTAAAAAATAAAATAAAATACATTAAAAAACGCAGTGTTTTGAAGTCAATTTAAGCTTTAAGCTATCTTGTTTTCATTAGCTTTTAATCATGCAGTTTTGTCTGTCATCTGCTATAAATTCAATTATCTCAGAATAATATGAGTTATTACTGAATTATTAAAAATAATCGACAACCCAAATAGCAGTGATTAATTTTGAGCGCAGTCAATTTCGAGAGGCCACCAGTCATAATCAAACCTCTGTTTATATTGTGTGATTCAATGAATCAATTGCTTCCCCCCCCCCCCCCCCCGCCTTTCGAATATAAAATGCATTTCTATATGTATTCATGTAAAGGAAGGAATGAAGAAAAAAATGTTAAAAAAATAATGAACAATTTACTCTTTATTTTTATTTTTGCACATAACAGAGCAGACAGTGATTAGACGTTCTTTTTCATAGATGTTTGGTAATATTAAATTCCCTCTCTTACAATTGACTGGATGACAACGTTTGTTCTTTATTTATCAAACACACATTTTCAGGAATTTTTTGAAGGACGTACAGTATTTTGCAAAAAAAAAAAAAAAAGGGATTTTATCATATATGGTCATTACATAGCGATCGATTTTGTCTAGAACAAACGTCATCAACTTGAACTCAACAATTAATAAAAAACAAAATTGCAATAAAATAATCTTAAAAAAAAAACATAAAATTGTTATAATAAACCCATAAAATAATAACAATAATATAGAAATGTATTCACAATTGTAGAAACTACAAAAACCAGAATGTTTTCTTAATGTTTATAAGATTTCAGTTACGAATCTTAGCAATAGATGGCGCTGTTACGTCCTGGAATCATCAATCCATAAGGAAATTACGTCATCAAAAGCCTTTCTTTCATGATCTGAACTGTAGAGTATAACTACAGTAAACAAACCTTTATAAAAACTTTTAGTCACTCTTAGGAAATTGCCGCAGGTAGCATAGAAGAGAAGTTATGGGATGATTATATTCTTTGAATTCAGTAATATTGGTTATTTTTGTAATAAAAAAATATTGAATAAAAATCAAAAGATAATTATGTAATAATCTAAAATTTACTCAGCATTAATATTTTTTCAAGAACATTATTTGTATTGAAAAAAAAATATCAACATCTATTGTTTATTTGATTTATACACAATAAGGTCAAGGTCGTAACTTCGAGAGAAGCGTAAAAGTTTACTGTCAATTGATAAGTGGAGCCTTGATTTATTCATTTCTCTTAAACCAAGCGTTTTAATTTTATTGGATGAGATAGGTAGCTGTTAAAATAACAACACTCCTGTACAACCCGTACACTTATTAATTTCGTCCTTCTCTTATATAAGTAAGCATCAATTAAAGACATTACTCCAGAGATACGTTAATCTCTTTGACCCAGCACCAATATTTCCCTGCGTATCCAGATTTACGCCTCTTATTTGTTTCTTAAACCAATCCCACGCCCACCTTGAGATGCAATCATCACTACTCAAAAACATTATAGTATTTCAGCCAACTTCCAAATTTCTAGTTAAACTAAGCCTTAGTCAAAGAAATGTATTTAGCATTAACAAAAATTTATGGGAAGAAAATAATTTGTCTAATTCAGTTCTTAATTGTTGCTATTTAGTTTAACAAACAAAGCTATTTCTTTATAGCTAAAGCGCAAGGGATTCTCCCACTGAGTCATCATTGTATTCTGATGAACTAGTGGAGGTCATTTCACTCGGTGATTTATTCCACTACAGAACCTTATTTATGCATTTATTTGGTATTTCCTTTTATAAGTGAACATGACATTGTTATTGTTTTATTTCTCTCATACTTATGTGCACATTTTCTTTTATTAAATAAAAATGTTATTGAGTTAATTTTTCGTCAGAGTTTACAAATAAAGTGTCTGTTTATTTTCTATTTCATTAATACTTTTAGTCTTCTGATACAAGTATCAGAAGCCTTATAACCCCGCTTTGTCCGTCCGTCTGTGGACAAGTATCATTAAAATATCATTAAATTATCATTAGTAGCAATCACAACAATTGCATCTTTTGCATGCTCAACAATCACATTTACAATACAGCTCTAAAACAATAATCGCAACAATTGCACCTTTTGCATTCGCAACAATCACATTTATAATAATAAGGAAAATTAAAGCAATATCAATTATATTGTCTTATAGTATCAGAAGCCGTTGCGAAGCAATGTGATTGGTTTACTAATCGCTGTCACTATTTTCTTTTTTAACATTATTTTGGCATTGGGAATTCAGTCAAAAAAGGCTGAAAAAGGAGGGGGGGGGGGAATTCTATTAAAAGACAACTGTTTCTTTAAGAATATTCTAGCAGTTTTCTTCATAATGTGATAACACTTGTAGTTCCCTGAATATGATGCTCATTTTAGTAGTACGGACAATTTGCTACCTGGATGAACTAGTGCAAATGATCAATTCAAATTTTGTTTATGCTAAGTAATTCTAAAACGAGATTTCCAACATAAAACTTCATTAAATAAAATGCATTATTAGTGGAAATGTTTCTTACATTTAATTTCTTTTGTATTTACAGATTTCAACTGCAGAAAGGCAAGTTTTCGATTTCCTGGGTTACATGTGGGCTCCCATCGTCGGTAACTTTTTTCAAGTTTTATGTATCATCTTGGGATTTTTTGGAACATATCAGTATCGTCCTAGATACCTTGTAGTGGTAAGATAAGAGTCTGTTTATTTTGTATAGTTATTTTACAATTAATTACATAATGTTTGCTGAAATCACTATAGCACTAAACATATCAATTTAATTGATTTGAAATAGATTTTGTGACATTGTTTCTTAAAGTCCTCCCAGCGAAAGAACGACCGTGGACACCAGATGGCGAAATAGTAGAATTTGAATCGATTGTATATGTCAGTGTTTATGGCGGGAAAGTTATGGCTTCTGATAGGTTTGCCTCGCTTGAGAGTCGCCATTGTGAATAGTTTCTCTATACAAACTTCAGTCCTGGAATGATTAAGAGATCATGGGTGTAGTTCAAGGTCAGAGTCATTCTTTCGCTGGGAATAGTTTAGTAATTTAAATGTGTTTCATTTATAACTTAATGTATTTCTTTTATAATTTAACTTTCATTTCCATAACTTAATGTATTTTTACTGTTATTAGAAATATTTCTGGCATAATACAAACCGTTTTTAATTTGCTGAGCACCAAAGTGCACTGCAATACTCTTTTAAATGATGAAGTACTAACATGAATATTTGCATAACTATTGTCTCAGCCACAATTAAAGATAAGATGCAAAATGACTATAGATCCCTTAAGGTCTTGACTCAAGCAGTTGCAGACGACTGCAAATCTTTTATTTCTTTTATATATATTTCTTTTTCCAATACACCTAAAATTCTGAAAATTTAAATATGAACTTGTGAAGCATCTGGAATTTTTATTTTCTTGTTTTTAATTTTTGAAATATTCTAAAATTAATTAAATTAAAACTCAAAAACAGTCAATTTTTTGGGTGTTTACGAGGTATTACTTGGTATTTTTAACTCAAAGAAGTTTGACAAAAACCTGAAATGATAAAAAATTCGTAAAATAATGTTTTGTATTTAAAATATTTATTATTAGTAAAACAGTTAATTTTTGAAAAAAATATAATTTTTTTTTTAAATTGTGTGAGATTAAATTATTTTTTTAAAAATTAACTATTGGAAAATTATCGTTTACATAAAACCTTTACCTGTGAATTTGCAACTGGGCTATTTTGTTTTTAACGGTTACTTTTGTATTCTGACACAATTGAAATGATAAAAATTTGTAAAATAATGTTTTTTACAACACAATTTTAAAAAAAAGTTTTTTTTTTAAAAAAAAATTAACTATTGCATTAATAATAAATATTTTAAATACAAAACATTATTTTACAATTTTTTTTATCATTTCAGGTTTCCTTGGGTTTTTTTGAGTTGAAAATACAGAGTAATACCTCAAAAACACGCAAAAATATTGACTTTTTTGAGTTTTAATTTAAAATATTTATTATTAGTGCACTAGTTAATTTTTTAAAAAATAATTTAATCTCTCATAATTTTTAAAAAAAAAAAATATTTTTTTAAAAAAAATTAACTATTGCACTAATAATAAGTATTTTAAATACAAAACATTATTTTACAATTTTTTTTATCATTTCAGGTTTCCTTGGGTTTTTTTGAGTTGAAAATGCAGAGTAACACCTCAAAAACACACAAAAATATTGACTTTTTTGAGTTTTAATTTAATCAATTACAGAATATTTTGAAAATTAAAAACAAGAAAATAGAAATCCCAAATGCTTCACAAGTTCATATTTAAATTTTCAGAATTCAGAAATTGTCCAATTCACTCATTAATTCAGTTCATTGAGCTGAAATGTGAGGGTGTTGCAGCGCTCTCCTAAAATAAAATTCTCAGTGAAGCAATACAATGATTTATAAATTTTACTCGACCAATTTTTGTTTAATTTCAAACAAATCTCAGTTGTTTTGTTGCCTATTATGGTGATTATAAAATGAAATTGGAAATGAGACTGGTAAAAGGAAATTTAAATTAACGTAATTCTAAATTTTATTATGGAAATTAAAAAAAAACAAAAAAAAAAAACCAACATTCATTCTGTTTCAGCTATCGGAGAACAATAGTGTTACTTTCTTTCTTTCCTTTTTTTAGTTTAATTTTCTGGAAAGAGATCATAATAATAGTAAGACTTGCATCAAATGTACTGACCAAACAATAACTAGAAGTATCACAATGTTTCTCAATTACTCTCCAATTGAATGAGGTTCTTTACCAAGGAGTTACAATATCTAAAATTTTAATAATTTTGTATGTATACTGCATCAAATTACATCATAAATAAACAAGTTTGTTAATAATCTTGAATAATATATCAAATGACACTGGTATCCATATCTTTTGCACAAGATAGCATTTGATTCATTTTTACTAATTTTGTTATATATTTTTTTTTCTAGTATATATTTTGGGCAATCTTATGGATCGGATGGAATTCCTTTGTGATATGTCTCTACTTAGAAGTGGGTGTATTAAAAAGGGTAAGATACAAGATAATTTAATTCATTTTACTTTATTCAGATATAAAATACATTGTGATTTAAATAAATTAGATAGATTTGTATCTAGAAGCCAAATAATTTTGCATAAAATTCAGCAGAAAGAGATATTGTAAATAGAGGACACCCCATTTGCACTAACATATTCTCAACATAGAACATTTGCATTTTCAAGTAATTTCTCTGCTTTGTTTGTTTGTTTTTTGAATGATAGAGGGATGATAAACTTTTTTATATTAATCATATTAATAATAATAATATTATAATAATAACATTAATAATATTAATCTAAAAGAATGATTCTTTCTCTCTCTAGATATGCATAACATATTATTTATATTATAATTTAAATTTATAAGGAATTGGAGTTGGTACATTTTTACTCTGACTCCAACTCCACAGCACTACTTGTAAATTGGACTCAACAAAATCAAAGTGAAACTTTGTTTATGAATTTTTTATTTGAAGATCTGACATTAAATGTTAAAGGAATTTGAAGTATTTACTTCATCTCTGAATGTTTCTGTAATATTATTTTCTTTAAAATTAATACAAAAAAATTTTTAAAAAAGTGAAAATTTATTAAAACTTTTATTTTTAAGATTTTGTTTTTGAAAATTGGATTGAATCTCTTCCGCTAGAGATGAATGACACAGTAGTTGTCAAGAATTTCATAGTATAATTGCAGTCCCCCTTTTTTTATAATTTTGTGGGGGAATTACAATCATTAAGCAATGTTTTGTTAATGGAAATTCACTACCAAGTGAGATTGAGGAATACATTCCTAGCATTCATTAAGCCTCATTTGGAACTCGCTTTTCCCACACTTGAAGAAATTGAAATTGTCAGATAATTTCACATTATTTATTTCGATCCTTATGATTGCCTTCAAATGGCAGAGTAATACAAGAATATGTAGAAGTGACATTAAATAGAAATCTTAATGAATGATTCTTAGTTTTATCATCTTTCCTATATTATTGTATATTATATCCAGTTAATGAAAAATGGGATGCATAATAATTCATCCTACTAATAAACTTTCCCATTAATAAAATTTATCCAACCATGATATAATGTAATATTTTTCGTCGTGAATTTTAAAAAAATTCTTTAAAGAAGAAGACATTTCAGCTGCTTTGGCAGCCATTTTCAACCATTATTTCATATATTAATAACAGCTTTCATATCTTTTCTAGGAAAACAATATTCTGAACATGGGAACAGGTAGTCGTAGTTGGTGGGAAGCTAATGGTATTGGATGTAATCCCAAGTATAATGCATCCTCCTTCACAGAGGATGGATGGCGGCGGCCAGTTGCTGTGGATGGTTGTCTTCTCGAGTACCAATATGTTGAGGTTGCACATGCTGGTGTTCAAGTTATTTTAGCAGTAAGTATTGTTAATAAAATTACAAAACTATAACATTGAAATTTGTAAATATTGAAAGTCATTTCATCATAATAAATAATTTCATTTATCAGGCTTAACATTTTTTTCTTTCCTTTTGAAGTGGATAATTGTAATATTTTCAAAAGTGTCTTGATGTATTTGCTCCTATTACACTACAATCTTTAGCAGCAATGTCTACAGTTACTTGTCAATTTTTGTATTTTTTTATGATGGTGGCGTAAGATTTCTAAGAAGTTGTTTCTGATATTTACTTCTTATTCTTAATCTTAAACTTTAATCTTTCTAGTCCTTGTTGCAGATGGGAATGTGATTGATCAGAATTGCTAAGGAAAAATAAATCACGATAATTAATGCTTTTAGACAGTGTCAAAAGCAAAGCGGCCCGATAATATGCACAATTTTATAAACAAAATTTTATCGGAGGCAACAACTTTTGACCCCCCAACTTCCAGTCAGGGAGTGGTCGTAGAGGTCTGATTTTTGTATGTGGTCACCTACTTTTTGATGCTGAACACAATGGTAAAAGGTTTCATTCTAATATCTAACCGTTTGGCCACTACAGAGTGTGACATCCAGCAAGCATAAAAGCAAGAGAGGTCCCCTATGTTTTACAGGCAAGCTGTAACCTAGGGGCCCCTAAAAAAGAAACTTGACAAAAATACTGTAAATTGTATTGGTCATTTACTTCTGCACATGATTTCTTTTAGCAGTTTCTTCACTTCTGTACGTCATAGTAAAGCAGTTACAAAGAGAAAATGCATAAAGAATTGATTATGATTAAAACGTGTAGCTAAAGTACCCTAATGAGGTTTAGCACAATGAATATTATTGATTTTATGAATTATACCAATCAAAATATTCTATTTTATGATTAATATTTTGCAAAACAGTTGGAAAAGAAATGTTTTAAAATATGCAAAAAACAAATTTCATAAGAAAAGTTACATATTTTTAAGTTTTTGATTTAAGAACATTTAAGGCATGCTCTTAAAAAAAAAAAAAATACAAATAGTACATCCAAAAACAAACATTTGAAAAGTAGAGGTTGCCATTCCTTTTCAAAAATACATGCGTCAAAGTTTAGTCACTTACTGTGGGTGTCTGTTTCATGTCTATGATGTCTTATTAATTTTGATGAACATTTTATTTATTTATAAGAGACTAGCTGTACCCGGCATGCGTTGCAATGCCACTCAAAGGAAGAAAGTGTTTGTGTTTTAATTCTGTTTATTGAAGTGCTTTTGGATACACAATATGTTTTTGTATTTCCGTCTGGTGCATACATAAATCAGAAGGTTTTCCGACGCGTGAGCAGGTCACATACAGCTGTCATGTGTGAAGCATGGATTTTCCAAATTTAGTCCACACACTTTGTAGCGATTGTCCCTGTGCTTTGTTGATGGTCATTACAAATTGCGAGTCGCACCGGTAACTGCAAACGTTGAAAACGGAAATACACTCGTTTGTTGAAATGCCTTGCGCACCAGATATTGTAAAGTTGTTCTACTAATTCAGAAACCTTCGCGGGCGTGCACACAACAACTCACCAAAGTTTCATCGCAATCTGATGAATGGTATAGGAACGCATCCGGAACAAACAAAGAAACATTCATTTCATTTATTAAGATTGTTTATTAGATTAGATATGATTGTGGGCATCATAGCAAAATCTTGTATTTTATGGTTATCAGGGGTGTTTGTGCTCCGGGGAAACCCCGGAATTCCGGGGATTTTGAACTTCGATACCCGGAAATTCCGGGGATTTTGAACTTCGATACCCGGAAATTCCGGGGATCGTCGTTCAAAAGGAAGTAAGAATAATAATGAATAATGAAAATATTTACATAAAATGTAGTAGTTTATATGTTTGAAAATTTATGGTTATTAATTTTGCAAAAAAAGTAATTCATTGAACTTTTATAATTAGGTCATTCAATACTTCATAATTGTAATTTTTCATTTCTCCCCCCCCCCCCCCCCCTTCTCGAAACTCCAAAATGTCGGTAGTAAGTCCGTAAAAGTTTCCGGGGATATTTTGGGGTCCCACAAACACCCCTGGGTTATGTTTGGTATTCAAATGATCATAACAAATGATTGTATTTGTTTTAAGTTTCTTATTAAGCTGAAGCATCAGAATCTCTGTCTTCAGTTAATACTATTACCTATATAATTTAAAAATTCTTATATTAAATTCTTTTTTCTTACAAAATATTTTTTTTTTCTCTCTGAAATCTTTGATGCAATTCATTCCAGTTGCTGGGAGCTTGAAATAGCTCTCGGAAGTCATTACTCTTTTTTCGTGCTGCATTGTAATGTCTTTATTATTGTAACTTTGCACAATGAGTACTTGTTCTGCTATAGTTACCATATATCCTTAATTAACGACAGCTAATTATTATACAAAGAAAAACATAACTGCACTGAAGTTTGCTTTCGCACCTGAGCTATCATCAATGGGAATTTGGGGTAGCTGTTTTGTCCTTTTTGAGACTCATCAGCCAAATCCATCTAGCGATGATCGATTCAGAGAGGTGCAAAAGGTTACAGATCCCTCTTGCATTATGTTTTTCTTTGTTGATATGTCATTCTGCACGTTAATTTTTTTTTTTTTTTTTGAGCTAATTATTAGAGTGTTCATTTTTTAGAATTCTGATAATTGGCATTTTAATTCAAAAATGTTAAAATACATTAAAATCATATTTCCTCATAAGCAACTCAAAAATTTCAGACATACTAAAAAAAATAAGGACAAAAATATTATAATATATCTCATCCTCATTTAAAATTAAGTGTTTTTTTTTTTGTTTTTTTTTTTTTTAGACTATTCTTCAATTTTTAACTAAAAAGAAAACTATTTTAGAAAGTTGTCTGCAATTTTACATTTTCACGTTTGCTTCTTCAGTGAGAATCTTAAGATTTATTTTCCAAAGCAATAGTAAAAAGAGATAATTATTGTATTGGTTAAAAATAGAACAGAAACTTATTTATTTTCACACTGAATAGAATGAATGAGCATTAGCTCAATTAGTTATAAGATTTAGTTCTGCCTAAAGTGTACTTTATTAAAGCAGGGATCGTTACGCTGTGAACATATTGAACTGTAGGGTTATCAAGGCAATCTAATAATTAGTGGCATTACAGAGATAGCAGTTAAACTTCATTTCACTGTTCTGCACTCACTTGTCATTAAATAAGCCTTTTTAATAAATATCCCCTTTTTTTTAATTGACAGGTATTAGGACTGATTGGAGCTTGTTACATTGTTCATGTTTTTACAGAAGAAGATGATAGTTGTAAGTGCTGGATTTATTTGAAATATTTAAAACAATAACCAGATAGCAAATTAAAAATACTAATTGAGATAATCAGTCCTGCTATTAAAAATATTCAGCTTTCTTTACTTACTTATATTGTTAGGTAATAGCTATTAAGAATTTGATGCTTTTTTTGTATGTTACACTTTAATTATCAATTCTATTATGTTGAAGGTCAGGTGAGTGAATATATTTTATTTTTCTTCTTGATGTTTAATCATTCGGAAATAATTATTTCATATCATTACAATTTTACTTAATAATTAAATTTTCAGGGACTTGGTTCAAGTCTCCTGTCTTTATAACAATTTAGAGATTACTTTAAATTTTTAGACATATTTAATCCTTCTTTTAAAAAGATGTTTATTAAGTAAATCGCTATCAACTATACTTAATTGCTTTATCCTGAGCATATTTGTTGACACTTGATTCTTCTAAAACTCCTTGTGAAGCTACAAATTCATTTTAGATACAAAATCACAATTATAAATGTTTTACGAGTTTTTTTTTTTTTTTTTTTTTTCTTTTACAATTAAAAGTGCAAAACTTATGTTTTCGTTGAAAATTTTGCAAAATTTTGATATTGCCTTTCAGTCATAAAATTAAGTTGAATTAACAAGTCTATTTGGTGTATTTTGAAATTACAGTAGAGCCCCGATTATCCGCGGAATTGGTTGGCAAGGGTATTGCGGATTACACGAAAAAAGACTAAAAATGAAGTGTAAACATGAAAAAAAAAAAATATTTCAGCATAAAAACTGTTTTATTATACAAAAAACATAATATGCAAAATAAAAGAAGTTTAACGTGCCGAAATAATTCAAAATTAGGTATCAATCCACGGCACAAAGCTAAAGTTAGGATTCGCACCTTGAGTCATCATCGGGAAGAGACTGGGACGGACCGTTTCGTCCTCATTAGGACAAGGGAGTTTGGCTGGCTGAGGAGTCCTAATGAGGACGAAACGGTCCGTCCCAGTGTCTTCCCGATGACAACTCAAGGTGCGAATCCTAACTTTAGCTTTGTGCCGTGGATTGATACCTAATTATAATATGCAAAACTTTTAAAATATGTACAGTACAGCAGAAACCTTTCTGCAGAGCAAGAGCCTGCCACTCATCCACAAATTCCGAGAAGGCCTGTAGGATTACGATGCACAATAAACATGTCTGTAATTTTCGACCTTCGCACTCTAGGGCCTATTGTACTTTCCCTGTTGTTGGCTTGGATTAAAATTGGTTTTCTTGAGGTTCGTAATTAAAAAAAATTTTCGCGGCACTCACGGATAATCGGGGCTCTACTGTATATAGTTAATTTCTTGTACATATAATATAATTATTTATAGTGAAAACTGGATATCTGAAAGAAAAAAAAATTAAATTCCTATAATTGATTGGAATGATTAAAAATAAATATTGGATTATTAAGCAATTATTCTAAGCTGAAAGTTTACTTCTTCCCTTTACTCATCACTTGCACAGAAATCCATCGCATAAGTTAGGTTGAAGATAACCAATAAATCCTTGATATTTATTGACTTCTTAATCCATCATCCATTTAATATCACTTCTGCATTATCTATTGTTTTATTACCACTTACCTTATAAATACCACTTACCTTATAATAAATGTCATGTACATTAGTTCCTTTTGCTGAGCAGAATTAGTCTGAATGAGAGTGAGTTTTATTTATCTTTATTTTTTTTGCAACAAACTCAAATCATGTCTTCAAAGTCAAATGAATTTGAAAATTATTGTGGCTGAATCTGATAAACAAGGAAGTCATAATGAGATATGAATGTGGAACATTATCTACAAACGAATGAACTATTTTTACCAATAAACCAAAATAGAAAGATACTGCAATATTTAAATAAATATAATTATTGTTAAAGTAGTTCTTTTAATGTTCATTGATCCAAAAATGAGTTTAATTTACTACAGCATACGACTGTTGTTTATCATTTCCTTTATCATTCACACAATTAAGGAATTGGTTAATAATACGGAGCACTCAATATTATTAACATAGAAACTGAAACAGTTGTGGAAAAACACTTGAAAAAATCAGATTACAGAAAGGATGGTAGTAATCATACAATTCTTTACATTTTTTTCTTTTACTTCGATTTGATTATACAGTAATTGCGTTGTATGTTGCAATCACTTAAATTCGATTCATCCAGTGACACATTGATTGCTGCCAATTCCTAGTCTTTTGCAGGTCATAGTTCAATGCTGTTTTTAATTCAAGTGGAAAATATTGATGAATATTTCATAAAAGATTTTTCGTGCATATTTCAATCTTTAAATGTGGTTTGATTGGATGATGTTAATAGCTTGATTCCTTTATCTTTTTGGATGAATGTGCTGAGATTGTTCAGCAGCAGGTATTCAATCAAAACATTTGCTCTTCATCAGAACTACACCACTTACGGATTACTGATCAGATTTAACACTCCACATAGAAATATTGCATTGGAATGACCCAGAGATAATGAAAAACTCTCAGTATCTATTAGTGTAACATATTAATCTTTTTACAAACCTATCTAATGTACCTTACGTTAGAAAAATAGTAAATAACTTTGCGAAAACTTTGTTTTTCTTTAAGATAAAAAAGAAAACGTTGTAAAGTTGTTTATGAATAAAAAGGATAATTGCGCAGTTTTAATTGAAGTGTTGAAAGAGCAGAGATAAAATAGGAGATAAAATATATTTTCTCATATTACCCAATAAGTTTGGAAAGCTTAATTTTGTTCATCTATAAGTTTAAATGTTGGTCTAAGTATCTATGCATATACATAGCATCAAGATGTGTATGGAAGCTTCCAGAGTTGCTATACATAGTTTAGGAATTCTAAATAGAAATGTGAAGGATAAAAAGATGTATAATTAATGTTGCTAATAATAATATGTTGTTGAGATTTCATGATATGGTGAAATCACATTACTGTTACACATCTTCTGTGAATGCCCATAAGAGGGTTAGACCAGGAGTAAGGAATGATAGTTAGGTTCCTTGAAAACATGTCTTGAAACTTACTTCTCGCTAAACGAATTTGATTTTCCATATATCTCCAGGTTATAATTCTAGTATGTTCTTAGAAAGTGATGTTTACTACTTTGTAACTAAATATATGTCTTTCATGATCTGTTGGGAATATTTTAATAGCATACATCCAGTGGTCAAAAATTTCAATGTTGACGTATGGGAATGTATGCAGCATTGGCATACCAGGAGGAGGAGGGATTGTAAATCATGGCATCCTAAAATGAAAGAAATGTAGCATTTTAGATTCCCCCCCCCCCTGTTTTTTGGGGAAAGCTATTGTTTTCTATTGTTACCCAGTACAAAATAGGACAGACTTTATTTATTTACTTTTTTTTCTCTTTTTGTTGAACAGATAGTTAAAACCATATTAACATTTCCCATTCCTAATTCATCTATAAAATGCAACTCAATTTGCGGCCTGATGAAGTATCCACTAACCTAATATGACAAAAGGGCTTTTGGGTTCGACAAACAAACAAATAAATATATATATATAATCCGGTACCTGGGTTCGAATCCCGGTCGTGGCATGAATGTTTCTTTCTTCTTCTGTTTCTCCTTCTGTCCGTTCCAGCAGATATCACTTAATGCTGCCTCCCTTAGCGTACCCTGGGCAACGATTCATCGCTTAAAGGCATCATATCTCGCCCCTAGTTGTGGCCTAAAGAACGCTGATCAAGCTACGAGCCTGGGTATTTGTAAAAAAAACAAACATATATATATATATATATACAGTTCTGAAAGCTAACTAATGATCTAGTGCTAGGCATTTTTTTTTATTATTTTACAAATATGTCCGATGGGATTTAAGATTTTCTCTTATAACCATTTCATATCCATTCATACATACTTAAATTCGATTAATTCTGCCACCCCCTTTCCAGAAAACAATATTGTTTTACTCTTCTTTTGAATTTAAATTTATAAATGATATAATTTAAAAAATAGCATTTTTAATTAGAAAATTAGTAACAATTTCATTGGAATGTAATTATTACATAATTTGCATTTTGCAGTAAAATTATTAGTTTTTAATTATGCTTAAGACTTATCGTTTTTGATTAACTCTGTTTTTTTGTGTTTGATAGGTTTGCAGTAATAGGAAATTTACATTTTTTTCCAATTCTTTAAAAATGTAGAATCATTAATGACTTACAAAATTTAAAGTTAATAAATGCCCTTTTGTGTATTAACATATAATTCCTGTTATCTAATGAATTCACTGTTGTTTTTATCTGACTATTTACTATTCACATCAATGTCAAATTAATGAAGTTAAGGTGTCCCACTATAGGCCTATGCAGGTCCTTGGGGTCGTGGGAGGTAAGGATCCTGGGACTTCATGTTGAGGACTAAGTTGAGGTTCGGTGGTCAGCCCGATACTAGCCTGTCTTTAACTCCCGGGAAATAAACCCATTCAACAGAGGGCTGGATAGACCCTAGGACCCGTTTGAAGGAGAATGGAGCGTGGAAAAATCTCCAGCCTCCACTGAGGCTGGGGATCGAACCCACCACCTCCAACCTGCAGCCAAGCGTCCTTACCCATTCGGCTACCGGGTTCACATATCAAATTAACAGCATTCAGCAATGTAGATATGACATACCATTATCCAGATTTTTTCATTTGCTTTCATTTTTCTTTGATTTTTGTTCATCTTCATTTCATTTGTTCCATCAGCTTCATTGCTTTCTTTTCATTTTATGTTGATTTATACTAATTTTAATATAAACTTAACCGAAAGATGAAAATAAATATAAATATAAATAAAACATGTCTTTATTTTAAAACTAACTTGGTAGGCAGTAAGATAGTATTAAATAACATTTTAAAAAGTAATACAAATTCATCTTCCAGTCATGTAAGTAATTTATTTCTTATGTGCAATATTGGAAATATAATTTTATAAAAAAATTAAAAATAAATGTAGGGGGAGCAACAGCTAGGAAAGTAGAAGAACTACCACACAAAGCCAAATGCAAAATCATATTAAAGATTATCATCTGTAGAAGTGTTAGTTAACAATTTTAATTTGAAGAAAATAAATCTTGTTAAATGTAGATAGCTCTCATTTCTTGTAAGCTTTCATTGTGCTGAATTCTTCAAAGAGAATTGTAGCAAAGCAATAGGCTTCTTTGTGTGTGAAATTTAGCTAATATAGGCTTAGAACAGGATACATATAAAAGATAACAGTTTTTAATCCTTCTTTCCTTTCCTTTTTAACAAGACCTTTGATAAACCTTTACTGCTTTTTGTGGAAGTTATATTGTTAAATGAAAAATAATTAAATTGTTTGTTTAAATAAAACATATTTTACTCGACCACATAACTAGCAAAATGTTGAAATGATTCTTTGTCCTAGTGTAAAGCAAGCATTTGTAAATGCCAAGAGATATGAAAGTTTGACAACCATGGTAAATTTCATCCTTGCAGGACGAAACAGCCGTTACCGATTACTTCCGATAATTCAATCAGAAAGTCAATTTATTTATTCTTGTGCTGTCCTTGTTTCTTATTTTGTTTTGTTTAAAAAATTTCCGGCACATTAAATTTCTTTCTATGGTAAATTACTTCCAGATTATTCTAGCTAAGAAAAGAGAGATTTTTAAAGTTCAGATATTACAGGAATTACTCTTCCTGCTACAGGAGATCTTTTACTCCTGTAAATTTTCATTCTTTGAGTCATCCTGAAAATGGATTCGTAGTCCAGCTGTTCATTTATTTTAATTGTTAATTCAAATACAGATCCTTTTGCATTTGAATCATCAGAAACAAACGCTCATTGATTTTTCTGGTAAAAAATAAATACTCCTCTGATGCTTTTCTTAATGATTTTCATTTTTTTTAGCAGTCTTCAAGAGAAAAAAAAGAAGTACAAATTATAGTAATAGATAAAAGGCTAAGGAAAGGTATTTGTATTACATTACTGTGTTGAAACCTTCTGGTTTCTTCATTTACCATTGGAAATAACTGGCAAATTAATTGGTTTTTAAAATTTAAAAGGATATATATTCATTCCCCAAAGCAGAACATCAAGCGACGGTGCGACAGAACAAAAATGAGGTCTGCAGAAAGAAATCGTATAGAATGAACGTTTTTGCTGGGCATAAACAAAAAATTACTAACAAGTAAGCTCAATAAAAACAAAGAATTGATCATGTGTAAATTGCTTACTTATTCACCTATAAAACCACTATGATTAATTTATTACTAAAACGCCTGCAACTGCAGAAAGTTTTTCGTCTTAGCATCAACCGTTGCAGAAAGATAAAAGACATTCTGCATTTGGGGTATTAATTCGAACATTAAAAAAATTTGAAGAAAAACATGATATTTTGAATGAAGTGAAATTAGCTAGAAGGTTGTCGAGGAATGAAAACAAATACAGAATTAAAAGACAAATCCTTGCAGAAAAATTAAAAAAAAAAGAAAAGACGGTTTGTGCTTTAATAAAGCAGCAAACCCTTAAAAATGAGGGGAAAATATGTGACTTGGATGATTTCAAAACAGAGAACTATAACTTAGAGCTAAAAAACGACGAATATGAACAGGCTTTCACTTTGTAAAGACTTCTGGAGCTATCAAATAAATGCTTTTGTGAAATAAATGGAAATAACTTTACTAAAACCATTGCCAGGCTGAATCATTAAACAAAAAGAAGTGAAAAAAAATCAGTAAAATCAACAAAATCATGTAAATCATCATGTTTACATAGTAAATGTGTCTTGAATACAAAGATTTTGTAAAGTTTGCTTTACTAGCTGTGCACCTTTTTTTTTTATTTAAGCATTCAATTTTAGAATGACATGTAGCAAAATACTTGTGACTAGAATCACAGTTAAGGTGGCATCTATATTTATTGAAATTATTAGGCATATTTTTCAATGATAAGATGATAATTTATGTTTGCCATATGGAAAATGTATTCTATTATACAAATTCATTCTTAATTATACAAAACAAATCCTTATTTTTATTAAAATTAAATATGTTCTGTTTAAATTAATGTCTCAAATTGCTATTTTGAAATGTTATAGCAATTTCTTTGAGTGTAATTGAAAACAACCTTGAAACATTTTCTTAGTTTTCAAAATTCATGTTGGATGACACAAATGAAGAAGTTATACCTTCTTTTTGTTACATTTAAGTTTATTTGAACCATAATTGGAATAGGGATTTGAATAGAAAGCATGAATGTTTTGCTAACAAGAATTGTAGCTTATTTATCTTCTTATTCAAAATTTTGTTTGAATTCAGTGAATTAAATAATAAAAAAAATATTTAAAATACATAGGAAATGGAATTTATTGTCCCAAGCAGTGAATCCTGCACGCTAAAAAGTAATTAATGACTATAAAGATTGTTACTCTTATTCACAATTTTCATTTTAGCCTTTTTTGTTCTGAAATACTAGTCATCGTTTCTGTAAAATCTCTGATAAATAATTAAATTTGAATGAAAAATCATTTCATTTAATATTGCTTGTTCTTTACACTAAAACCTTATGAAATCACTTCAAAACTTATTCGTTTAAGGCTTGTATAATATTTCTGTACAATACTGTACATCATTTGTTAAATCCAAAAGCCAGTTTGATGACGGAAGTACTTTTCAGATTAATAGATTGAATTACTAAAAAGAACTTGTCTGATGTCTTTAAATTTGTTAGACACAGGCTTGATTAAAGTAAAAGTTTATCATTAAAATTCGCTTCATTTGTTGTTAATTCATTACTAAACTATAAAATAATGTTAAAAATAACACAATTCTTAAAATATAACTTTTAAATCATGAACATTTTATTAAAACTTCTTCTTTGCTTTAACAAAAAAACTAGTTAAATTACTGTATGAAAATAGAAGCTTAATACCTTCTGAAAAGGTAAATATTTAAAAAACGGTACCTTTAGTCTTCTCTGAAAAGTATTGTTCATAGACAAGCTGCTTTTTTTAGTCATTAATAGCTTCAGTACTAAGACATCTTTGATTCTTCTTTTTTTTTTTTTTTTTTCTTAAAAAGAAAAGTTTTATAAAATTATTAATTATAGATAGTTATTTTTGAACCAAAAAATCTTGAAAACATCTTTATCAAAAGCTTTTCTGCAGTTCACGTAAACCTATGAGAAACCAGAAATAAAATTTTAAGCCATCTTTTATCATCAAATCACTTGTTTGCACAAGGCATTAGTTTCTCTGTTACTTTTTTATGATTATAGTTTAAAAGGATTTAAAATATGATAAAGAAAACAGGTGTTTTTCGAAAATTTATATGATTAAGTTGTTGTGTCTTTAATATTGTTCTCCTTATTGAACTTGTTTCTTTTTTACATACAAAAATGTCTTCAAATCGCAAGGAATTTGAGCTAAGATATTTGAAAGTAATAATATTGTTCCGAATTTTTAATGTTTAATTATTGACATGGGAAACCATTTTTTTTGCCTGCCAAAGGCAAGTTTTATGAAATACACAAGTAGGTAACTTGCAAACAGATAAAAAGTATCATAGATCATACCTCTGAAATAATACAAATGTTGAATATATAATTCATTATTGTCATACGACAATATCCTATCAAGTGTAATCTTGGTGTCTTCTGGCTCTCTTAATTGCCTGTTTTCCTCTCAATAAAGCTCTTCGGATATAATTTCCTTATAGTTTACATTCATACTCCAACTTTTTATTCTGTTGTTGGCAATTACTGAAGATTACAGTAAATGTCTGAATATTTAATGAAAACCATACTGGAAGCTATTCTTGATGCATTCTGGCCGATGATGTATTGATAGGTTCTTCCTCTACTCTTGCAATAACCAGTTTTCCACCTAAAACATTAGCAGTGCAATTTTTTATGAGAAAATTGGATAAAAATTATACCATAGTCACTAATACTTCCATTTTCAGTTGCATAATTATTCACTGGTTGTCGAGAACAGAATCTAAAGTTGGAATGCTTTATTAATATAGGGCTCATAATGAACGAATGACAAAACATCTTACGTTTATAATGTTTCCGTTTTATCTTACTTTATTTCTTTCATTAAAAAAATATTTAAAAAAAACTTGTAACAACTTTATAACTACTAACTAATAGTTTATATCTTTTTATAATTAAAAAGTTCGTCTTTTAATTTGTATTTTTACAAGTAAATCCATGTGAATTGAAATAAAGTTGTAACTGATTTAATTGTTGAGTTACGATCAGTAATGTCTTTTGATGTGTTATCTTTCTAGTTGATTTCATTGGTGGTTTTGATTCGTACTCTACCTATCACTCGCCATCCAAGACGGCACACATGCAACTCCAGCCAATGTACGTATCATGGGACTCACACTGCTATTTTTGCTACATTGGAGCTGGCCGTCATCTGCTGCCTTGCTTTTTTTTTTCTCATTCTTGTTTGCACTTCTGTGCTTTTGTTGTTAACTTCAATTGGTCTTCTTTCCCTGCTAGAATGGCATTTAATGTATGTATCATTTACAACTAATATTATGTACATAAATGCAGTCCAGTCCTTGTAATGTTGTATTTTTGCTTCTTTGTGAAATGATTTCATGCATTCCTGCTAGACTCAGAATGTTATGCAGATTTCAGTTAATATTACTTAATTTATGATTATAGTAGAACCTCACATATCCAACATTCATAGCATAAAGGAGATCTTCAGTAAAGATATATTGGTTGAAGAATTAACATATAATAACAGCATGATTTCTAATCTAAATCTTAAGTGCATTTAGAGCATTTAAAAATCCATTTCATTTTGAAATTGTCCATGAATTCATTGCAAAAACAATGAAAAAATAAAATAACAATCTGCCTTTTCTAAAATGTTGTTTGTAATCTACTTAAGCGTTGAAATCAGTGTTGGATAAGAGAGATTTTGCTGTTGTTTTGATGAAAGGAATAGGAGTCTATTATCTAGGATAAATGCTTATTAATTTTTACTTTAATTCATGATTTAGTTCAGAATTCAAGATTTAGCCAACTTTAAAAACTATTGATTATATCATAAATAGCCTGACTGTTTAAACGTACATGTGTAGTGCTTTGCTGTGCTTGTTGTATTGCTTTGCATGACGACTTCCGTGCTTCTGCTCTTGAAGTGCACAAAGCATGCAGTGGTTTCTGTTAGTATGTAGTGCCTGTTCAGTGATTATTTTTCTAATTAAATTTGCATTTTGGTTGTTATATTTCTTCCCATCTTTTCAGTTTGTTGGAGTCACAATATGAGTATTAGTTTTCATGGTTACCTTGGCGACTGGAAGTGTGGTATGTCCTTTAGATGTCAGAAAGTCATTAGAATTAGTATTCCACTAGACATTAATACTGAAGAAAACAAAAGTGAAAATTTTTTTGAAGAGAATGAATTTTTTTTAAACATCATAATCCAAAATATGATTTTGGCCTTCGATCTGATCTTTTATATATTTGGTTTTTCTGTCTGTCAGAAGAAATGGTCTGGTTTAATTTTGAGTGCGTGATAACAAAGAAAAAAAAAGCAAATAAATAAATAAAATTAAAAAGTAAGAAAAAAACAGGAATTATAAATTGTAATAGTTTTGTATGTCTATGTCTTCTGTAAAATTCTTTTTATATCGTGCGACTTCCTGTATGAACTAATCTCAGCAAAGAAAAGAGATTTCTTAAGGATAACAATTGAAATATAAATTTCCATTATTAGAAATGTCATTCCATAAAACCTTCCATAGGTTTTTAGTAAAACTAAAGTACTTAATCAGATTTTAGCCATTTTAAAATGATAACATGCTCATAATTTTTTTTAATTAATATATTATTTTTAAAAAGTGATTACACCTCATTGCACATAATGAACATAGTTATTTTAAAGAAATGTGTTTTTATTCAGAAACATTTATTATGGTCACCTACTTTAATATGAATTTTAAAAATTCCTTAAATTGTCTTAATCTGTAGCTCTTTAAAACTGGAGAAAATTTGAGAGTTTTAAAATTCTAATAAGATATTTGATTTTTTCATTTTTCTATTTTCTTATTCTACAATAACAGTAAGACTGAAAACTTGATTTTATTTATTTTTCTATAGCTGAACAAAGACAAATAAATACAGGGTGTCTCAAAATAATGTACTAACACTTCGATAGTTAGTACATCAAAGTGTTAGTACATTTTTTGAGACACCCTATATAAAAGCATAAAGAAATGACACAGAAATGAAAAATATCTGAGCTTTCATCAATGAGTCTGGGTCAGTCGTTTTGTCCTTTTTGCGACTGAAGGGTTCACAAAAAGGACGAAATGGTCGTCCCAGACTCGCCAATGAAAGCTCAGATATTTTTCATTTCTGTCTCATTTCTTTAAGCTTTTTATTTTAATCTCTGGTACTTTAGTTTAAAAATGAATAAATTTTTCTAGTTGAAAAAGAGACATGTATTAAATAATAAATTTCTGACCCTCGACTACATCTATTTCCGTTATTGAAAGGCTAATTTTAAAGAATTCCGATTTTAGAACAATCTCTAAAATTTGATTAGATTGCCAAAAGTAATCGTAAGAAAAAGTTAAGACATGTTTGATCAAAACAATTAAACCTTTGTATTTGCATTAAAAACTTACTTTTACTTCAGTTTGTGAACTCTACCTATTAATTAGACTTTAAAATTATATTATTGATTCACAATTGATAAGACAGAAATAAAATTTATTATTTCGGTTTTCCATTTCAAGATAATTTGGAATAATAATAATAAAATTATTCAATAAATATTGTTCTTAGAATTACATTTAGTTGTAATTCTAAACATACCTTAAGTAAGGTATGTTTATTTATTTATTATACTTTAATACCATAATTAAATTAAATTAAGTGTACCTTAATTCTATTTTTAATAAGTAATTTTAAATTTTTAAATAGGTTGCTTTTTTTTTTTTAAATTAACAAAAAAAGAAAATTTTGTGAATATCCTGAGAAAGCCTCTGTTTCTCTATCTTCTTAACAATACTGCTTTTTGATTTGTTTTATTTCATTCCTTATTAATTTCATGGTATAAAAAATATTCTTACGAATATTTTACAAAACATTTTACTTAGAATACAATTCTAAATGCATTCCTTATCTACTATTTCATAAGATAAGATTTTTTTTCACTGACCTATTAGTAAAGTATATTGACCTTTATCAATTGATACTTTTTGTGGTTCATTAGGCATTCTTTGCTATTTTTCATTCATTTTAGATTCTCATATTTGCTTAAATGACACCATGAGTACATATTGATGGAAAAGACAACAGCTCCTGAAATTAAGCAAATAAAAATACAACATACATTGTTCAAGAGCCTTTATAATCTGGGAAAGCTTAACTGGTAGTCACATTGTGTAATCATTCTAGATTCCCTTTCATAAATGATATAAGTTACAAGCAATACTTACACTTTCGTTTTGGGGAATTTCTGATTAATCTTCTGGTGTCATTGTTCATTAATACACCAATATAGCTTGTTGCAGATTAGCAGACCCGTGTCAACTAATCAATGTGACTAAATTGATTACAACATTATTTAATTTGGCTAAATTGATTACAGGTAAATTGGATTGATAGCAGTACTAATGAAAATTTTTAAGATCCCATCACAAATTAAAGCTGCTAGTTGACCCGTGCGAATAATTCGCAACAAAAAAACCACCTTTGAAAAAAAAATTGTTTCAATATATTATCAATCGATGACGCCTTCTCCATTTTTATGAAAAGGTGTTTAAAATACAGTTTTTTTAACGAAAACATTAATTTTCAACAATTTGTTTATTTTTTGTCATTAGCGGTGAACATAATCTTCAAAATGATGTCTCAATCATTGATTTTGATGAAGTATTAAGGGAGATATGGCGTCCCGACACAAAAACACCTTTGAGAAATAATATATAAGGGTTATTGCAGCAGTCAATGTATTACATTCATGAATATTTTGAGGAATTTTTATGTACATCACATTGCAAAATTTCACCATTTAATGTTTTTTTTTGAAGTGAAGATTATGTTCCTCTATCATTACATAATATAGAAAAGAAAATCTTAATATGGAGGATTATCAAATCCATAAAATTGCTTTTTCCGATAAATCACATACTAAATGAAACAATATGGGAATGTCAATTGGGCTAACATGAACAATAGTCAAAGAAGCACTGTCAATAGCTGATTCACAGTTCTCAAATTAGTCTATGTAGCTGACGTATGTGGGTGCTTGCACATAGGCTACAGGTAAGAAAAGGCACTTGACCTCCACCCCACCGAGAATTTTCAAATTTAATGCAATTCATATAATTTGTTCTTATAAAGTGACTAAAAGTACAAAGGTTTTTGTTTTATCTTCTTGTGAGGTTTGATGGAGAAATCACTTTAACTGCCTTAAAACTTAAAGCTGTCCCCAAACAGGCCCACGGGTGCGCTGGAGATAAGGCTCCCGACGTTTCTTGACCAACAGGACTAGTATGAGGTCGGGGGTCAGCCCGACGCCCGCCCGCCTTTAACTTCCTGGAAAGAAACCCTGTATCCATTCTACAGAGGGCTGGATAGGCCCTAGGACCTGTTAGGAGGAGAGTTGAGCATGGAAAAATTCCTGCCCTCCGCCAAGGCCAAACCTGCCACCTTCAACCCGCAGCCAAGTGCCCTTACCCATTTGGCTACCGGGCCCACTTTTACAGACAGTATCTGCACTTATTAATTTAAAATGTATACTGAAACTGTAGGAAATGAAGACAAAATAATAATAATAACAAAGAGCAAATGAGATTCTATTACAAGTCTTTACAATAGCACAAGCCCAGTAACTGAAGTATAACTGTCTTGTTTTTTATATCAGCTATGAAGACATTTGTTGCTCATCATTGCATAAATAGTAAGAAATCATTCTCATTTTTTATTCTTTTTACCAAACATTGATAACTTCAATTCAGAAATTTATTTTTAAATTTGTCATATTTTATATTTTCATAAATAAAAATATCATGCATGGGACTTTACTCTATAAATTATTGCTCTTTATACATTGTTGTTTGGTGCTTAGAATGCTCTGTCATCCATGAATCACTGAAAAACATAGAAAAATACATCCTGTATTCTAAAAATATAGAAGTTTACCTGAACTAAATATTTGTTGTCATTATCTCTTTACATTTGTAGTATGCTGAAGATTTTCACAGCAATTGCATCCAGTGCCTTGCTTACCAAGATGTTCTTTGTGCTTTGCCGCATGATTTGAATGTTTAATTTTATCTCAATCTAATAGAAATGATTAAAAAGAACTTATAATTAAATATATTTCCAAACTTTGCTTAAATGCTCCTGAATTGGAAGAACAATATATATATAAATATATATATTTTTTAAGTTTATTGCATCTTTAGTTTGTATTTTAATTTGAAAATATTTTTTTTCATTCTTTAAAGGGGAAGTGAGGGAAAACTTTGTAAGAGATATTATCATTGCTACATCTTGGTTACAAGACCTTACTTTGAAACAAGCAATAATATCTCTTGTAAGGTCATATTGATAGTTTTTGAATTGATGTTTGCTTAATTAAATTTTTTTTTTTTTTACCATTTGCTTTAGCACGAGCTAGGAGAAATACATCAGTGTTGCCTTATAGCATTGAATATCAAAGACAGCCAGCTCCTGAGAACCCCTACCAGCGTCCTATGACCCCCCGCAAAGTTAAAAGACGATCAACTCGTTCCAAACGAAGTGCGAATGGGTCATATCGAAGAAGTTACTATCAAAATCCAGTTACCAAATTAATGGACAGACCTGCTCCTTCACTCCCAACCATTGGTGGAAATATGGTAAGGAACGAAGGAGCTGACAGTTCTACAAGCAACGACAGCTACACTAACCATCCCCTCCCATCTTACTCTTCTGCTCCACCCTCATATTCCTCAGCGGCCTCTTCAGTTAACATAATGGGTTTAGAAGACGACTCTGCTTTTACAAACCCTCGCAGCAGTGGGGGTCTTCTGAATCCTAGCTACCAGTCACACCCAAGTTCCCGCCCAACGTCGATGCACAACGGACGCCCAAGTCCAGTTTACATGAACGATAGTGAAACAGTCATCTGACTAGAGCTTCAGGGGCGGCAGCCAAGGCCAGCCCCTGCTCTGCGTCACGACGCAGACTCTCTGTCGGATTAAGAGTATTTCAAATCAAAAACAATATTTCTTATGTGAAACTCAATGAACTGAAGAAACAACGTTTTAAACGGCTCATTTCATTTAATCTCATCGAACGCTTCAGTTTCAGCCTTGCAAAAAATAAGAATACAGACTAAACATATATGTACATAGGGATTTAGTTCCAAATTATTTGTGGCCAAATATATTAGGTAAATAAAACAGTAGTAGCTGTTTTGGGAATGAACCTGTTAATAGACGTCGTTGTTCATTGTACGAAAACCTACTTGAATCGCAAGTGATTCAGGCCTTTCAGTTTTAGCATTTTTAGTTTTCCGTTTCTTTGTTTGTTAACGTGTTGTAAATAGTTCTGCTTTAAAACTAAATTTGATTTATTTAAAAAGAAAATAAGAAGAGATCTTGTATATAAATTAAGAAATAATTTTAATTTCTGTCATCCTGGAAACAGAAGATCTTCACTGCCTTAAAAGATTAAACAAAAAAATAGCACAAATAACAATATCTCAACAATGCACTGTGATTGTGTAATATAACATTGTTGACATCAATTGATCTTTGAGTCTTGATTTTTTTTCCTTTGCTTGCAAACACTGTCTGTTAATCTTGACGAATTCTGTCCATACCTTTTTAATCCTGTGATGAATAAGATCAGTCTTTGCAAAGGAGAAACACATTTTGTAATTTACCTTTATTTTTATTTGGTAAAAATAACAACCATGCCAAAGTTATCTGCAGTTCAACTTTTCTATCAGTAGTAGCTGGTGGAAAAACTTCCCAGTGAGGAAAGATTATTACGGATGAAAGATCTGAAGGAAAGAAGAGCAGTAAAATATTGTCGATATGTTATCGACCCAACAGTCGATAAACTTTGTATTATAAATACAAGCATTTTCTTTCTATTCTGGTTGGGTTGTGTTCAACACAGCTAATAGACTGGAATTACATATTTGTCTAAAAGAACTTGTTTTTACATTAATATAAAAAATTGATATTTCAAAATCTCCTCCACTGATATCATTATATAAAATCTTTAAGAAAAGTAAAAACAAAACCATTTTTGAGGTAAAAATAACTTTAATAAAAAAATTAGCACAACATTTTACAAAGTTTCTTCTTTAATTGTAGAATCGATAAAAATGATCTTATAGTTACATCTCATAATCTTTAAAAAAAAAAAAAGCATGAATTTTGTATAAAATGTCAATTTTTTGTTTTTATATGAACATTGTAAGAAAAAAAAAAAGTGTATGTTTAGATACCAGTAGCTCAATGTCCATTATGTCAATAGTTTTTATTTTGTATATAATAGTTCTCCGGATCTTTCTTTCAACTTAGACAGCTGTGATACTGTAAATCCTGTCTTTAAGAAAAACAAAAAAATATTGTAATTTTGATCTTCTTCAAGCTAAGCTGTTTTTAGTCTTTATTTTGATGCTTGTGAAATGTTACTGAGGGACCATTTAAATAGCATAGAAGGAAATAGAGCCAACGGTTTGATAGAAAAGCAGCCGGTTGATATTGATGATACTCAGATCAGCACTACAAGTTTTACATCTTTTTTTTTATGTCCTGTTATTTTTATCTTTTATTAGCACATTTATCTTAAGTTCTAGTTTTGTTTCTGCATAAACATCATTGCCAAAAAACAAAAATGTTCCTTTTTTGAACAGAAACAACTGGGACGAACATAAACCTATGCAACTATTAAGAAAGAGAGATTTTTACTGAAGATTAAATTCTTTGCGTTTTCCAGTTGGAATAGATCAAAAGCCAAGATGGATTTTACAGGTACCAGTTATATAGTGATATTTTGTGTCTTGATAATTTCGACTGCATTTATGTTCATAAATAATTGATCAGCATTTCTTGATTCTTTAAGATCTCTTTCATAAAAGCAGCTATTCCTCGATACATTTTTACAAATCGGAAGATTCAGTTTCGACGTATTTTAGAATCAGGTCAAGATTTTTAAAATTATTTACATCAACAGCAGTGTATTAAGAATTTGGAGTGTCTTGTCTGCAGTTTGGATTTCTGAAGTTAATGTTGTAAATTGCAGTAAAATCCCAAAGGATGTAAGACATAACAAAAGTCCAGCACTGGGAAAAGGAAGCGATTCATTGTGAATCCTTTGGACTTTGTTTAAATCATTGGTAATAGTTTAAAAATTTGCTCATCTGAGTAAGCGAGGGTTTTTCCTCCTTTGGCCACTCGTCAGACTTCGAATTGTATCAACAGTATTACACGATAAACACAGAATATTAATAAGTGATTCATTACAGTGTTCTGTTAAAATTCTTCATTTTTTCCAAATCCTTATGTAAATTTGGGAGATAATAAATTTCACTGTTAAACTGAAAATGTGAAAAACATTAATAAAACTAATTCTGACAAAGGCTTATGGATTTTTAAATGATGTTGAAGATTTATGCTCAAATGGTCTCCATTTGCTCAATTTTCTGTATTACACCTACAATTCAATGCAAAGTGGATCTTTTTAGAAAAGACAAACAAAAAATAACCTAGCAGTGCTTGACTTTTGTCATTTTATAGAAACTGGTTTAGATGTGTGTGTGTGAATGTTTTATTTGATCCGTAAATAACTACCATTTGTATGATAATAAAAGATATTTTAAAATATTGAAAAATTCTGAGTTTGATAAACGCTCAATACCTTGAGAATCACTGAATCTTTGTAAATTTCAAGATATTGCTAATAGATGAAAATTTAGAAACAATTTAATTTTATGTCTTAATTGGATTGGCTACCCATCGGTTTTTATTGCTTTTTGAAAATAGTGTAAAAAGTCTCCCCATAACTAACTTCTGGCTCATTTATAAAATGTAAAATTAGAATATTACTTGTGAATGTTAATTTCGGATTCAATATTTTTTTAGAAGAATTTAAATGAAAATGGTTGCAGGGGTAAGAGTGGATTTGTCGACATTTGGTGAATCTATATCAGTGTTTCCCAACCTTTTTTGTGCCATGCCCCACCTAAGCCTTTCTGAAATTCTTATGCCCCCTACATTATATATACATAATTTTTAATATTCAAAAATTGAAGTTACCCATACTGGTCATTTACCCAGCTCGAGTAGCGACTGAGAGTCGTCATATGGTTAACTTAAACTCTGGACAAGTCCATTTTCGAATTGCCTCCCCTGTGGGGCGTGGACCCCAAGTTGAGAAACACTGATCTACATTGAGGCTTTGAGTAAATTGCAACCACAAGGAGAAGTCAAAATAACATGAGGAAATTTATGAACTACTCAAACGCTACTTGTTTAATATGTACTGTAATACTTGGAATTCCCTTTGAATTTGATGTTCCAGGCTTATCCTTTTTTTTTACTCCTGTTAGTTTATCGAATAACAATTCTTAAGCAAATATTATATTATTAATTTTTATTATTAAATAAAAGCAAAAATTCTTTGAACAGCAGTTTTTCTGTTTGAAACGATATGCTGACATTTTGGGATCTAATAAGTAAAATTACTATGATTTTTAATTAAGAAAAAAAAGGTTGACTTAGTTGCTTTTTAACAGATGTTTGAATTTTTTTTTTATATAATTTGTGGAAGTGTAAATTGAAAATCAATATAAAATACAGAATATCTACGAAAAAAAGATAAATTTTTGATATGTTCAGTTGAACTGATTCTGATTTCTGTTCATTGATTGAATCTCGCTTTTTATTGTTTTGTTTTGTTTTTTTACTTTTTTTTTATGACAGTTGTTGTTTTTTTGGTTTTTTTTAGTCTTACAGAGGCATTCCACAAATGTAAATTTCAGATATAACTTTGTGAATGTTTCATTGTTTTGCTAACGACATGGAACATATGTAAATCTGTGAAAGTCTGGATTGTTAGAAGTTATCACATGTGTAAAATCAAAGATATAGTATAAAGTAAAAGAAACTGATAAAATGCACTCACTTGTTGGCGAAGTAGAAGTGTACTACCCAATTATTTCAAACAGTTTTCCGAAACTGTCGGATAGTATATCTCACTCTCTATTTTATCATTTCAATTACTTTATATGCATTTTACCTATTTCAATTACTTTATTTCATCAAAGTATGCTAAGCCTTCTCATTCACATAGCATAAAATGCATAGGCCTAATTACAGCAATTCTAATTTTTTCTCCTTCTTCAAAGCTTTCAAAAATGATCATTCTTTACCAACTAAGTTATCATTCTAGTTACCAACTAAAAAAAAAGGGATAATTTTTAAATAAATTCTTTCACAACTGATATATGTGAATCAATTGTAAATAGCATATTTAAAAATATCTAAAGTGTATTCATGGATCTTGGTTATGATTTCTTAATCCTTCAATATCAGCTTTTTTTTTTTCTAAATTACAAATTGTTTTGAAGTTTTGTTTTGTTTTATGCATATACATAAGTGGAATTTCAACATTTTCATTGGGGGAACAAAATCTAATCACTCACAAACCTTAAAAGTATTTTAAATTACCACTGATGGTAACTTGTAGATGTTTTAATTCATGAGAAATTTGTTAGTTAAAAGTGAATAATGCTTGTCGACGTATATGTATTATTTTTTCCCTCAAAATATTGGGGGGGGGGGGGCAACGGCTGCCCCCCCCCCCTTCCCCAAATTCCGCCTATGTGCATATAATAAGAATTTTTAAGTCTATCAAGCTCACAGCATCTGTACGCAGGTATTCTCACTCTGCACAGAATGTATCGCTGAAGTTCCTAATTCTGTTATATTAATATCCATAAAAGTAATTTCACTTAATTGACTGAACCTTTTGCAATTGCAATTTTATTTTAATAAATGCTTTATTTTTATTACCTGATGCATTGAGGAACGTAACAGTGTGGAATAGTTAGTGCAACTGATATCAAAGGTTAATTTTAAAAATTATACTGATTTTTTTTTTCAAGGTTTTCAATAATGCTGTTAATAAAACCAAAACGTTAAACATTGCTGTTTCTGCCTAATATTTATTTATACTCTTTATATGAAGACATTGGTATCTTTCTTTGTTTAGATTTTGCTTCTTAATTCTTCATTCTGTGAACTCTAAAACTGCCAGATTTAACAAATGCCAAAGATAAATATTTTATGAATATACTTCATACGTGTATATAGGTGTATTATGTAAATGTTGCAAATCGTATGTTTAGTTTTAATCAGCCTTACCAAAATACATTTCTCTGGAACTGATAATAATGGAAGCGGTAACGGTTACAACAGATTACTAAGTTTGAAAGATGTTTTACAAATTTGTATGAACCTACATTTTCCAGTTCATTAAACTTGGTTTTGTTACTGTTAATATAAGGCTTTTTGTTTTCTTCCTAAGAAAATTCTAGACCTTATACCTTTATTATCTTGATTAACGACAACATCCCTTGCTGTGTCTGGAAGTAAATTGTGGAAAGTGAATATAAAACATTGTAAGAAGTTTTAAAGACTTCCATAGATTTCAATTTCAGACAAGTCATTGAATACATTCAAAATCATCATAATGTGGAGCTTAAAAAAGAAAGCCAATTAGGCATTCGAAATATAATAATATGGAGAAATTAGATATAATAAAAGAAGTTTTATAAGTCATTAAATAGTTTTGATTTCTTCAATGTGACAAACCACATTGTGTGGTTATTTTATAGAATACAAAATAATATTCTCCATATTATGATAGCAACAGTAATCCTTCATCTCGAAGCAGAATGGCTCTGGTAATTTCTAAGAAGAAAACACACAAACAGTTATATGTTATGGAAGTACTATTGCGCTGTTTCTATAGCTGTTGGACAGAGGTAGATGTATTTTGGTCGGGTATTGTACATAGATTTTTCTTTGTGTATAATCGTTCAAAATGGAAAAAAAAAAGAGGAAAATTGTACATTTGAGTACCATTTTTCTGTATTAATTTTTGTTGTACAAAGTTTTGGAACTTATAACTTGGCATCTATGGCATTCTAATATATAACTAATAACTGGACTATGGCACTTATAACTTTTCTTCGTATTCATTGTGGCTTTGTTCAGCATTTTAATGTTTTACAACATTGTATTGGAATAATTTAGTGTCTTTTAAAGATGTGCCATAACTTTAGTTTTAGGTAAATCCAGTTTTGTCCCTTTCGAAATTGTATTTTTTTGTTGTCATTTTTTTTTTTGTCTTGGTAATAACAGCAGTAGAATCTCAGCGATTTGAAGCGGGAAGGAATTGTTTGTTGAAGAACTAAGTATGATAGTGATTCTTAATAGTTTAATACTTGTTAACATAATTCTTGGAAATTGAAACTGAAATAAATACAATTTCAGACATGAATATATTTGTATTATATAATATAAAAATATAAGTTAACTTTACAGCTTACAACACACTATTTCGTTGTAATAATGGAGGACTATTAAAATTCAACTGTCTGGGTTTTGTTGACGATATACAACTTACGTTTATATATTTCATAAATATGCCTTTCATTACCCTGGAAAACTTAGAATTTGTTATTGGTATAAATGGAAGAGTTTAACAAGGAAAAAAAAAATCAAACCATAATGATTTTAATAATTCAAACTGTTGTGATTCGAAAATTGGTGAATTTTAAATTAAACAATTTTAAAAATTTTACTTCTAACGTTAATCACACCGTTTTATTGCAGCTTAAATTTGAAAAGCACAGAATTTGTCTCTAGAAATTCTAACAGATATATAATATATAAAATTAATTTTGTAGAAAAAAAAATAAATAATGAGGTTAAAAAAAAAAAAAGGTGAAGCTATTTAAAATATCAAATTTTTTTTTTTAATAGCCAGGTCGTAATTTAGGTTTAGTATATTTATTTTGTATGTTTATAATAAATATGCAAATCAAAATTTGATTTAAACAAGTGATGCTGATAATTTAAGCATTAAATATATAAATTACATTCAAAGAATCTCCGATTTTAACGTTTTTCCGCAGTAACTGTCCAACTTATTTGATCCCCAATTTTTGCCAAGTAAATAACATTTCATTTAATACGGATCTGTGAATAGTACTGTTGCAAAGGAACCAGTAGAGTTATTCCACCACCAGTACTGTTCTTTATCATTAAGAATCTCCATTTAACGTTTCCCGTAAACAAAAGCTCAAAGGATCTCGATCTCAGTAAAAAAAAATTAAAATTTCACATTTCGCTGACATAACTCAAATTCGCTCAAATAATGTTAGCGTTCTTAATTTTAAAATTTTGACAGTATTTTTCATTGAAATTCTAAACCAAATGAAATAGAATATATATTTAAGCAAATGAAATAGAATATTATAAACGTGATAGTGAAGCAAAAATAGCTTTCAAAATTCTTTATATTTTAATTAATAATTGCAAATTGTGTTAAGAATAAAACAGAACAAAACAATGAGGTGACGACATTTGAAACATAACAATCCTGTGGGTAACGAGTTTGAGTTTAGGTTGCAGTCAAAGTTAACTACATCCTTTGGCTGAAGGATTTATAGAAACAAATTTGTTTATGAAAGTATGCTTGTTTAGAAATTAAATATCCGCAAAATTCGTGTTTATTTTTAAATTCCCCAATCCCATTACGTAACGACCAACTGACATATGTCCTTCCATTTCATATGGAAATTTGTTATTTCAGATAAAGAAAATTTATCTTAAATGTTTTTTTTTTAGTAAATTGATTAATTTAAGTTAATCAGGATTTTATATATTTATTAACTAAATAAAAGATATCTGCGAAGAAAAAGTAAATCATTTCGGAGTTCCTATTACAGAAGGGGCTGTGCCCTCCTGAACGACGGTAGCGACATTTATTTGCCGCCTACTTAATCTTTGACGGCAAGATTTAGTAATATTTGTTATAGAGGGTATTACATTAGGACATTGAAGGCGGGAAAGAAATTGACCAAATGGTAACTGCGTAACAAAACTGCATGATTTCGATTAGCTATATAAAAATTAATGTTTTATCAGTGTTTTAAGATTTCAAAAGAAAGTAAAAAAAAATATATTAACTATTAAAAAAAGAAAAATATTGTTTTCCAAATATTTTTACTTTTAAATCGATACTTACAAAGATGTTTTAAACTACTTTAGCACATTGTAGTAAAAGGATATTTAAATTTTGTATTAAAGTATTTTAATTGCTTTAAATTGTAAATTTTATATGAATTCGGTTTCAATTTGATTTCTGAAATGTACAATGATTGTGTCTTATTATTATTTTTTTCTTTCGATTGTTTTTGAAGCACATTTTATCTTTCACTCAATTGATTCCTGACTTGATTTTGTGTCTGTGCCATTTGCAATTTCATCTGGTTGTAAATGACAACAATAATTAAAGGTACTGTTAACTTGTGTGATTTTTCATGTCATGTTTTTGTACATTATTTCATCAAATAAATTGTATTTTAATAAAGTTATTTAAGGAGAGTATGTGATTATTAATATTTAGAAAGTTAAACATTGTACATAAAATTTATTTTCTTTTATATACAGTAGGACGCCTGTATCCGCGGGGGCTAGGTTCCAAGACCCGCGGATAATATCAACATTATAATGTTGATATTGATATTTAACGCATTTATGTATATTCGAAGAATATCACATTTTAATAATATGATATTCGTTGAATATACATAAATACGTTAAAGTTTAATTGATAAATTACTCAAAGTAAGACAATTATCAACATTAAATAAAGTTATAATAAAGCGATTTTTTTTTTTCTATTTCAATCATATCCAGAGTTTTCACTTTCTCACTAATGGAAAGGTTGTGATGTCTTTTCTTAGGGCTGAGATCCGGGGACTGAGCAGGCCACTGTAGCTAGAAAAAGTCATCGTCATGTTCCTCAAACCATCCCTTAGTGATGCGGGCTTTGTGCACCCGCGCATTATCCTGCTGGAAGTGGTCATCTGCATGAAGATAAACTGTTAACATGTACGGTTGCACTTGGTCAGCTACGATGTTTAGGTACAATCTAGCATCCTGACGTGCCTCCAGAGGTATCAATGGACCAGGAAAACATCCTCCACACCATGACACTGCCTCCACCTGCTTGAAGAGTTGTTGTGAGACACAGCATTTGTGCGCACAGCAGGGAAAGTGGCCGGACAATATATATAAATATTTCAATCACATAAATTTGCAAACTAAAACAGTATATTCCAACTATTAATGGTAGAATCATGGTTAAAAATCTCAATTTATTCGACTCGGGACAAGTATAGGTATACATATTACAAGGACATCGTCATTGGTCCATTATGGTTAGTTTTTGCATTTTCTGCTCGCACTTGTTTACATTTAACACGGATATATATATAAATAGAACTTTCCAGGAAGGTCATAAGGTTTTTGGAAATATTAACGTTATTAATATAAACCAAAGAACCTATTATTTTCATTAACTGATAACATTGATCTCTTTTCCTGCTGTTGCATCCGAGAGATTTAAATGGAAAAAAAAAATAATAATTAACAGTCAACTCAATCTTTTTTTTTTTTTTTTGCTTCAAGGTGCACTAACAAGTTAGTTTTTCAAATTAATAGGAGTTGAAGGTAGTTGTTCACATTATTTTTATTTATATATATATACAGTATATATATATATATATAAAATTTGCCGGACAGCTTTCTGAAATTTAAAAAACAAATTAATTTCAAAAAGCTGTTTCTGTGTAAGTATTAAGATTCGAATATACATACACGTCATCAGCGGCACCTGGTGTTGAATTTTGAAAGTAAGCTAAAAAAATTTTTAGAAATCACATAAAAGCGCTTCATTATAAGAAGATTGCTCTCTTTTTTAATATTTTTTTAGGTTTTTTAAATTTATTTTATTTTTTTAAATTATCTTTTAAATTATATGCTTTTTTTGCTTATATGTATAAAAATCTCTCACATATATATACATATAAAAATTATTTGTTTTATATACATACAAAAAAATTATTCATTTTACATAGAAAGCTGTCCGGCAAATTTTATATGTTTAGTAATGTAAGTTAATTTTATTCTTATATTCTTTACATTCTGAATTTTAAATTGCAAATCATTGAATGAAATATTTGCATCACGAAACTTGAAAAAATGGCGATTCAAGTTTTGTCTATTGGATTTATATATATATATATATATATATATATAAATAATGTTGGGAATCTGAAATTTTGTTTATTCAATAGCACTCATATTTAATCAAATAATCCACGCCGTTTATTTTGCATTCCTATATTTTAAATGATACTGTCAAAAGTTTTTTCTTTTTTAATGCATTTCTAAATTAATTAATTTCTTAGCAGCGAATTTTATTTAAGCTGTCATTTTTTTCGTTCATTGAGATATTTATTTACGTTACAAAAATAAAATTACAAATAAAAGGTACTAAATAAGATACACAACAACCTCGTTGATCCGGATAATCCGATCAGATTTGTAGACATTTTTTTTTATTTAATGTTCACATAGATAATAATTTTTAACTATGATAGCAAGAACGTAACTATAAGTACATTTGCTTTTTATTTTGATTAAATCGACAGTTCCTGCATAGATATGATGAAATGATGTGAAAAGTTATTTTTATATTTTTTTAATGTCTTAACAATTCTATGTAATTTGGTTACAAAACATAGTTTTTTATCGTAATAAACGCTAAGTCTGCTTATTTAAGGATTTGTTTTGCTTATTACCCATATTACCCGGATTTTCGATCTTCCGGATTGCCTTTGGTCCCAGTTAGTCCGGATAAACGAGATTGTACTGTATTTTTATAAAACATGAATTATTTTTGATGAATTAGGCTATTGTTTCCTGGGTTTAAATAAATACTTTATTTTTTTCCAGTAATTAAATCTTAATTCAACACTTTTCAGGAAGTTTTTGATTTTGTTTTTCCTTTAAAACAATGTATTTTAAAGTGAAATTATTTTGTCATTTTTGTTTTTATCACAATTAAAATAGAAGGTGGCCATAAAATAACATTCCCTGTTTGGAGGCATCTGCAGCGAAAACTAATGAATGGAATGAAACCAAAATTCAGGTATAGTTTATTAAGGGCATAGGGAGAAGAATTCTGCAAAAAAAAAAAAAAATAAAAGTCGCCGATAGGAGAAAATTCGGCGCTGCTGTCACTAAACGTAGATTATGCAAATTTTCTAGTGCAGCAGTGACAGCAGCGCTACTCAGTCCTTTTAAAAAGGGAAGAGCGAACGTTTAGTCAAGCAGTTCATCGATTGACTGTTGAGTTGTACTCAATATGCGGCCTGCCTTACCTAAACGTGCGTTATTTGTAAAGCTATTTTACACTTTAAGAGTGCAATACACCGGCGGCTCTTAGGGACTTTCGAAGGCTTCATAACCTACATAAAGGTCCAATGTCTCCTGTAGCACTGCAAGCTATGATTCATAAATTCGAGGAAACTGAATCGCTAGGAGTGAGAGCCGGCAGAGGACGAAAACCAGCATCAGACAACACTAACAGATGTTACCATTGCAGTGTTCGACGACATAGGGACTAGTAGTAGTCCAAGCGCTCGTGCAATAGCTCGCCAAACCGATATGCCTTAGGGGACTGTCTCGAAAATGCTGCATTTCTATCCGTATAAGATCAGTCGTGTGCAAGAACTAAAATCTACAGAATATGATAAGCGCCTGACTTTCGCATTAACATTTCTTGCCCAAATGGATATCAACAATGATTGGCCTTGGAACATATTGTGGGGAGATGACTCATTTTTATCGGAATGGGTCAGTCAACACTCAAAACTGCCGAATCTGGGCATGTGAACGTCCCAGTGTTACGCCAGCGTTTCGGGAATGAGAGGGTTATCAATATTTTCCGATGGAATGGTCGCCCAGTTCCCCGGACATGACCCCCTGTGACTTTTGGTTGTGGGGGTACCTGAAATCCATTGTGTATATTGGTGGCATTACAAACCTACATTCGTTGAAAGATAACATGCGACGGGCTGTTACAAACATCCAGACTGACACTACGCGCAGCAGTAGAGAACGTCATACACCGGAAGCAATATGTTGTATACAAGAAAGGTCAGCACATTGAAAATGTTGCAAGTGGTCCAGAGGACCCTAATGATTGATTAGTATCGGCACTTTTGGGACTAATTGTTTTTTTGCAGAACTAGTCGGCTACCCGTCGCTTCGCTCCGGAAGCCTCGCGTACGTAACTGAAAACAATTTGTTATTTATTAAAAAAAACACACATACACAAATTACATCAAGTAAAATAAAACTAAAATTTTTTTAAAGTTTTTTTTTATTTTAATTTTTGATGTATATATTCTCTCAATTCACGACTGGTTTTAGAATCAGCGTGTGAATCATATATCTGTGATATATTTTTATTTTTTATAGAGATTAGAATGTAATCCTTGTGGTCTAATGCCTAAGACGTCTAAGTTCGGAGCAGAAGGTTGCATGTTGGATTCCAGTAGATAACTTGTAGAAATTATTTCTATTTTTGTAAATTACAATAATTGCACCAGACCGAAAGAGAAATAAAAGATTTTCGTAATATAGATACAATTTTCAGTCGCTTTTGAGCTACAAATAGTGAGCTTTCAGTATTCTACTTAATAGAAATAGTGCTTCTTTCTTTCTTGAGTCTCTTTTTTTTATTTCCATTGATACTTTACAGTGGTTTTTGAGTTAGAAATAGTGATTGTTTTTGAGTAACGAATAGCGATTTTTCAGTATTCTACCTAATAGAAATAGTGATTAATTTTTTTTCTGTTCTTTTTTATCCAATTCCAATTGATACTTTTCAGTGGTTTTTGAGTTACAAATAGTGAAAGTTATCTATATCTATTAGCTAGGCCATCAGATTGTTCGATATAGATATTTGAAGAAGAGATTTCAGATGGACGTTAGTTGATATAGATGATAAATGAAGATCATAGCTTGTATACGAAATTCTTCGCAAGAAATTGATTGTGAATATTCTTTAGAGTGAAGATAACCAAATTCTGTTGAATTGTGACTCAAAGACCTAAAGTTGTATGTGAGTTAAGACAACGTTTTCCAATTATATGGCAACTTTATTTAGAGTTTGTCCTTGAGCTTTATTGATAAATATCGCATAAGAAGGTCTGATCGGAAATTGTTTTCTTGTGAAAGTGAATGGAAGTAGATTACCGCATGGTTCCATAGACATCCTATGGATGAAAACAAAATCTCCTTTGTGAGTTCTGTTATAATTTCGGTTTCTATGAGATCATTATCGAATGAACAGCATTTAAGTTGAGTTCCATTGCAGTATGCAAACTTGGGATTGATGTTTCGCAACAATATTATTGGAGATCCAATCTTCAATGACAAACGATGTTGAGGAATTCTGCTGAGATTCAATGCGTTCAGACACTTGGGCATATAGAGATGTTCGTGTGATGGATTATCAGAAGAGTCAATTTTATTCGCACTTGTATTGTATGCTCTGTAGTCTCTCCTTGTATTCTTAGACTTATCATTCGATTGATGTTATCGACACTCTCGTTCATCTCGTTTATCCAATTCCAATTGATACTTTTCAGTGGTTTTTAAGTTACAAATACTGATTTCTCAGTATTCTACCTAATGACGTACTGCGTCTTTCTTTTTTGACTTTCTTTTTAATTACAATTGTTACTTTTCAGTCAAAGTCAGTTCAGTTTTGACAGATAAGTCAAAAAAGCAATATGAAGATAGTTGTAGTTCCCATGGCCTAATGGGTAAGATGTCTGACTTCGGATCAGAAGGTTGCAGGTTCGATTCCTGTCGCGGATGTTTCATTGAAAAAATTCTTTCTATTTTTCATTCTCACAGAAAACTGCGCCGGACAGACAGAGAAATAAAAGATTTTAGTAGTATAGATTAGATTTATTCAATGTGAAACATCAGCTTAGTCACATTAAGATGCAGGGTTACGCCAAGTTTCACATTTAAAATTAAAAATTATTAACTTCCAATAATAGTTTACTTCAAATACTTTTCACTTAGAAGCATCTATGAAAGCAGTTCTTTACGAAGGGATTGGTTAGAATGACGTCACCGCAAAACAAAAGAATCGTAAGTTCGCAGTAGTAATTTCTTTTTTTTTAAATGTATATGAAGTTGAAACGCTTTTTTTAAGTTTCTTACGACATTACTTTTTACCAAACATCTTTGTTTCAAATGAAAGTGCGAATTTATAATTCTAAGTGCTAGTATTGTGCTCAATAGCCATCTGCATTTTGAAATACTCGTAAAAATCAGTGTTTCTTCGTCGACGATTCAAACAAGAATGACTGGGATAAGACCATAGATGAGATTTGGATTTATTTTCTAAGATAATTTTCTTAGAAAAGTTCTACAACAACAACACTAGCGTCCCGATAAGTGATATGACGTTTTTGAAACAACTCTTGCCAAACCTCTGAATAGTTTGGTGTGAAAGAAAAAAGAAATAAAAATGGACAAAAAAACGTAATGCAGAAAGTAAAGGGCTAAACACACTCCTCCGTCTTCCGTTATGTTTCCGTAACGTAATTATATTAGTGAATAATAGTTACGTATTCAGAGCCTCGTAAGACGTAACGGAGATCTTCAAATCAATGAACATATGTTAAATAAATATAACGGCTATGTTCGTCGATTTCAAGATCTCCGTTACGTCTTACGAGGCTCAATTCTGGTTACCCTGAATACTTAACTACGTCACTAAAGCAATTAAGTTACGGAAACATAACGGAGAAGTGCGTTTAACCCTAATTCGTTTTCGTTACTCCGTTTCAAGTAAAAGTAACTGAGTTAGCCTAGAAACGCACTAGCAGCTCAGGCCACAAGAATGTGGGGAAAAGTTCATTAGAGAACCCTCTTTTTGCTGGAGGGCTTGAAAGCATCTCGGAAAAATAAAACGGGATTCATCCAGAGGAGTTGAGAAGAGGAGATCCTCACAATAGGAGCTAATCATTATTTTGCTTGAGGCAGGCAGTAAAAGGGAGATTTCCCCTCTCATTCTGTGGTCAGCGCGGCTCATCTCACGCAGATGCGCGCTAAGCACAGTTACTCAATTAAAAAAGTAACGACGTTACCGATCGTTACTACAAAAGTAATTGTTGCTACTGATAACGGTGCTACTAATAACGCGTTACTTCCCAATCCTGCATTTACGCATTAAAACAATGCCAAAGTCAATCGTTTTCAGTATACAGCAACTGAGTTTTCCTCATTTACTTCACTTCATTAATTGTCTTTGAAAATATTCTATTTCCGAATTATTTATTTAAAAGCAGAAAACAGTCGATCTACAACAGATAATAAGGAACAATGGTTGGTGTCTTCTCAATGCCAGTTTTAACTATGATAATGGCAGAGTTAAGTGGTGTAATTCTTATACAGTACTTCATCTTTGGCTGTTTTATTAACTCAATTTAAGGAAATGGGGAAATATGGATACTTTTCACTAAATAACCATGTAAGTAATCACATTCAAAATAAACGCAAGAAGTCTCAGTATTTTTAAAATAAAATACGTCTTTTCTCCGATATTTAAAAGTTATGAAAATTACTTTTACTTCTAATAAATTCATATTGGAAAAGGCAGGTTTTTTATAAGGTTTAATTACATAACGGTCTCAAAAAAAGTTGATCAATAAATAAATACGGTATTTCTTCTTTTTCCTTCAATTACTAAACCAAGTTGTTGTTTGTCGTGCAGTTTTTATACAATTGAATTTAAAAAAAAAAAACGGAATGGTAATGAATTTTCTTTTTATTTAAAAAAAGGGATCGAGTTGAAAAGGGTTCTTTCTGTTGCTTTCAGTTATTTCTTTACAGAAGAAAATTACAGTCTAATTATGTGAAATACCGGTTGAGACAGGCAAACGAATCACCAGAGAGCGACGATGGCACCGAAGGATCTGTCAATACATTGCAAGAAAATGCAATCCGACCGTTTCACTTTTCATTGATCATCGGTGCCTTGAAAGAGGCGGTCTTCAGAAAATGGTAAGAAAATCGTCCAATTTATGATTTTCATTTGATTCTATCATAAATGAAATTTCTTCACGAATGATAACCAATTTTCTATGGTAATTTAGATTTTTTAAAAAGAAAAAAAAAAAAAGATTTTCCTCCCCGACGGGGAATCGAACCCCGGTCTCCCGCGTGACAGGCGGGGATACTGACCACTATACTATCGAGGAATCTGAATGAAGGTGTCGCTAATTTTCTATTTATCATTTATTTAATATTCATACATATTAAAGAAAATTTGTAAGTATTAACATACCTTCCTTATAAAATCTATGTATAAAGACAATATAAATTTCGAAGATTTTGTTTTTCTTTTAAATTTTAATCTAAAAGAGTTCTAAAATTGACAAAGAATTTTGGCCAATCGCAAAGCAGCTAAGAAATTCTGCGGAACAACTCATTGACTGCACAATTTTAATCAATATGGCTACGCTACTACGTTGACTGAGACAAGCATTTGTAGAATTCTTTTTAACATTGAAATGATTTGTGAGAAATTATTTGTTTATTTATTTTTGCTAGTAATTTTGTTCTATTTAATTTATGAACTGTATTAAATTATTATTTATTTAAATATAGGTATATTTTTTACTTTATTTGTTATAACTTAATAATTATAATAGTTTATAATAAAAAAAATATAATTATTTGTGTAATTACAAATTGTAATTAATCTGCTACTTAATCTAAACAAAAATAGAATATTTATTTAAAAAGAAACGATTTAATTTATGGCACCTGTTGATTGCTGAAGACGAGCCAAATTTTACATTTTTGGAGCTAATTACGAAGCTGTGGTTATCTCATGAACGGGGATTTATTGAATTGTAAACTTCTTTTTTTTCATTTGATTTGAATATTCAATTTTAACTGACTTAATTTTTTACTCTAAATCCTCCATATATACTAAACTGCATTTGAAGATGATCTTATTTGAATTTGATTTTATGAGGAAGATCGTCTTATGAAAAAAAAATTACGAATTGGTATCATTCCTCACGCCATTTCTCATTAACTTTAAGCCAATATATTCTAGTCTGGGAATGCATTTTTTATGGATCGTACAATCATGTACTACCATGTGTTTTATCTGAATTTGTGGCAAAGGGCCTGTGTGACGTCATAAATTCAAGATGACTGTCATATCGTTTTTCTTCTGTAACTTGGTTTAGATTGGTTCTATGAAAATTGTCCTAAGGACCTTTTTTGTGCCTCATGAAACAAGGAATAAAAATGGTTATTAGGCATTTTGTGATATCTCTTAGTACCATCTCTAATATATAGTTTACTGTATTGATACTTCATTGAAAACCACATATTGTATAATTCCTAATATAATAAACATAAAATATTTATTCTATACACTATTCATTAATACTTAATATCTGTTATAAAAAAGAGAGAAATTAGGGCCTTATTGGATTTAGATAATGTCCTTTAGTCCATTTTCATCATCTGCGTAGTCGTCATTGTCAAAGACCCCTCTTCATCTCCACCACATACACACAGTTCTGTGCATTTTATAGACTATGCTTGACATCTGCAATTCACAGCACACCGTCCTTTGTCACAACCACAAAGTACCAGCTGCAATACTGATTCTGGTGTACATGGAAGTGTACTCATAGTAGGAGAATATTCATTCTTTGCCTTCTCCATCCAAAATGTGATGGCTCTGGGAGATTTGGGTGTTGTTGACCAGCTTGTCGCCACTCCGTCACCTGGTAATGAGTCCTTCAGATGAATAGTGTTAGAGAAGATCCTGTTGGGAGTAGATTTTCACTTTGCACTTTTTTTTTTTTTTTTTGGAAACATCCACTTGTGCAGTTCACCCATGTCAAAATCTTTGTTCCTGGCGATTACACTTTCAGTTTTATGAATGTCTTTTTTAGCCATAACTAATTTCTAAGCAGGCTTGTAATAGCCGAGATCCAATGTTACAACTGTTTTTGTTCCAACTACTTCAAGAATGTGAGCTGTGCTTGTTGGGCTGGAATCTATGAGTGAAAGTACACAGACTCGAATTTCTGTACTTGGCTTACTTATGATTGAATTAAAAGCTGACCAAGTTGGGACTGTAGTTAGTGTTTCTGAATCTGTCTCACAGTCTCAGTTTCTTCAATAGTATTACAATCTGTATCGTGCAAAAAAAACCTCATAAAGTAAAGATTCTTGAAAATCACTCAATGATAAAACTTATCTAAAGCAGATCTGTATGTGTGTTGGAGGCTATAATACATGCATTCCTCTCTGTATAATCAGTTACCTGACTTAAGGATTCTGTGGTCTATATCCTTTAAGAATATTGTAAGGAATGAGCTCAGACAGGGACTGAGGAGTCATCTGCAATGAACAAAGTGATGATGGTCCTGATATTGGGCTTAGGATATCTGATTTCTCTTCCTGATAGATCACCATAACTGTATCGTGCAAAGTTCCTTTGCCAAATGGAGTATCTTCTAGAAAATCAATATTGTCTGCAGCAAAATAAACAAATCTCCCTCTTTCCAACTCTAAGGGGATGTAAGATTCTTAACACTCATCCATCGTTTTACCTCTGTCGCTATCTGTGTTTCAAACCGAAGGACTTGGTGCCATTGCCATATTTTGGGTTACCGAAATGTTAATTTGGGGTCTCAAAATAAACTGTTTTGTTTCACCACAATTTTTTCCCTGTTGTTCCAGCATGTATCTAGATGCCATAAATAGTGCTGCCAAGACAGAAAATAACTCAGAAAATATTAAATTAATTCATTGAAATTTGGTCGGGTGATAGACATTTGACATGCACATTGCGGATGTTATCAGTATTTGACACACACAAACTTTAAGCAACTGGTGAATGAATAAGAAATGAGCAAATATCTAATAATCGTAATTAGTTGTATGGCATTGATCAGATTCTATTACAAAGAGCAAAGTTTTCATGTCAAAATTTTGAAAACAACCGACAATTCAAGTCAAAGCGGCCATCTTGGTTCGGACGTTATAAGCATTTGGCACATGGTTTTCAACAAAAAAGAGGTTTCACAAATGTAGGTAAAAAGTTGCTTTCTACAGCAAAACCTTCTTTATAGCTTAAAAATCTTAATAAATACTAAAAACGAATTTAAATTTGGATTAGTGATTGTTTTACAGAAGGCAATCTCTGAATGTCGGACGTTACAGATTTTGACAAAAAAGAAATTTCACGTTTCAACATAGGCTTAAATTAAGAATTGTAGCACCCTCTGAAGCTACGAAATTTGCACAACTAAATAAAACAATAGACAGCCCACTAAGCCTAATTTTGATCATTAAACAATGCAAAAAGTCTAGTATAAGATTGATTGTTTCGAACGTTACAATTTGACATACACAAAACTCAATTCAAGTCGGATTTTTGAAAGGAAGATATGCATTTTTGCAGTCAGTCAGATATCTTCCTTTGGTGGGAATTGTTGGAGCTAACTTAAGACTTGGTTTTACAATTTATTCCACATCAAAAACGCTTCTAGAAGTGGAGCTATACTAATTCAAGGACAGCATTAGTTGCTCGGTTAACATTGCGGCTGTCAAATTTAAGCACTTTTTGCTAGTTTTATAGTTAAAATTAGTCACATAAACCATTTTAATTATGGTTTTTATTCTTGTTTATTTGAACATTTTAAGACTAGGTAATACACGGTTTGTTTTTGTTTAGGTTGTAATAATGAAACTTAAGCCTTTTAAAAAACCCAGTTTCTAAATTTCCCAGAATATGGCAATGGCACCTTTGACATAATCAATGGAAGCTCCAATGTTGTGTAGGAATTGAATGATGAATTTGCTGTGGGTTGCTGTATGCATTGTGAGTCCAACTTCTAAGTGCAATTCGCGGGTATGCCGAAAATCATTGTAGCGCTTATGTCAGAAGCTGGAAGTGGTGAAAGCATTTCATACATAAGCATCTGCAACAATTTATGATCTCTATTTGTTACAGTTGTATCTATCCTTCCTTGAAAGCACCACTTTTTAAAAAAAAGGCAACTTCCTCTGGAAGAACATCTGCCACATTTACTTCTTCAAAATTTCCAGTGAAGTTCCAGTTTATGCACTTTATAACAGCTCTCCGTAAAATTCGTGCTGTTTCACGAAGGGTTCTCATATATTTCTCAACATCATCAAATTGTTGTTCTGCATGAAACAGTGCAGCAATTGCTGTTACTTTGAGTGATACTCGTTGTGGTATCTTTTGGGATTACTAAATAGAATACCAATACATAAAAGCTCTTATTCTAGGAAGCTTTTTATTTATTTTCTAAATTTTATCTGTCCTTCTAAACAAACATTGGCTGCAATTTTCCTGTAAAGTCTCTCAATTTCTCCCATTGTTGTTACATTGCCTTTGAAAAAAAAAAAATCTGTATGAGGATAAAAATTCCACATTTGTTGCTTCATAAGACGGTGAATTTGAACTGCTACACTTGGTGTAGCCTTGGGTTGCAAGACATTCACTACGTGTGTGTGTTCCAACATACCTTATAATATGCGATTCCTCTTGCGTGAGGGTCTCCAGTAGAGATGCCACGAATATTCGGCTATGAGATGCCACGAAAAGTGATTTGGCCCAATATTCTGTATTCGGCCCAAACACTATTCTTGGCATCTCGTAAAATTACTAAGACGAATCTTTAATCTGTCTTTACCTGACTGTTCTACTGCTCTCTTCAAATGGATTCAGAATGATTCAGTGCTATCAAGTGGAAATGATTTTTTTCTTTTCCCCTCTTCATTGCAAAAGAAGCATTTTTCATATCATACACCGCTGTTATTGATCTTACAGTGTTCTTCATTCTTATCTTCCTTTTCTTCATGGCTGAAGGTATGCGGCTCTGGTTCACATAACTGCTCTTCATACAATCTTTTGCTTCGATTCAAATTAGCATTATGAGTACTTTTCTTATAGCATTCTGAATTTCATGATGCTTTTTCATTTTTAAGTTCTTCTGATATTAGGTTGCCCCATTTGCAGAGCAGTTTTCAAGAATTCACTGTCGTTCAACAGCTCTCTTAATACAATCTAACACCTTTTCGTAATATTTTGGATTAATTAACTAGTGAACATTTGTTTGTTTCTTGGCATAAAATGTACAGAGAAAAGTCTGTCATCTTCCTTCTTTTTCGTGCTGATAGAAGTTCAACTTTCAAATGACTTTCGATATCTGAAGGCATCGACATTTTGCAAACTTTGATTTCACTGATAGGAGTCAAATGTAATGCTTCAATAACTATTCTTTAGTCATTATCACATTTTCACCACTAGATATTGCTAGTTACCCACACACATCCTATCCAGGGTCCAGCCACTGGGTCTGGTCGGAACAGAAGCTCTGTCCCGAGAATTTCAAGGGAGAAGATACTGAGGTGTGTTCCCAGCGCTATCTCTCAGGACGCCATTATGGAATGATGTCAGATTGCTAGTTACCAATGCTTTAAAACAAAAGAAAAAAAGGGTTAGAAATAATGAAAGGAAACTGCGAACAGGAAATTACACTTGAATACACAATAATGGCATTATAATGTCTAAACTGTAAGGGATATCACAAAATGTCTTAAGTTTTATTTCTTGTTTCATGAGGAACAAAAAAGGTCCTTATGACTGTTTTCATGGAACCAACCTAAACTGAGTTACAGAGGAAAAACGACATGGTGGCCATCGTGAATTTATGATGTCCCACAGAACATCTGCCACAAATTCAGACAAAACACCTGGTAGTTCATGATTGTATGATCCATAAAAAATGCATTCCCAGTAGTCATACCATTCTTTCATTCAAAATCCCACGGAACGACATAAACCCCTCACCTAATAACCACAATTACCATGGTTTGTGTACAGCTGTAATCACAAAATTTTATTGTTCAAATTCGGCAATAAAAAATAATAATCTTATTGTATTAAGTGTCAACATTGCATATTAAAATAAGAAATAAGTATCAATTTTATTGATATGAAGAAATCACAATATCAATTTTTATTTAGACAAGTCCAAGATCTGATGAAAAGTGAAGGATTACGTACTTTGTATCCACAGAATATTCTCGCATGTAATTTTTCCCATCTCTTGTCACTAAGCCTAAGCCTTTTTCAGACAGGAATTTTATTCGTTCGATTGACAGTAACTCCCTGAATCGAAAAGCCATGAACAGATTATGGAATGGGTGGGGGGGATTTTTTTTTTCCCAATTATCTTTAAAATGTTATTTGCATTAATCCTAGCACGTATATTTTAACAAAAGTCAAAAGTATAATCATACAATAATAAATAATAATAATTCTAAATAATAAATTTCACAGTCTGCTACTTACTTTGGATTTTTTGCAGGAAGGAGAATTAATCTGCTTGCACTTAAAATTCTAAAAAATGATTTCCTTACTATTTAAAAAATTATTAATAATAATAATAATTCGTAAATCTAATTGCTGTGTTCCTCAGATTAGGAATGGAGTAATGACAGCTTCAACCCATTAGTTCAAATTGCACATCAGAATACTGGGTCATTCCATGTCAGATCACTCAATGGAGTTCAACACCCATCACAGATTCTTACATTTTTTTTTTACTGAAAGAGGGGTTGGAAAAAATAACTCCTGTAAAATATGCCCACTGTCGGACAGTTTCTGAGAAATTAATTTTTGAAGTTTGCGGCTTTTTAGCATGCTGCGGCTTATTATTTTGTGTTTTTTCTTAATTGCTACAATAATACTCAACCAAACTTCATAAAAATTCTTACCTAAAGGTCCAAAGCAGAACATCAAGCGACTGCGCGACATTGCCACAGAACGAAAATGAGGGCTGCAGAAAGATATCGCATAGTTTGAATGTTTTTGCGGGCATAAACGAAAATTTCGTCTATACCTTGTTATCGAAAAATAGTCCAAAACAATCCACTCAATGAAAAGAAAATTGCTTGGTTTGCAACCAATAATAATATATCGATGATCAATCGATAAACATTCATTTCTGCACCCGCAGAAAATTTTTCGTCTTAGCATCAACCGTTGCAGAAAGATAAAAAAACATTCTGCCTTGAGGCCTAAAAGTAACTTTTCGTGCTGAATCCGAAAACACCAACAAAAATTCTCTATTTGCAGTTGTTTTTGGTGCACAGTTAAGCTCCAAGAAAGAATTAAAACGGGCATGTGGGCTTAGCCTTAGACATTTGAATTTTTTTCACAAGATCAATAAAGGGTTGCCCTACTTTCACAAAAAATTTCATTATGGCCTTCGATTCCATAACAGAGAAAAAAAATTCCTGAAGTTGAGCGATCGACAAATTGGCTGAACTGTCCAAGTATGTCAGAAATAATTTCACTTCAAGTACTTATAAATTTATATTTATGCATTTATTTATTTATTTATTTATTTATTTATTTATTTATTTATTTATTTATGCATTTAATTAGATTTCTTTCTATATTTAATGAGGGGGTTTCCTACAGAAATGCTTTAGTTTCTAAGATAGTATTAACTCCCTACTGTCAAAAATATTGCTTTATGGATAGTCCTTCTTAAATAAAAGTTAAACTAATGAAGGAGTTGATTCAGGAGGGAAACCCACCCAATGAAGGAGTTGGTTCATGGAATATTGTCAGAACCCATGAAAAAGTGTGAAAAAACACTTCCCAATGAAGTAGTTCAAAAAGGGAGGATGACAAGAATGTGCCCAGGAAAAAAAGAATTTGTGTCAGTAAAAATTGAAGGTGGTAAACGAATCCACAAACACAAATGGCTTCTACTAGTAAACTTAAAAGAACTTTATTTGGCATTAAAGGCAAAGTTCCATTTGAAGATTGGTATTTCAAAATTCTGTTGATTAAGACCATCTTGGTGTGTTACGGTCGCAGCAAGAGGAATGCAAACTGTGTGTAAAAACAAACCAAAATCTAAAACTATTGGCAGCTGCTCTGCCTACAAAGACAGAATATAAATGTCTCTTCTAACATCTTGTGTGCTCATTAGAGTCGCCAGAAAGTATGCTTCATCGTTGTGACAAATGTGCAGGTCTAAAAGCTTTAGAAAAAAAAGTAGACGATATTTTTGTAGAAAATGAAATGGACCCTGAAGACACAATTGTGTATAAGCAGTGGTTCCACAATGGCAGAGCTAAATTGCTTTCTATGACAACATCTGTGGAGAACTTCTGCAAAACTATGTGCAAGGCAGCTGATAATGCAACAACTCATCACTACACTGACAAAGCCTAGTCGACATACTTAAGGAATTTAAAGGAAACCATCCAGCCTCAAACACAAGCTATTGTGTTGCTTGACTTTGTGCAAAATTATTCCTTTATATGGCAAGATGCCATCCAAGGTTTTCATTGGGACACTTGACCTATTCGTTGTATATTACCGGCAAGAGGCAAACAATGAATTACATTGTCTAGGCGAATGTGTCATAAATGATGAACGTGAACGTGTTGCGGCAACTGTCCATGCCTTTATTCAAGTATTGCTAAAACATTTGAAGGAAATAATACCAAATTTAAAATATGTACACTACTTCAGTGATGGGGCAAGTGCCCAATATAAGACTGTAAAAACTTCCTTAACCTATACTTTCATAAAGAAGACTTTAATCTAAAGGCTGAATGGCATTTTTTTGCCACTTCACATGTAAAGTGTCTAGCTGCTCGTGCGACTCTACAAGCAACAGAAAGTAATCATATTTTTTCAGCTTTTCAGGTATACAACTGGGCCGCGAAAAATGTTGTTTTTTTTTTCGCTAACGCCGGGGATCCTATTATGTAAACTATTGGCCTCAACAAGGGGCGAGAAATGTGAGCATTTAGCCAACGAAACGTTGCCCAGGGTACGCCACAGGAGGCATCTCACGCTATACCCGCAGAAAAGGACAAAACACAGAAGGAGAAAGTAACATCCATGCCGACGCCGGGATTCGAACCCAGGTTCCGACACATCGGCCTCACAGCAGACCGCCGTCTAGACCGCTCGGCCATGCCGGAACGGAAAAATGTGCTTGGTATAAAGTTGTTTTGTGTTTCTCAAACTGAAACGCAGCAACATGCAAGTGAGCTACAAAACTGTGTAGATAGTGCAAAATCCATCCAAGGGACTCGCAGCCATCATAGGTTTGTACCTATTGGCAAAAAAGAAATGGCCATTTATCATCTGTCATCAGATAGTGAAATGTTGTGCAGAAAAGTTAGTGTCACCAATGGAACTGCAACAGACAATATTAATTTTCAAGTTACAGTCAGATGTAAATATCACTGCTGTATGCGATGAAAACTGGTTCATTGGTTGCATAATGGAGAGAAGTGACAAAGAAGGAGATGTATTGGTTAACTTTGTGAAGCGTCATCAATCAACAAATATGCGGTTATGGCCGACAAGAGAAGATCAGTGCTTCATTCCATTTGTTGATATCCTTTGCATAATTCGAGCCCCTTCAGCGGAAGGAAGCACTGGACGGCATTGTATGTTAGTGTGTGACACTTGAAAAATCAGTACTGACTTCTACAGCAAATTCAAAATGAAAAGTGTGCAGTAAGAACATGTATGTATGCATGTATGCAAGATGGATTGCCATCCTGTTCGATGATCTAGGTCCACAGAATTATTTTGAACTTGTTCAAATTTTAATTGTAATCAAATGACTAATTGTAATTAACAAAACTAATGCTAAACTTCGAATATTTTTTTTTCTCTGTTATGGAATCGAAGGCCAGAATGAAATTTTTTGTGGAAGTAGGGCAACCCTTTACTGATCTTGTGAAAAAAATTCAAATGCCTAAGGCTAATCCCACATGCCCGTATTAATTCTTTCTTGGACCTTAACTGTGCACCAAAAACTACTGCAAATAGAGCATTTTCATTGGTGTTTTCGGATTCAGCACATAAAGTTACCTTTTAAGGGCGAATTTTTGTGAAGTTTGATTGAGTGTTACAGTAGCTAATAAGAAAAAAACACAAAATAATAAGCTGCGGCACACTAAAAAGCCACAGATTTTAAAAATTAATTTCTCTGAAACTAACTGTGCGACAGCATGTAAATTTCACAGGAGTTATTTTTTCCAACTCCTCTTTCAGAAAATATATATATATGTAAGAATCTGTGATGGGGTGGTGAACTTTTGTTTTTTCAACTGGATGATTTGACGTGGAATGACCCTACTGTGTCTTCCTCCACAACAAATTGCAGTCGACACCATCACAGAAAGTCTGCCATATTTTAACTTTCTTTTTGCAAAACTGTTCTTCAAATTGGTTGAAAGCAGGTCTTCATATTTCGTGCAATCCCATTTGTACAAAAGGATTCGAAAACTAGCCAACAAACAAAAAGTTTTGGTAGATGAGTGGGACATTATCCCACAGGACAGCATCATGCCTTACTAATTACATTCATTAATTGAATACTAAAGAGGAGCTACTGAAATACTAGAGATGCAAAACTCCAAATAACTATTACATTCTTGTAATAAACTTCTCAAGTGCAATCTTGAGAAAGGGTTTCTAGCCGACCGGAAAACGTTTGTGTATTTTTAATTGTAATATGTTTTTTTAAAATAGTAGTCTTTGTGTGGTGACCGTTTATTAATTTCTCACAATCAGGCTTTTCTGTGTTGACTTTTTGCTGCACAAATGGAATTAAAATTATCGATACAACCGATGCCACCAGGCATGGAATTTAGAGAATCTCGTATCTTCTGGAAGTTTCTGAGAAACTAGAAAAGTTCGAAACATCGCAAATTACTTTAGTTTGTGCTGAAGAATGTTTTAAAAAAAAAATATTCTTTTCTTCAGCCCCGGAGGCAAAAAAAATCTGAAATTAAAACACTAATATCTGTTGTGATGAGGAAGCTAAAAATATTTCTAGATAAGGAAAATATTGGTTTTGGTGAAGTACAATATAATCATGCTAAGATTATAGCAGAAAAATTTCAAAAATCTTATTCATCTAAGGATATACTAAAATATCCTAAACAATTTAAATTTACATCGTCAACTTTTTAATATTAAAAATCACAACTTTTAACCACAGTTACGATAGAACAGTTTCATGGTATGGCAATTGTGCGTCCTTTAAAAGAAAATAAAAATAGGAAATTAAAAAATTAAAAAGAAAAAATGTGGAGTATTAAGAAAATTGCTCAAAACTTCTGAAAACTACCTACAACGAAACAGTTGATTTTTTTAATCAAATAACTTTGTTGATACATACAGTTAGAAAAAATAAATAAGAGGTTTAACTAAAAGAAGGTTAGTTCGTAGCATTTATTTTGTTCTTATTTCAGAAAAATGAAATGAAGATAAACAAATTAGAAGATAATTTAGTAAATAATTAAAAGCAATGATGTTTATACTAAAAAATTGCAATTTTTCTGTGTTTCTATAATTATTATAATGTATACCATTTTGGACTAACTTTGGCAAATTAATCTCTTCGAAAAGAACAAGTGATTAAAAATATATACAAGTTGAAAATCATAAGTAAAAGGGGTACTGATGATTGTTGAATCCTTATCTAAATTTCTTTTTATTATTTTTATTTTATTTTTTTAAATGTTGATGAGAACACTATCAGTAAATTGTGTATACATTATGTAATTATTTGCTTGTAAATGGAAGAATTTCTGCAATTATCTGAAGTGAAATTGACGTGTACTGTAAGAAAATTTCTAAAAATATAAATTTAGGCTAAACCCACCGATATTCTTTTCATTTAAACACTTTTATATTTGCTTACAGTCCATAATGAAGGCTAAGGCTAGGATATTTGTGACGTTCAAAATTAAAAATATCGCCTAAGATTAAGGTATAAACTAAAATATGATCTAAATCAAGGATGGGGAAGTTTTTTTGTAATTGACACATGTTACGTAGCAGACACATCATCAGGCCACTTAGAAAGCAGTAAAAAGATAAGATTGTATCTTGAATTATAACTTGAAAACTTGAATTAAAACTTGAGATTCATTGAAAATCGCTATTCGTTTAGCGAAAAATAAGTTTCAAGACTTGTTTTCGAGGGACCTAACTCCATCGTTAAGAGAGGTAGGACTGTATCGAAAGAGAAATTTTTGGACGATTTCTGTCGATTTCGCTCTCGCCTCTTGAGTACCGGGTTCGGTTCTCATGTGGGTTTCGTGATGGTGGACGATCCGCGCTGGGCAGGTTTTCTCGGGGTTCACCCATTTCCCCTGCACTTCTCCCACCATACTTTCTCAATCTTCTCTCCGTCTCTCCTTATTTCCGTGGGATAGTACAATAGACCTCCGGTCGCAGTGCTTGGCTTCCCTGCCACCCACATTCACCACATAACATAAATAATCAGTAAATAGTCTGCTCATGAAGTTTTTTAATTTTGATAATTACCTCATTGTGAATTTTCAATTTACGTATAATCATGTAATTTTTTTGGTTTTTTTTTTTGAAAGTTTTTACTGTAACTACATATGAATTTGAAATTACATGCGGAAGGCCGCATTGAGTATCACAAAAAAACTGCAGGTTCCTGATCTAAAAATAATCCCACCAAACAAAAAAAAAAAAAAAGAAAAAAAAAGTGAGTTCGCGCGTTTAGTTTTAGAGCCAGTGATAAACAGATTTATGAAAAATAGCGGTAATATTACCAAAATATGCTTTTATTTGGTGAAATATTCTAAACTCAAAAGGAACATAATAGATTTTTCTATGTACAATAAAACCGTTCTGTTTTAATCAGAATAATTGTAGATAATTCAATTAAAAAATTAAAAAAAAATAAGGAAAAGTATATGACATGTCATGAATGTCTGGGCACTCAAGACGACAACTTAAAAAACATTGGAACGTATTTTTTTCAGGTTTAATTAAGCCTGAAGAAAGTTCGAGATTTTTAGAGCAGAAAAGTTGTCATAGTTACTCATTTCCAGCCAATACAAGGGAAATGAAGAAAATATTGCTGCAATTTTAAGTGAAAAATGGTCTTTTAGATGAAAAAGACGTTACAGTAAAATTAAGCATGAATTTATATTTTTAGAATTTTTCTTTTGGAACAGGTGGAACAGGTGCTCATCAGGTGGTATTTGAAAGAAAGTTAGTAATCTTTTTAATTTATAAAATTATGAAAAAATAAAAACACAAAAATTTCCACATCTAAAGGTAAATTATTATATGTCTAATACGTTTACATATTAATGGGCGACACCGAAACTGAATTTGAATTTTGTTTTTTTTTTGCGGTATGCGTCATTAAAATGGTTTCAAACCTGTAAAGGATTCTTCGAGATATTACAGCTATTAGGTAACTGCTAGCTTTGAACGGATTGAATAAATATCTTTGTTATTTAATAGTTTTTTTTTTTTTTTTTTTTTTCATATTTCAAAAGATTAATTTTTTTTATAAGATGAATGAGTTCGTGAGAGATGTTTCTAAAAATAAAAAAAAAATAAAAAAATTGGCTTCAGTAAATCAAATAAAGCTGCCATGATGCTGGTAGATGGGCATTGTAATTTGATGATTTAATAGTTTATTGCCTAAATATCGAAAATAAAAAAAATAGTTCTCAAAATTCTAACTTATTCAATTCATATTGGACGAAAATTAAAATATTGTTTTTAGTTGACAATTCTCGTACTAGATGTCAGCACCAGTTTCAGTTCGAAACACGTGTGGCGATCATTTCCGGTTGGATACTTACTGATGCCGATTCCGTTCAAAGCTACAACGAGAATGTTGCTTTGTTACCTAATTGTTGAGGGAATCTTCTTTTCCGACTGAGTGACCAACATGCGATCCTCAGAATTAGCCGAGAAACGGAAGATTGCACAAATTCTTCCTTAGAATAGCGAAAACACAAAAAAAATAATATCTTAAGCTCGTGTCTCAGAATGTCTGTTTCGACTCACTTGGCTTCTCAGCTCAAGAATTTGCGTTTGGTTCTTCGACAACCCTTATCCCCCACCCAGATCCGAAGGAGGAAGTTTCTGTTGTGCGATTCCCTCCCACTAAGCAGCCGAGCCGTTCACGACACCCCTAGAACTCTCACCCCACCCAAATCCGGCATTGTACACCCGCAAGAAGAATTTCAGATCCTAAAAGAGAAACGCCTGAAAACGTAAGTAGAGCCTTTTTTTTTTTTTCCTTTTCATCACCAGTAAATTGTAGAGGTTCTTAAATTAATGTTTCAAACAAATATCAGAACTAAATAAATAGACCTAAAGAATGCGTTCCATTTAATAAGAACTAGGGTTCTATTGGGAAGGGAATTGGTCGAGATTCATCTTCGATGTTATTGCAGTCCTACTTTAATTGTTTTTCAAGCAAACAAGTTTAGAGAAAAATAAATCAAAAGAAAACCTAATAATAATAAAAACTGCTCAGGAATTGCATTTCTTTTATTTTGGGTATCCTAGAAAGAGGAGGAGGGCACTTAGGGTTCATCTTCTTCCAATCTGAATTGATGAAAGGCAATGAATTATTACCCTAACTTAGTAATTTTTTTATTTTCGTTTTTTACTCTTCAGTCGAAATACTACTCATAGTATCTACTGAAGGAAAAACAAAAGAACAATCAATTTCAGTGAAAAAGTTTTTGTATTTTTGTGTAATTTTAAAAAAATATCGGAATAACGATTGATTTATCATTTCTTTAGAAAAAATAAGCTTTTCCCCACAGAATCTTTGTCTTGATGGAATACTAGAAGATCGAATAGAGCGTTTTTAGTAGAATATTTCAATTGCTTGGCCTTTTTTTTTGTAAATTCAAAATCAGTTGTACAGAAGATAAGGGGATACAGTTGAGAAATTTGCATTTTTTCTTGATTTTATAAAAAAAAATAAAACAACTTTCGTTTGAAATGTCTTTCTAGTTCGAATAACTCCCATTTCTCAATTAAAACTAAAAATTAGAAATTAAATTTGGCCCTTTAGCAATAAAATTTTAAAAATAGAATTACGTAATATAACGTTTTTGTGCCATAATTCGAATTGCAATTTTATGTTATAAAATATTAATCACGTATTATTGAAAAATTCCATTTTAATTTTTTTAATTGAACCGAAATTTTCTTATAATTAATGTAGCCTCCCCCCAAATAATCGCATTAAATTTTAATTTTAAAAATTATATTTTTGTAAATACAATTTCTAGATAGTAATTATAGTTGTTACTAATCAGGAATATACTGTATTTTATATATAGTATATTTTCCTTTTTAAATATTCATTCACAAATAATTATTGAATTTAATATTTAATAATGAGAATGGGCTGTTGATAAATTAATAAATTAATATCAATATGGGGTTATAATTATTTCATAGTGTGTGTCTGCGTAATTAAATGCATAGTTAACTTTTACAAGTCCTAATTTAGGAGAAGTTATTTTTCTGTTTTCTAATATTGTTGTAATTTTTTTGGGAGGCAATCGTTGACCTATTTATGTTTACAGCTCGACAGTGGTTATGACTTAGTTTTTATCGATGGGATGCCATTACTCCTGTGGTCAGTGGAGCAACGGGTGGAGGCTGACAGGAAAGCCCAACGTACAGGCGGTCGATTGGAGGGGGGAGGGTTGGGAATTACCCAGCTCCAATGCGTGAAGCAGTCGTCGCACTGCCATTAAATCGACATCACAAGAGACGATCAATCGATTGCCGTATTTCAATGTTTGAATATATTATTAGGCGTAAGATTCATTACGTGAATGTGGGATGCTTAATTCATTGAGGCCGTCGTGCGTCACTCAAGGTCAGACCTCAACCGGCGTTTGAGTCTACGTTGCAGACTCGTTAAGCTACCGTTAGACCTGTCCATCCGAAACCGGGCTTAAGCAGACTCTTACAAAATGTTCTTATCGTAGGGAAACTGCTTCGTGGGGAGACCTTGAAGTTAAGATTGTGGTGAACTCAATGACAACTCTAATCAGTTTGAATTTCTTTGAAAATTTTTTTTGGCTAAATGATAAGTGGCATGGGATTTGTCATATTGCAAAAAAAAAAAAAAAAAATATCATGTCCGCTTTTCAGCATCTGATTAACAGAGTTGTAAATAATATTACATTTAATAACTCAGAACAATATTTTGCATTTGAAGAGTTGTATAATAAATGCAGGAAGTAAGAAACATATCTTTACAACAGAACGTACGTATGAGGGGTAGGTTTTATCAAGAGTATTTGTAAATTTGTAAATATTTTGTTGTGTTCGATAAGTAATTCTAGTCAAACGAGATTTTAATTAGAATAAAGAAAAATAAATGGATGTTGAAAATTTGATTGAACCACACAAGAATAAATAACAATTCTATGAGTATTCAGTTTACAATTTGAACTTGTAGATAAATATTTAAAAATGAGTTTTTAAGCCTAACTCATCTGGTCATTTGTAATAGGAACTTGAAAACTTTTAGTTTATATTTTTAATTGTAAATATATTTTAAGTGACTTTAATATTAGGCACGAAATTACATAAAATAAATAAAAGTTAAGGATCGAATTTTTTATTATTATTTTTATTAAAACAGTAGTAATAACAACAGCAGTGTTGTTTTTGCTTCTGTTTTCTGATAATTTTTTTTTTTGTCTTCACTTTGTGTGTGTGCGTTTAGGATAATAACTCCTCTACCTTCGGAGGATTCAGATGCTTTGCCGGGGAATATCAACACCGATGTATCAGTTGTGCGGATTTCGACTGGGAGGTAGATTAGAATGTTACTAAACCAATATTACTAACACTTCGATATTATGTACTTTAAGTAGGATAACTACTAATAACAAAAGCCAGTCGTGTTTTTGAAGGGCTGTGGAAGCCGACATTTTGAATTTCGTTTTCATTTCAGTACTATTTAAAAAACTCATAATCTCTAACATAGGGATACTTTGTGTTACAAAGGAAAAAAATACCACTATATAAGTAATTTTGTTGTATATGTAGACGGGCATAGAGAAATGGTGAAAGTTTAGCCATTAACAGATAAAAATCAAGATGGCGTCTGATTGCATTTATAGTATTAATCATGTCTTAGAAGCTTATAAGTCAATAATTTTAACTTATTTGCTTAACTATCATTTCTAATACTGTATCAAATCAATTTCAAACGTCTGGATTGGAAGCTGAAATAAATATCTCAACGCTGTCAAGCAATTTTTCAAAGTAGAGTGAAACACTTGTTCGAATTTAGAAGTTACCATTACTGAAATGATCGTCAATTCAAGGAAAATAAAGTAATCCGGAGTGGATTGTTTAGTAAAAAAGTTGCCAGGAAAAAAAAATAGCTTTTATTCTCTCACATTATCACAATTTCTGGCAGCTACTTTGTCTGATTCTATAAAATGTTATCACTTCTATTCTGGACTGAGCGACTAACTCATTACGGAACGCCGACGGTGGCGTCGCTCTAGCGGGAAAATCGACAACTATTGTGTTACGCTGTTATTTATTTCTACTTTCTGAAACAGCTGTAGAATTAAGCTTAAATATTCAACATCATTCGAGTATTGTTTTGTACATTTCTATTGCTACTCAATCATTTCTTGACTGGTAAAAAATTTGATACTGGTATTTAATCTACAGTTCTAGTTGCTTTAATCGAAGAAAGTTTGCCGTATAAGGAAATGGCCGTAATTTAATCACGTGATAGATGTCATTTAAAATATGAATAAAGCAAGTCAATAAGTAAAATTGATAATTAAAAGAAAAAGTTAATTTCAATTTACGTTATAATACGTGCACCCCCGAAGTATAAGGAATTATAATAATAATAATAATAATACATAAAATCGCAAGACTTTTATGTTCGTTCATGAGCAGTTTACAACAGTCCATTTGTTTCAACGATAGATGTCGTCGATATACATATGATGATTAAACTATTACGAATTGTCACGTCTCTTACATAAACTTTAGTGGCTTCGACATTAGGTATAAAATCATTGATTCTGTCATTGCTCAGAAGATGTATGCTAGGAATATACATTTATTTAATTTTTTGTCAAATTATGTCAAAGAAGAATTTCTAATGCAAACTTAATGATGTTACATGAAGTTTAGTGAGAATATTTCTAGGATATTAAGCGCAGTATAAATAAAAAATAATAATAAAATAAATAAAAAACTCCAGAAATGCAAAAAGAACATAAAATTGATGTTCTCCTGTGTTTCGATAAAAAAAAAAATCATCTTATTTCAGAGAAAAATTCTTCGTAAAAATAAGCGAATACTCAAATAAAAAAAAAATAAATAATAATTTACTGCCAATTTTACAAGCAAATCCCTTAATTGATTCTTTGTAAGACAAGACTTCTATTAAAAAAAAAAATCGTAGTGGACCACTTGAGGTTTACGCCCTTACCGACGTATGATGTGTAAGTACATGCTGAGAGATCTTGTGGGATAAACAGAAAGCTCATAGGACGAGAATATAAATTACAGTGTGAATTACTCAAAAAATCGTCAATTTTTGATGTGTCAAGACGGAATGGTTCAGTATTATGCAGTTCCTTATTGTAATAATTCTGTAAGAACGTTTGGAATATCCTCCTTTAATATAATATTTCCTCTATATCTACACGGGTTAAAACGAATGGCTTTGTTAATCCCACAAGCTAAGCAGTAGCCTGGTGGGATATTTTGTAACTACGAAGCCCCGCCTATCCTCAAGTGGTCCATTACAAAGGTACAAATGCGACATCTTTAATACAAGAAACCAAAAAGAAAATGATAAAACGTTGTACTCGGCAGTTGAACATTCGCATATCTATCGTATAGAGGGAGCTTTGAATCGTCATTGGTTTTGGAGTCAGTAAAAGCAAAAGATATCGATAACTAATTACATGATAAAGAATTAAATGATAAAATAAATTTAAATTAGATGGATTGTTGTTTTTTGTTTTGTTTTTGTTTTAAATGTTATATTTAGAGTATATCAAAAAAAAAAAAAAAAATTATCCCCTAAAAATCGAACTCTAGGCGTGTGAAGGTTGGTGTAGGACCTTGGGAAAACAAACAACAGACAGTGATTGATTAACAGGAATAGAGAACAAGCATTTGCAATTAATGACTCTTTTAGTTTAGAAAATTCTCGACTTGACCAATAATCAGTACAAACATTTAAATCAACATATGTATTTCGTTAACCCCAAATTTTTATTTTCGCAATAAAGATGTTTTTCTTTTTTATTCTTTCAAGCAGCATTAAAAATTTTTAAACTAATATTTTACAGAATTAACAGAACAAAGGGACTCTTAACAATTCTATAAATGCATATTAGTTTAAAAAATTAAACCCTCTTAAAAAAAAAAAAAAACCCACCTCGCAACGAAAATGAAATTATGCAATGGACTGAAATGTAATAACGAAAATTACCGGTAGAATATTAAAGGTAGTAACGAAGTATAATGAATGTAAATTTGTTATTATGGATGCTGTAATATTTAACTCAATAACAAAATAATTTGACAATATCTCTCTTCAAACGTCGTTATTAGACAACGTTGACGAACGCCTTTATATGATACGGATGATAGTGACAGGACTTCGCACATCGTTGCAACTCTCCCCTCGTCAGATATACTGTAGTCAACTCAAGTATTAGCCTAAAAGAACTCTTTTTACTACTTTTTGGAAGTAGTTATAACTGAGAACGCCACAGATGAAGGTTTGCCTTATTTGGGTATGACGTGACTGAACAATTACGCCTTCGTCAGGTTGAAGTTGTTGACAGTTGTTTCATTTACCTATGTGCAAGTCTTAAGAGAAAAAAAAAAAAAAAAAGCCGTAAATTGTTATTAAAATATGTGAAATAATTATCTAACTACTATAAATATTATACAAATAAAACAATAAATAAAAACTTCTGCTGTAAATTGCGCTCAGAAGGATGAATACCTACAGTATTTTCTGATATTTTCATTTATTGGCTTGGAGATTGTAGATATAACTGTACAAGTATGTAAATAGATATAACTGTATGTATAATTATATTAAATCGACAAAGTCAATTGAATTTCAACTTTTTAACATCAATTCTAAAATGTTAGACTCAAATTTAGAATTTTAGATTCGATTTTTAAACTTTGTAATCTCTATGTTAATATCATAACATTACTTTGTCATTAACTCGTGAAATTAATAAGAAATTATATCAAAACGAAAGTTTGTGTTTACTGATACATAATGGACAGTGACTGTTTAAAATTTAGTTGATCAAAATCTTTTCTTTTTTAAGCTAATGGCAACATTGGTTAATATTATTTGTTTTTATAGTTCTCGAGCTAAAGAAATGACTTTGTGTATAATTCCGAATGACGTTGGAAAACTAGATAAATTAAAAATCAAAACTAAATACAGTAGAGCCCCGATTATCCGCGAAATTGGGTGGCAAGGGCTTCGCGGATAACCCGAAAAAAGACTAAAAATGAGGTGTAAACACGAAAAAAAATATTTCACCATTAAAAACTACGTTTTATTATACAAAAAACATAATATGTAATACTTTTAAAATATGTACAGTAAAGCAGAAACCTTTCTGCAGAGCAAGAGCCTGCTATTCGTCCACACATTCCGAGAAGGCCTATAGGATTACGATGCACAATAAACCTGTCAGTAATTTTCGACCTTCGCACTCTAGGGCCTATTGTACTTTCCCTGTTGTTGGCTTGGATTAAAATTGGTTTTTTTGAGGTTCGTCATTAAAAAAAAAATTCGTGGCTCTCGCGGATAATTGGGGCTCTACTGTGCATATTTCAATGGTATCTATACGATTTATCTTGCGATAAATACTGAAATCTTATTTAATGTTTGTCAGTAAAAGTAAAATGAGAAGAATTTTTTTATTGCTCAATATTTCATTATTTGAAGAGAAATTTAACGTGCCGGCTTAGATCAAGAAATAAGTAAAAAAAGCTTTAGCTTTGTGCCGTCGTTTTTTTCCATTTCATTATTTCCAGAAATAAAAAGAATAAAAATGGCTGTCGATTAGCTAGCATTGATACCATTAATCGTACCCTTGAGGACTCGTTTTTCTGTTTTTGTAAACAAGCCTTGTTTGAGAATCAAAAGAGCATTGAAGAGAGAGACGATGGATGACCTGAGGGAAATAAGATCGTCTTTCAGGACAACTGTTGCCAATGAGAATCGTGTGGTAGAAACATTATCTCGGCCGTTACACGAAGCGCCATCTATTTCCAGTAATGGCCGCTGCCGCCGAGGCACAGCAGGAAAGATTAGAAACCGGAGACAAGAGAGGGGATTCAATTTGCAAAATCGTATCAAGTACTCGACGATTCAAATCAAATGTATATGTGGTGGGAATTGAAGGTCATGAGAGCGGGAAATTAGTTTGTATCGATGGAAATAAAATTTATTCACTGTTCCTTTGTTAACAGCTTATTCACGCAGTTATTTTAAAAAGTAAAAAAAAAAAAAAAAATTTAACGGTTATTGACCAAGTAAGTATAATAATAAATACGGTTAATAATTTACGTATTATATGATGATCCCTGGGTTAAGTTAAGCGCCCTTTATAGGAAATGGAAAATGGGGCTAGCGCGATGGATTATCACAATGGAATTTGCAATTTTTGACACTGGAGTTTTTGAAAAAAGTTTATTTTTTCATATCTGTAAATTTTTATTGGAGACGGAAAAAAAAGTTTCTTTTTCAGATAGGAGAAATCCTAGATTCTAAAATTATATTAAGAAATTTATTACTAAAAAATTATCAAATTTATAAAGTTTAAAATAAATTGTAACAACTTGATAACGATATCATATATGACATGATATCATAATAACACATCTGTTAATTTTAATAAATAATTAATATTTAATTTTGTTAAAAGCAAATGAGAAAAATATCATTAACAAATTTAATAAAAACAAGTATTAACTTGGAAATTAATATTTGTTTTTATTAAATTTTTAATGTACTTTTTCCAAGTTAACAAATAATTACTTATATAATTCTTAAAAACCAATTTGGCAAAAAATGTTAGGAATAAATAATCTGTTGAATTCTTTGTTTGCTTCGATTATAAGTGGTAGGTTTTGTATCTATTTTTGACTTTTCAAATTAATTTCGGAAATAATTAGTTTCCTCTTCAAATATGAGATTTGCTTCTGGATTTGGTTATGATAGTCTGATTCAGAATATTTATTTATTTATTTATTGCATCAGTAAAAATATAAAAAAGGAAGGATGTCAGAAGGAGGATTTGTCTTCTTACGTCACAGTAGAATTCTGTGATAGATTGGGGGGGGGGGGGAGAAAGCAAAGTATGACGTCATTTTAAGGAGTGTCCCCTAGAGTTCCGGAAATTAATTTTTTGTTTTGTATGATTAACATCTGCATAAAACATGAGACAGAAGAAAGTTGTTATCCAAAACAAACTCTCATGACTCCATCTAGCGGAATAAAACGAAAACATTTTTTTTTTTTAATTAACTCAGTGAATGTGTTACAACGATGCAATTGAACGAAAAAGTCACCGAATACATTATAAATTGATAATACACATTTGCGACGGCTTCGAAGCATTCTATCAAACCGAAATGTGACACAGGTGAGAAAATTGAATTGGTTGCTATTGGCTGTGTAGTTTGTATCGTGTAGTTAGTGACCAAAGAAACTGTTACTCTGAGGGAAGATACGTATCTGTATTGTTCGTTTTTCTTTTTCTTTATTGATATAAACAAAAATTGCAATTATTATCATAAATATTAATCTTAAAATTTTAGCATCCTAGGATAAATAATTATCTTGTTCGTAAATGGACTGATGGTCAGACATGATTGTTTCGATTCAGGTTTTTTTTTTCTTTCTGTTCTGAAACAAAAATTAAATCCCCAAATACTTAAATTGTCCCGAATCAGTTAATTTTACTCATATTAGAGCTCGCGCAGGCATTAAGAGGATTATTATCCTTTTCTGTCCTTCTATTTATGAAATCCATTATTTCTAATGCTTATCTATGGGAAGTTTTGTCTCACTTCTCGTGCTAACTTCTTAATAAGGGCCCACACCAAAAAATTTAAAACATAAGTTAGCATGTACGAAATGATAATGATGTATTACCTACTTTTTGTTTTTTAACAAAATATGTAATGTATCACTTTAAAAATTCTATCATTTGTAATGAATTCTTTGTATTAGGGAATAGGTTTATAAAGCTTATCCCTAATCGTCTGAAGAAGTGCTCTTGATTAAAGAGTACGAAATATCACGGATTTTAAAGTTTGAAAGATGAAAATGTGTTGATATGAAGATTTTTAGAAAATTTAAAGATGTTAATAATAAACAGTTAGTTTACACCAGTTTACGAATAGTGAAACCAACACTTTTTTGTTTCTGAAAATCCTAAGACATTTTTTTTTCTTTCCATTTATTTTCTTTCTTTCGTTCTCGTTTTTTTTTTCTTTCTATCGATTAGTCTGACAGTAGACGATGAGGTAGAATTTAAAAGACAACCGAAGATGAATTGTGGCAAAGATTGTAAGAAAAGTTGGTAAATCAGTTTAAAAAATAAAATAGAACGGCAGAAGAGATATATACAGGGTGTTTCGAAATTTCTGTTACAAACTCCCATGGCTTGTAGAGGGGAGCGAGCAGATATCGTTTTGAATAGGAACACACGTTCTTCAACCCACCATGCCACAATCGACACAAAATCAAATCAAGTGTTTATAACACATAATAAATATGCTTGCTTCTGCTGGGTCAAAGAACATTACTGACGTGAATGCCAATTCCAATAAAAAAGTTTCCAGTTTTCCTGTACGGAAAGGATGTTTTATCCAATGCTATGTCATGTGAGATCATGAAACAAATGCCAGTTTTGTTTTGCAATTCTACTTGTTTGTTCGGCATTGCATCCTGGTCCACTACAAGAGCTACTCTATGTAGCGACCACCAACTTCGTTGTAAACATTGATTCTGCGAAGCATGCTCTGGTACAGACGCTCAACAACACCTGGTGTGTTGAATATCTTGTGCCGCGGCCAGCGTTCGTGCAAGCAGCTCTTCCTCCGACTCTTCAGGGATCTGGTAAATACGACTCTTCAGCGTGGTCCCACAGGAAAACGTCGAGTGGAATTAAATCCGGCGATCGTGGATGCCAAGCAATTGGGCCACCGCGGCCTGTCCATCTTCCCCCCGAATGTTTGGTCGAAATGATCTCGGACGGCAAGTGCAAATTGATTTCGGTTTGCTTGTGGGGAGGTGCTTTCACGGACACGGTTTCCTATTCAAAACGATATCTGCTATGTCCCATCTACAAGCCCTGGGAGTTTGTAATAGGAATTCGAAACACCCTGTATATATACTTTTTTGGAAAACTTGGTAGAGGTGGGAAAAAAATATGAGTTCCGCTCTATGGTCACTTCCTGTCATAGTAATCGAAAATGAAACATGTACAACATGTACGGGGTTGCTATAATTTCGCGTATATTATGAAATTCTGGTTTTTTTTTTTGTTTGTTTTTTTCCTCCTTTTTTTGTTTTTGTAATTTGTCATTGAAGTTGATAATTTACAAAATGTAAAATAAAAATTTGTAATTAACATTAGTAATACTAAAACTCTGAAAAACAAATTTTCTACAGTGTAACAAGCCTATATTGATAAAAATAAGCAATTCATGGTTTGTTTCATTGATTTTTCCTTGATTTACCGGCCCTTATTCCTAGGAAGGTGACGTCGAAAGCTGCAGATAAATGTGTAAAATGGGAGCTTAGTTTCTCGAGTAGGTTTTTGTAGTGGATGATGCCGCGCTGGAACTGATCGCATCTCTACAGTCTTTTCACGTCAATTATTCATTCATTCATTTTGTTTGTTGAACCAAATATAAGTACAATTAATCCATTTTAAATTACAGAAATTTTTCTCTTATACGTATCAGTCACAATACTTTAAACACATGATTTTTCTCTCTTAACTATATTTTTTTCTTTTTCTTAACTATTGTTGCCTGCTATTTCAGTAGCTAACCCAAAAAGAGATGGTTTAATAATCTATTTATTACCTGCGAACAAAGGTGAGAAACTATTTTTCTTTTCCCGTTTGACCCATTTTTACTTTGCACTGCTTTGTTGCCTGAGAGACATTAATTTGCTGCTTTTGCAGATGTTTTTCCTGGCAGTACCTCAACATTTGACTAAAAATCACTCGTCTCTTTGGCTAAATTCCATTTGAATGATACAGTAGCCATAAAATGTCAAATAATGCCTCAGTGTAGACGGGAATTTTTATTAGTTTACCCAAACTTTAGAATCTGAACACCTAAGAAAGGCGAACTGAAAACTTTTTTTTTTGTTTTGCAGTAAGTTTTAACCGTCAGTTTTAAAATTTTAATTCCTGAGAATATTTTTTTTATTTTTAATCATATATTCGCATGTTAGGAAAGTTGTCTTATTTGGGCAATACCTGGCCAAACAATTCCGCCTGAATTGCAACGTCACATTTGAATAAACATTTGAATTGTGGGCATTTGTTTTCGATCGTCAATGGTCGCAATTCATGAAAAAAGGGCTGGAATTATGTTAATAATTATATTCATAATATGAACAAAGCAGCCGTTCTACAGTAGAAGATTGGAATAAACAATTACTCTGTATCTCCGGTTTTTTTGCTCCACTTTAGTGACAAGGAAATTATGAGCTTCTTTTTCTGAAAGTCTCTATAACTAGATTTACTTAACCTTTGACTTCTGCGTACTTTCTTTTGTCAATTCCAAAAGCCCAGATCCCGTAAATCATTTTCACGATTGGAGTCTTCCAAATCACAATAAAATAGCAAGCTTACTTTCTTTTTAGGGAATATACTTTATTGATCCGCTGATTAACAACAGACCTTATGGGAACTGTTGGAGATTAAAAGACATCTACTATGAGACTCACTATTTGTTACGTTAGGAGTAACAAAATAGGCCTAAGTCTTATAATGAAGTCAAATATAGAGAACGCCATTAAAGGTGGGCGGGAATTTTATAGCAACTTCAGATTGACTATAGCGTTAGATATGCAAGTTTCTTCGTTGTTCTCCCGTTTCCTGACCTCTGCCTTCTTTTCTCCATTCTTCATCATTGCAATTTCATTAGGTAATTATGTTGTTTTCTACTGAATGGCTTCTGTGTCACTTGTCTCCGTCCCTAACTTTCTTCACCGTCCTCATCAGGACTTACCTATTGAGACAGTTGCAAGTCATACTCTTTCATATTCGGAGTGGAATACGTTTATCATATACAGGAACAGAGACGTTTCCAGATCTTTCCATAAACACTTAATGGTCAGAAGTAGGGCAAAAGGAATAGCTCACATTTCGGATAAGTGAGCAACTCCTGTAGGAGAAAGAACCTACAGGATCCACGGGAATCGAACCAGCCCCTTCCGATTACCAGAACTGCTGTCGACAGCAGGGTTTTGGAAACTTTTGGATTTTCGCTGATCAGTAAAAAATTCGTAAGAAGTCAATGGAACAAAAGCATTCTTTTTTTTTTTCTTTTTTCTTAGTGTTAAATCGTATAGTTGTTTACAGTTTTGTGTTTGATTACAAACTGTTACAATTACTGATGTGAATTATAAGCCCAAATGCATTACGTATCAGTAAAAACATGAATGAACTTAGTATTGTGAAAACCCTCTGGGCTAATATACATATATATTTTCCCGCTCACAGTTGAAATCGGAGCGTCATTTGATAACCACTGATATGGATTACTTGGATTACTGTGCGGCAGAGCTAACTCCTTGATCCAGAATTCATCAAATTCGCTTTTAATTTGATACTGCATAATTAGGTAGCAATAATTAAATCATGTTTATAATTACACCTGTTAGCTTTGTCCTTGCTTCCCTCCCCAACCTCGTTTTCCTCGACTTGTATCCACTCTGCAAATTATTTAGCGAGTTTTATATAACCGGTATTTTTTTTTTTTTTTTTTATGTATGACGCATGAGACTTCGGACTTAACAGTTAATTTTCAAAAGCTAGAATACTTGCCTGAACAGCAAGGAAAGTAAGCATTTAATATTAGAGAAAGGAGTTATAAATTAAAAGAGATTGAAAAGCAAAGTATTTAAAAGTGATAATTAATAAATGTTAAGGTTTTGCTAATAAAGAAAAAAAAAAGAGGTGAACAAAGTAAGTAAAAAAAAAAAAAAAAAAGGTATCATGCTTACATTCAATATGGCGGGAGAAGCACTTAAGGAAAGATGCTGGTTTTGGAAAGAATCGGTTTTGGGATTTGTAAGTGAAATGTGGATAATAACTGAAGATTTGAAAAGGATGTGTAATAGCAGTAGAAATGGATTATTTAGGTAATAAGCTCAAGGATCTCTAGATTAGACTGAATTAAAAATGAAATTAGAACTCGAATGAAGGAATATGAAAATGCTATTTAAAAAAAAAGAAGATAAAATTAGTTTGGATACGTACTTCGAATGGAGGAGAAAAGGTGGCCCCCAACCACATAAAAATCAGGGTCTTGCTGTTGTATCCATTTTTTTTGCATCACGTTGCATGCGAAGTGCCGACCTGACATCCATGTTCTGTTTAAGGGCAGGGAACAGTTGAAAATCACTGGGAGCCAAATCCGGACAGTGCGACGGATGTCCCAAAATTTCTCAGTGGAAACCGCGCAGCTTGTTGTGTGTGTTCCGTGCAATAACGTGTGGTCGGGCGTTGTCTTGAAGGAGGATCTCTCCGTCGTTCAGAAGAGCAGGGCATTTCTCTCTGACGTTATTGTGCAATTTTTTTTAGGTTTCAAGAGGAGACCAGTTAACCGAGCGGATCGTCATTTTTAAATAACAGCGCGCATCTTCAATGACACACGAGAGAAGAGGCTACGCGGCACTCAGCAAAATACAGTCCTCCATCGGATTTTGCAGCAACCGCCAGCATTATAGCAAATTCATAAATTCAATTTCTTGTAAATCTTTTTTTTTTTTTTTTTTTTTTTAAGAGCTACCAAAGAACTTAGAACCTACTTTCATTTGAAGACCAAAGAGGGATTTAAATAGCTTCTATTGCAGCCAGTCAGCATTTCTCCTAATACACTTATCATATTGTTTCTTTATTACATTGAAATAAATTCATTGAAATTTCTAATAGAAGGAAGGAATTAGAAGGATAGCCATAATGTAAGCTTGTCGTCTGCTATCAACAACTTCAGCCGTTTCACGATTTCTATATTAACTTTATCGAAAGCCTTTTATTTTTTTATTTTTTATATCCCAAAAATGCAAGAAAACGAAGAAAATTTAAATTTTGATTTCAGTGCTGTAGGCGTGACTTCGCATTTTCTACTGCCTTACCTAACGTATTATTGCCCTGGACTAGGCTGTCCAGGAAAATGGTTTCCCAGATTGGATGAAGTTACACCAGAACTGCGCAGCGGAATTTCTTTAATGCAGTTGCTTTGTAAACCTTATTAGATAGCTAAGCTATCAATTTATTTGGTGATTAGTGTTGGCGTTCCCAAGGCCGCAATGGAAAATTTGTCCAATTGACCGAGGTAAATGTCATTAAGCCTAATTGAACGGAAAAAAAAAAAATACTTGTTGCTCAATGATGTCTGGTTGCAAATCTGGGCTTTCGACAGTGATAAATGTCATCTGTCGAATAAAAATGAGCGAAGATTAAGAGTTTAAAGATGCCGAAGCTATCAAAGGAGAAGACTGTTGGTCGGCAAAGCTATTCCCGCCTTTGATAAAATCACCCTTAGAAATTGAAACCTTTCTGTTTTTCTTTATTTATAATTACCAAAGAACAAGGAAATTTATACTTATTCTGATGTAATTGCAATCACAGTGGCTTACACACTCATCCCATAGGCGTATAGAGGAATTTGTAATGGGAGGGGTTACGATGATCTTAGCCAAAATTCATTTCTTCCATTTTCGGATGCAGTTGGGGGGGGGGGGGATGATAATCTCTACCAACCACCCCTCTCGTTACGCCAATGACTCATCCAGTTATCAAAAAGTCACATAAAAATTGTTAATTTACCATATATACATATATAGATGTGCCGAGAGGGTAAGGGCGCTTAGCTGCAGGTTGGAGGTAACGGGTTCGATTCCCGGCCTCGGCGGAAGGCGGGAATTTTTCCTCTCTCCATTCTCCTCCAAACGGGTCCTACGGTCTACCCAGCCCTCTGTAGAATGGGTACCGGGTTTCTTTCCCGGGAGTTACAGGCGGGCGGGCGTCGGGCTGACCTCCCGACCTCAATCTAGTCCCGTTGGTCACGAAACGCTGGGAGCCTTACCTCCCGCGCTCCCGTGGGCCTGCATGGCCTGTTTATGGGATTGCTTTAACTTTTTTTTTTTAACATTCATAGATGTACTGCTAAGATTCATACACAAATATGGCAGAGTTCTAAGACCCTTCCAGAAGGGTCCATCTCCTAATCTCATAGGGAGGGTGAGGGAATCATCTAACCGAATATCTGAAGGTTCGTCATTTTAGTATTTCCAAGTAGAAAATTAATTGTGTCCATTTGTTTTATTTTCGTTAAATACAAATAATCATCTATTAAAAACAGATGCTTATCATTTCTATGAAATACCAAAATAATAATAATAAAGATAACATCTATGTGGTATACATTTTTTTATTGACCTTTTTCCTTATAAATAAATGTTTAAGTGAATAAATATTCTACGAAACTAAAACAAATGTTGAATGTGGCGACCGCCTATCTTGACGTAAGCAAGGGATGGATTAAGAAATTCTACCGCACCCTCTCAAAGATTCCTGACATTTATTCGTAATAACGCTTGCCCTCGACGAGTTTCCAAACATTAGTGTAACTTTAAGATGGCGTCGCCCACTTATCTTCAAACACAGACGTAATCTACCGCCTGTATCGTTTTGAAAACAGAGACCGGGGATACCCTGTATATTGAAGAGCAGTTTTATAGGTCATATACACACAGAATTTGTATGATAATTAAAAAAAATAAAATGCTCTTTTGGTAATATGATTTTAAATGGTTATAATGTTATATATTAGAGTATAATGCAGAAATTGAAAATAATCCTTTTTTTTTAAATAAATATTAATATAAATATAAATATTGAAAAAAAAAAAGTCATTGTGATAAAGTAAAGTAATTATGTATATATCTCTTATTTACGATTATCAAAAAACATATCTTTCGTTTCGTCACTTGTTCCCGATTTTCCGAGCAAAGAACTGCTTGTGGGGTGGTCCTGTAGATGGTTTACGGTAAATCGAAACTTTTATATAAAATCTGCAGTTACAGGTTAAAGTTTTGGATCGCCTAACTTTCGAAGATAGTTTTGAGAATGCATTCAAATGGAGTTGAGGTTGAGAAAGCTCCATCAGTGCGCATGCGCGTCCAAGATCATATGTCGCGATTACTGTATTGTGTGTTTATTGTTCTGTACGACATTTTATAAATGTTTTATGATGTTTATAACTTTCCATACAATTTTACATAGCAGTTACTGAAGAATTGTGTTGTTTTTATAGTTGAATTGTTTTAATACAATTTGAAACATTCTTTTTTACTTAATTGAGAGAATTCGGGTAAGAAACTGTCAAAAGAACAATCAATTAAACAATTGCGCAATTTTCAATAGGGAACATGCCTATTTGTCCATCCGTCCATGTATGAAGCTATTTAAAAAACAAACAAAAAAATCATATCTAATAGAAGATGAAAATGAAAGGGTACGTTTACTCATAAAAAGGAAGATATTTTTGATGCTGTCACGTGAAGATCTAAGCAAATACGTGGTCATTAAAAAGTTGAAATCTCGAACTGTTCATCCTAAGAAGCTGTAGAGTTACTTAGACACCAAATGCCAGACTTTAACTGATTTTAATATTTTATCAATCGGGTAAGGAGTTATGTTTGTCAAGAACTATCTATATAAATTGCTAATAAAAAATTCAAAAACTACTTAAAATACTGAAACTGTAACGGTGATGAATATTGCGCAGTCTGAATTCCACATTGATTTTAGGGTGAATTGTATCTATTAAGCTTCCGTTTCTGATTTTTTTTTTTTTTTTTTTTTTACGTTTCTTTTTTATTTGAGCCTTAATGAAGGGACAACTGTTATTGTGACAGATAAATAACTGTTAAAAAAAAAGTTGAATGTTTTGGTAAATTAAATTATCAAATGTCTGTTAAAACAACGACAGTACATTTGATCTTAACCATAAGAATATTGTAAAATTAAAACGTTGACCATAATTTTGTTCTTCGTAATTAACAAGCATTTTTAGTTGCATGTTTTTCTGCAATCGCTGATTGTTTATTCAGTGGATCATTATTTACTTAGCCTCAGTGAACTATAAATAATTTATACATCGTTGGCAATGTTCTCTTGTGCCTTCATGACGGCTATTAGACAGCATCGTTATTTATTGTTAGTTTCTTTCTGACAAGAAACAGCTTCAACTAAGATTTTGATCTAACAATCCACTTGGGTGGCAAATAAGAACTTTGCTATCATGTAAATCTGAAAAATTAGAAGTTTTTTTGTTTTTTGTTTTTTAATTTTTAAGGAATTTTGCAGTCCATTTAGTTTATTGACATGTGATAATCCAGTGAGGAGTAATTCCCATGTAAGTTTCCGAATAACACAAGAAGTCCCAAAAAAAACAAAAATTCCATCCTACACATGCCTTCCTATAGGTTTGTGTGATGAAACTTCCACAACTCCCCCATGGTCACGAAAGAACAAGAAAAAGCATCGCAATTCGCAACCAGTCGATAAGAACATGTTCTGTTTGCCGAAAATCTTAACTTGTCATTAGTGATTGTTGGACTACTAGAATATTATTCAGAGTACAAACACTAAATCATCCCCTCCAAAAGCTTAAAAAAGGGATAGTTTTGGAGGTGAAGGGTTAATGGTGTGGAAAGATTGAGAGACTAAAATCTTAGGTACAGTTTTTTCGACGTGTGTTGTCCGGAATTCGTTGTCGTGAACAATAATTGCTCGATTTCATAGGCCTACGCTTGTGGGAAGTGGATTGGCCAACCAGGTCCCCAGAGCTGAACCCCAACGAGTAATGCTGAAGGACGGCAAATTGCAGGGTATCAACCCTCTCTCAAATAACAGTCTTTGAGGTGAAAAACTACTGAGTTCCTGAATCACTAATCCTCACAAATTAGCTATGAGGTCTAGTTTGAGGTAACAACAACTTTCTAATCTCAGTCGAACTCCGAAACAATACAAATGAAAACTTCAACTTTAATATTTATTTAACAAGGCTATTAACAAACTGACCTACCGTAGATCCAATAATAGAAATGATATTCATACCAAAAGTAAAGTAGTTTATGCCATTCCTTGCGTCAACTACAATAAAAAATATATCGGTTATACCATGCAATCTTTAATAAAAAAACTAAAACAACACCAGGTAAACTATGGAAATAAAGACCATTTCAAATCAATATTATATCAACACAATAAATTAACTATCCACGTCCCTAATTTTGATCAAATTCAAATAATAGATCGGGCGACAACTGTCTTCTCCCTAACCTTACATGAATCCTACATCGCCCATTTACCCACAATCAACAGCGAATGGTCCAATAATATCATTAGAAACTTTTTAACCCACCTCTCCCTGTTAACAGCACAGTTGAAAATAATCTACCGGTAGACTGAAACGTCCTGTATTTTATGTTTTTAAATCTAACGACAAAATACCTAGTATTTTAGATTCATGTATTTTATTGAAATTCGTCATTTTGATAAGAGTTAGTATTTATGTTGCTATAAAAGTTCGAAAACTGGTAAATCCTAACATTTACCATAGTGAAGTGGTAAAAGCTCGAAATGGAAACGTTTACAAACATTTTTCGGACTTTTACCACCTCACTGGGGTAAATGCTAGAATTTACCAATTTTCGGGTTTTTGCAATAACATTTACATTATTCATAATCAAAATGCATATTTTGTTTACAGAATTTGACCAAGTTACATCAAATTACATGTCCACACATTAGGTTCTATGGAAGTTTCATTGAACTATTTGCAGTACTTTCGTCTTTCGTCCTTATTTTTGTATCTCAGTCAAATTTTCCATTACGTCTGGCTTCGTTCATTGCCGCATCCCGCAAGATTTTCTGAAGAGTCGTTTATTTTTATTAGGGATTTATATACCTATCAGGAATTTTAAACGTTCGGTTAAACGTCTTTATTTTTGTTCTAGTGTAATTCTTCGATATTCATTAGTTTTCTTTTCTTTCTTTCTTTCCTCATTATTTTTGTACTCATGTTCTTGAAACTACAAATCATTGTCAATTCATTTAGAACTTGAGATTCGGTAAAAAGTCACATTCTTAAAAGCTTTTTCTTGTTCATTCATTGTTGTTTTCTTCTTCTGAAACCAATCTAATCTGGTTTTAAAAAAATCTGAAAACAGATGAAAAGGAAACATAGAAAACCAATCAATGAAAAAAAAAATATCTGTATCTCTTTGTTGTTAATGAAGTAATGCTTAATTTATCATTTCGAAGCTTTTGCAATCTCTCTTTAACACTTGAGTTTAACGTAACTATATTTGATTAATCTAACTGATGTAGATTCATCAGCCTGAGTAGATTCTTTTACAAATACGGATTTGTTTACTGTGACGCCTGCGAATGTTATTGTGATGCAATAAATCAATGAATCAGAACTTTTAAGTCAGATACATTCACCTGATCTCTGATTTCAATTAAGAACAAAAACTAGAGTATCGTTGGCCTGCCAGCGTTCGAATACCTCCAAAGACATAGGCCTAACGACGAAAAAGAAATAACATAGGGTGATGTTTGCGCCTCTGCGAATGAATTTTATCGGTTTTTGGTCTCAAAAGTTCTAATTAATAATGACTTTGGTCCAATACATACTACGGTCAGCAATGATCGTCCAAAATGCTGAAGATCAGTTTCAGGTTTCGAGGAAATATATATTTTTTAGCGTTGTAAATAATGATCACAGAAAGACGAACTTAAAATGAATATCTCTACATAAGAAAAAAAAAAATAAAGTGTAAAAACGTTTTAGAATAACTAAAAAATTTAATGTACTTTTAGGCTTTTGAAAGACTTCTTATATCCCTGGTTTGTCTGTCTGTGGACACATATCCCACAATTCTTCGCAACGGCTTCTGTTAGCTCAGTTGGTTAGAGCGTCGTGCTAATAACGTGAAGGTCGTAGTTTCGATCCCCCTGGTCAGACATTCCTTTTCATTCTTTATTATTTTTTTTTAATGCATTTTTTACTACAAAACTAGTTTCATGCTGATTGAATTGAAGTGTCGTTTCAATAAACTTGCTTATAATGAAAAAAAAACAACCATTTTAAGCGCAACTGAGACGTTTAAAATATTTTGAGTATTGAAATATATATTTTGGAACATCATGATGTGTTTGTTTACAAACTAGGAAAACGAATTTCTGAAATTTCCCTGCCTTTGTCAGGCTGCACACTGTATAGCTCAAGATAGGTTAAATATTAAGCCTTTTTTTATTACCTATAGAATTCTTTGAAAATTTGGTAAATTTCCTTTGATCGATTTAAGAAAGAATTGGTAAACAATCAAAGAAGACAGAGAACGGGAAATAGTTGAAACCAAAATCTTTCTGAAAATGTTGTCATTATTTAAAATTAAATTGAATTCGAACGAGAGCGCCATTGATAGCTCTTAGGAAATCGAATAGTGAAGACCAAGAGAAAATTTTGTGTTTAGGATGTAGAAATCCCAACAAATACCACATCTGCATTCAACAGAGAGGAAAACTATTTTTGGAAAGAGGGAACATGAGAGAAAAGAAAGCGGTAGAGACGGTTTTCATGAGGGCTAGTTTTTTTCTTTTTTTTTTTTCCTTTTCCCTCTTGAGTATTTTGAGGAAGTCCATTGTGAAGTGTAAACATACAACGACGAATTCCGTGTTCAGCATTTCACTCAGTTTATCTGCCAGTTCAACCCCTGTACAAAGTTCACAGTATCTGACATTTGTAAAGGACATAGGTGAAAATGGAATACTCTCAATTTGAAGTAATGCGTGTTAATTAAATATAGGTAAGAATAACTAAATTTTAAACATTAACATTTAAATCAATGTTCAGTAATCCTCAAATCTTTTATTAATAACATTATTTTTTTTTTATGTTTGAGCCCCCCCCCCCCCCAAAAAAAAAAAAAGCTTGCACATAATTAGTATGTACCTTTCAAATAATGACGAAGGCGATTTTTTTTCTTTTAAAACGTTTTAAATCTCACAATTCTTTTTGATTCCAAAGTTTCTCAGTTTTTTTTTTTGTTTTTTTTTTAGCGTTGAGGTGAGGGAAAAGTATCCAGGTTTTTTTTTTTTTATCAAATTACTATGTAGTCAGTCTTTTTACTATATGACTTAGGAATCTGTTAAAATTTCCAGTATTATACGTATATAGTGATTTTCAGATCATTCGGATTTTTGTTATATTTAAGACAGACTTTTGTCCAATAATATAGTAATATAAATGGTCATTATAAATTTTATAAATACGCTAGTGGATTTAAATAACTGAATGAGATACAGTACTTTTTTTTTTTAAAGCTTTTGTGTTTGTGTTGTTTCGATGCTAGAACCCTTCCGTTGTCTTTATTAAAAAATAGTTTACATCAGTTCTATAAGTCTTTTTTTTTTTTTTTTTTTTTTTTTTGAAACAAAGATTTATTACGACACTATAATTGGTTAAAAAACATGATCGTAATAATGTAAGTAGTATCATGAAATAACGGGAACTTAAAAATGACACTACCTCATAATACAGCAAGAGTAAAAATTTCGTATTACAACTACGCAAAAAGATGGGGGCATAGTCGATACCCCTAATTGTGAAATACCAAATTTAAAGTTCTTTTAATTCCTTTATTTAATTTTATTTCTGTATATAGGTAGCCCCTAACGTTATTGTTGTCTTGTTTGTTTGTTTGTTTTAATTATCTTTTGCTATTAGGGAATTGATGAGTTCATTTGACATTGCGATAAGATCTCAGGTCAATATTTTACCTTGGAACCCAATTTATTGGGAAGAGAATCACGCAGGGAGGAACAAAGTAGGTCAAAGGAAAGTTCCATGGAATTGGCGGCGGTTGCTTCTCTACTGATGCCGTCTCCGACAACAGAACAGTCTGGTCTTAAAGCTGTCTCGAATTAAAGTGAAGAAGAAAGAAAGGAGGAGGAAAAAAAAAGACCAGACGAAGGAAATGGAGGATTTCGCCAGAAAGTGGATGATAAAGTAGAAGTGATTTGGAAAGCAATGAGATATTCACTTTTTGAGTGAATGGAAAGGAAAAGACTTTGACAGAAACAATTTGAAACTAGCTGTTAAAAATAATCAGTGAGAATAAAAGACAGATTTATTTATTAATTTTGAAAAAAAAAAAAATCTATTATTTCAGACTTTAAAAAAAATCATTTCTTTTAAATTATATTTTGCAAACTAATTAATAAATTTCTTAAGGTCTACGCCCTTAGCAACTGCCCTCTCCTTTCCCTGCAGAGTTGTAGACATTCAAAGGTCAAAATGTGTTCAAATGAACATAGTCACTTTAACTCCTCCCGCCTCCAACCGATTTAACATTTAAGTACGAAAGCCTCATGAACTACGACGTCACTGGAGGTAGACCACAGGTCAGCTGTCATTACCAACTTGTCTTCGCCTCTGACAATAAGAATACTTATTTTAAATACACACTGTCGGCTTCCCAACTTTATTTATTTATTTATTTATTTATTTTTATTATTTATTTCACCTAATTTAAAATCACTTCTTCAGTCGTAAGTTTTAGTGATGGGCTAAAGGACGAACCGGTGAAAATTTTCGGAAGTATTCGTTTACTGTCTTCTCGCGGCTATAGCGCTCTCGTCTACCATGTGTTCCTCATAACTCTTGCTTCGTTGAAAACATGCTTATTATTTACTATAGCCGTGAAGAAAGATTCACAAATGTTTTCCGTAACTTGCATACAGTCTTCTCTTGAAGAAAGGAACTTTGTTGTGCAAAGTATGGTACCTGCAAATTTTTAAGTGATAGCTTGCATTGACTAACTTTTCCTTACACATTGTTAGGTTCTGCCCTAGAATATTATTTGATATCAAAAATTCCATTAATTTATTTATTTATAATAATACGTCTAAATCTATTCCATTATGAATTATTATGAGTGTTAATAATTTTTCCAAATTGAAATTATCCTGATAAGTTCTTATACGAGTATATATAGGGTTATTCATAATTCCTTGATACATTTCCACGGCGGCGAGAAAAGGGATGCTTGCCACCGAGAAATCAAAGGAAAGACAAACGCTCCAAGTTTTTTTTTTTCTCATAAATGTTGTGTGTCCACCATGCGTTGAAGCGGCAGACATCCATGCGGTAATCCATTTCTGACCATACGTGGTGCAGCATATCACTGTCGATAATTGCAATTGCCTTGGAGATATGATATCGCAGGTCCGTGAGGTCAGCACTTAGGGGAACGAGCACTTTGTCCTTCACCTACCTCCAAAGAAGGACAAAAGTCTGAAGGAGTCAGATCTGATGTGCACAGACAGCCTTCCCCTTGGAATCTAACATATCATTCTTTATGTTGTTGCACGGGGTTGCCTCCTTTCTGAACTCGCTTCTCGCTGCATTCGCCACTGAACTCGTTTTCGCATATTCCAAGACGCAGAACGCCCTCTCACGTTGTGAAACTGCTATTTTGTTGCACCTGCGCTCTAGCGGCAGCCGATGGAACTAAGATGCAGCGCTCTGCTGGGAAAAAAAAAATAAACCTTGTTGAGTTTGTCTTTCATTTGATATCTCGGAGGCAAACGTCTCTTTTTTCGCCTCCGAGCTGTGTGAGCCTCTGAAATGTGTCAAGAAATTATGAATAATAAAATAAATCAGAAATTATGAATAAAACTTTGTACAGTATATAAGGCAACTTATATATTTAGAATTTCAGATATCCCCATGATAACTGAGACCATGACGGATAATCGAATAGAGGGAAAATGGAATATATATATATATATAAGTTACATATACATAATAGGCTGGTAACCTAACTTTTTTTTATTATATAACACACAACCTATTTAAATTTTATTAAACTTTAATTATTAGGTCTACAATTTTTTTGTGGGCCCGGTACTCGAGGGGTCAGGGCGCTTAGCTGCGGGTTGGAGGTGGGGGGTTCGATTCCCGGCCTCGGCGGAGGGCGGGGATTTTTCCATGCTCCTTTCTACTCCAAACGGGTCCTAGGGTCTACCCAGCCCTCTGTAGAATGGGTACCCGGGAATTAAAGTCGGGCGGGCGTCGGGCTGACCATCCGACCTCAACTTCGTCCCGTTGGTCACGAAACGCTGGGAGCCTGTCCTCCCGCGACCCCAAAAGTGTGCATAGGCTTATCGTGGGACACTTTAACTTTTAACAATTTTTTTACCTGGTCATCATAAAAACAAAACAAAAACATAGTACAGATAAGTACAAATATACCTGTTATGGCGCAATAGGGTTGGTTGTGTGACACTTTAACAGACTGACGGGAAATAAGGCGACACATAATCGAAGTTTTTCTGACCGTCTGTACGTGTATATATAATATCTGAACTAGCGTTTCTAATCCTTCATCTCACTCTGTTTATCTTCACTCTTTGTTTGTTTGTTTTTCGGAATAACTTTAGGGCAACTTCAGCATTTAGACGATCATTTCAACTGTCTACTTATCGTAAAGTAGACAAAAAAAAAAAGGGTGTATTAGGCATTTAATAATATAGACTGTAAGAAAAGAATGGGAAAAAGACACGGAAAAAAAAATTTCCCCGAGCATTCATCGGTGAGAGTTTGGAACGGACCGTTTCGTCCTTTTTAGGGACTCATCAGCCAAACCCACTCACCAGATGAAATGCTCAGATAGTGCAAAAGTAATAAGGGTATCCACACCCGCTTCCGGCTGTGGCTTCCCTTCAAAAGAAAACATTTAAAAAAAAAAGAAACAAAACAAGTGTAATTTCAAATCTTCTCCTGAGAATCCATCATTCTTTGTTTAAATAAACCAGGTTGGGTTTAATCTTGGTTGTTTTTGTATTCAAATTCCTTTGCGCCTGATGGATTCGTGTGGATACCCTTATTACTTTTGCACTATCTGGGCATTTCATCTGGGTTTGGCTGATGAGTCCCTAAAAAGGACGAAATGGGTCCCAAACTCTCACCGATGAATGCTCAGATATTTTTTATTTCTGTGTTTTTTTTTCCCCATTCTTTTCTATTAATTTGAGGCACGTTAATTCTTTGTTTAAATAGACTGTAAGAGTTAGAATGTTATAGGTTTCGCTAAATTTTGTAATACTCTTTATAAAATATGTCTCGCTTGATATTAAATAAAAACTGTTTTAAAATTCAACTTTACGTAGAATTCTCATATTCGTTATCGACGATGAAAATCATTCCAAAGTTTATTTACCCTATTGAAGATAGAACTTTGATTGTTAATTATTTGATAAAAGATCTTCATTAATTCTGATACATTCTGGGCCTTTAGATAAGAAGTCAGTTCGCCAAAATACCAGTAAAGAGTAATCATTACGATATATTAAAAACACTTGTCTTCGATCGTTGACATTGTAATGATAAATGAATGTTATAGAATGGGAATGATTTCGGTGCAAATTGGATCCTAAACCACCAATTCACGAGTCTCCTGAAGTGCTATTATCATGTTGAATAAATACTAACTATCTAGGAAAGCTCAAAATTTATATTTTAATATACAGGGTGTTTCGGAAATGGTAGACAAAGCAAACGGGTGAAATGAATGCTTTGGGAATGGTCCCTAATCAAAGAAAGCTCAGTTTACAGCAGGAAGTGTAAGTAAAATAAGGAGTTTTCTTTAATTGTCATACCTGATTTCAGTCATGACATTAGTATACGGATTGTTTTTTTGTAATAAACGTTTACCTTATTTACTTATGGTTATGTGAGGTGAGTGTGGGTGGCAGGGAAGCCGAGCACCTCAACCTTGGTGCTATCCTACGGAAATAAGGACAGATGGAGAGAAAGACTGAGAAAGAATGGTGGGAGAAGTGCAGAGGAAACGGGAGAACCCCGAGAAAACCTGCCCAGCGCGGATCGTCCACCATCACGAAACCTACATGAGAACCGAACACCGGTTCTCAGAGGTGAGAATGTCTTAGCGACAACGACAACCGCGCGGCCACCTTATTTACTTACACTTCCTAATGTGAACTGCGCTTTCTTTGATTAGGGACCATTCCCAAAGCATTCATTTCCTAAATCTAAAACTACGTCCCGTACAACAAAATCTCATAGAACATTTTCAACTCAAAATGACCGTTGGAACCCGTATCTCTTCGCTTTGTCTACCATTTCCGAAATACCCTGTATATAGATGTATTTAGGCTATCTTTTTCGACGGCTATATGTAGATAATACCCCGAAAACTGGCACGCCTACGCCTTATTTCTGTTTGTTCTTCTGTAGTTAGTAATGTGCTTTCGTGAATGTGTCAGGCAACACCTACTGGCTGAGCTAAACTCTGTAACCAAATCCACCAACAAATGCTATCACTCTGTTGGGACGTGAACGCTTAATATGCTTTACCTTTTTCACAATGCAACAACGTACACGTTGCCCAAAATGCCCACGTGAGACTGAGCGGAATAAAGCGTTGTATAATAACTGCGTTTTAAATCTCGTTTCTTTGTTTAAAACAGCTCTTGAGAAGCGCAGAGATGTTTTTGAATCAGGTTTTAAATTTAGCTCTACACGGTTGTCTGGCAATGAACTTAGAAGCGCGCGCGGTTGTTGATTTGATGCCAACGGATTTTTCTTCTTCTTCTCGATTTTCTTCTACCATTAAATTGCTGAGATTTTGGGTAAGGGAGAAAACCAGACTTATTATGAAATATTAATGTAAATCTTTGAACAGAAAAAAAAATATCCAAATTTGTATTTTTAGCTTTGGGAAATTCTTTTGCAGAATTAACAGTCAAATATTTTTTGGGGGGGAGATTTGGCACACATCATTGTTAAGTTAAAAATAATAAATGCGGTGATTTTTTTATGGTTACAGAAGTACGTGTGCTCGTCACCGAATGACAAATCCTAAAGCAGCGCCCTCTAACGAAATTTCATTGAGAATTCAAAATGAGATAAACAGATTTCTCGCTAATTGCAAAACAGAATTAATAGACTGTATTAATGAGTAAGCTTTTGCTAATCCTTAGGACAAATGAAAAAAACAAAATACAAAACTGTGTCTTAAAGTTTATTAATAGATTAGGGATTATTTATTTTTTTTCATCATTGAGAGATCGTTGCGGAAATGGAAATTATACAATAATTTTGTAAATCTTTCCTTACCTTTTAATTATCGGGATGAAATAAAACGAGTAATAAGCAACCCATTGTTGTTGTTGTGTGTGTCTGTGTTTTTCTTCACATTTCATTATAAGGTAAACATCCGTACGGATTTTTACTTATTTAATAAATTTAAAAAGGCCGATATAAGAGGAAGGAGCGATAATATTACAATTTCGTTGGTCGTCTGGATTAGTGCTTCTCAGCCTTTTTCGCCTCACTCGCGAAAAATGTCGGAATCTGGGTTCGAATCCCTGCAGGGGCATGGATGTTTCAATTTCCTTTCCTGTGTTTGCCAGCCTTTTCTTCACTTTCTCGTCGGAAGGCAACAGGAAATCGTCTCAGTATCTTTCACAAGAGAATTCTATAGAATTACCCATAAAATCGCCGAGTCTCACATACAACTGGTGGCTTAAAAAAATATATATAGGATGAATCTAAAATAGGGGGACAAACTGCGGGGGCGGGTTCCTCATATCAAATGAAGTAAAAAAGGTAAGATAAACATATGACCGGAAGTGCATGGTTGCTGAGTTATTCCAATCCAAATGTAGTTCGTACCATATCACAATGTGGTCACGGCACACGTCATTGTAAATGTCTAAGATGCTACCAATAAAGATACTGTTCATGTCCATTGTTTCCATTGTAGGCTGGCTTCGTTTCTTTGCATTGGAATAACTCAGTAACCATGCACTTCCGGTCGTATGTTTATCTGACCTTTTTTACTTCATTTGGTATGGGGAACCCGCCCCCGCGGTTTGTGCACCTATTTTAGATTCTCCCTGTATATATATAAAATACATCAACAAATCTCTCCAGGTGAAGACGTATTATCTTTGTCTATTTGAATTTCATTTATAATAATGTGTTTCTTTATATATTGCTTGGCCATGGATTTATAGATCCCTTTGTTCTTATCGTTATGATTCGATTATTCTTTTGCAGTAAATAAAGGGCACGTTCCAGAAATACGCTGACGAACTTGATATTCTGTTGGCAGAACATACATCCTGCCACTGCTGTTTGTCTTCAAGATATATTTCTTTCTTTTTTTTAGAACCTGGTCTTCACGATTAACCGTTCACTTTTTCCGAAGAGCCCATCTTTCTTAGCAATGAAATATTTGAGCTCTTTTTTGTCATTCGACAATAGTCCTTCTGTGTAGGGTTCACTATCTTGTCTCGTATCCATCTGGATCATTTTAAAACTTTGGATTGAACTTATCATCAGTTCACGTCTATTATCAAAAGCTTTTTTTTTTCTTCCATAGCAGTCTTATTCTAGTTCCTTTTAAGCCTTCGTCAGATTCTGTAGCTCAAGTGGTAAAGTCTTTGTGTGCGGATTGGAGGAGTGGGTTCGATCTCGGCGAAGGTCGGGTATTTTCCTCGTGATTGTTTCCAGACGCGTCCCAGGGTTCACTCCATCATTCTCTGAGATGGGTATCGGGTTAGTTATTTGGAGTTTAAAGACGGGAGAGCATCTAACCTCTGACATCAATTTTTCTCGTTCGGCTGGTCATCGCAGGAACTTCATCTCCTGTGCTATCTACTCTCTAACGTGAAGAAAGGCTTTAATATTTTCACCTTCAAGCATTCTTTGCTGTTATGCAGTCCAAATATTTCAATGTATCAATTCTCTCTGAATAAATTGCAATTTTTATTTCTAAAATTTTTCTGAAATGTTATCACATTTTCATTTTTTTTAAAATACTAACCTGTATATTTCTGTGAAATCTCATTTAATAAATTCACTATTTCCTTTGCTTCTAGTGATCCGCAAATATATTTTTTTCTTCCTATTTTCTACTATTCTGCCTTCATTGCAATGTTTTTCCTTTATTTCCATTGATAGTCTTTCTATGTAGACTTTAAAAAGACTTGGCGACGAAGAGAATCCTTTCCCAATCGCGTCTCCTTCGGTCTGCTTTCACCCTATTATTGTTTTTTGGGTTTTGGCTCTACTACCTCAGGTGATAATAGAAGCATGAGTTTAACGTGTGTTGTAAATTATTAACACACTTATTCAAAGATTATAAATTTTAAATAGAATACCGCATTTAACGTTTTCGTGTGCTATTAGTCAACTCTCCTTCCTCAAATGTGACCGCAAATTGAAAACGTTATAATATGATATTCTATTCGAGTTCCATTAAATCTTTGACTGCGTTCGAACAGCAATTACTCCGTCAATCAAATGAGGCATCTTCTATTTTCGGAGAAGCTGCGATCGATGCCGGCAGCACAGCGAGTCAGGATTCTTTGCTTCTTCTCTAAAGAGGTGGTGTCGTTTTCCTAACACGTTAAAATGGAAACAAGTTTAAAGGAGGTGACCGTCAAGCTGGTCTCCCGATCTCAACTTCCTCCAGTTGGCCAAGAGCGTTGGTAGCCTATACCTCCTTTGTTCCCATATCTTACATGACTGACTAAACAAGCAGTTTGTTTTTTTTTTTTCATAAAAAAGTGTTATAGATTTACTTCAGCTATTTTATTTCAAGTCTTTTAACCAGTTACTCTTTCGAAAGCCTTTTGATTGTTCATAGAATGTAATTATCAATTCGTTTCCCTATTTCCTGACTTTCGAAAATCGTTACACCATAATTTCTCTAGTATCACGTTCCTTTTTAAAAACAATTTGATCTTTATCGAATTCCTTTATCTTTCATTTAATTCCTATAGTAATTTTTGCTGTGTTATTCTCTGAAATTCTCTTATCTTTCATCCTTTCCTTGTAGGGTGATTCAAATTGATCTTGAAAACACTTTAAGCATTCTTTTCATGAATGCTTGAAGATAGCAATAATCTCTTTCTTCAATCTCTTTCCTGACACCTTTAATGCATTCGGTGTTAATTTATCGATTGCTAACATTTTCCGGCTTCTATTGATTTAATGGCTTTATTAAATTTTTGCAGATCATTTCTCTCATATAATATCATTATCATCTTAGCTGAGAAGTACTGGTTTATTTTGGACATTATTATAACTCCTTAGCATATTACTTCCATTTACCTATAACACTGGTCTACAAAAAAAAAAAAAACAAAACCTGCTGTTTTTATTAATACACCTGTATATCTATAATAGGAATGTCCTAAATTGAAATCTGGTTTCAATTGTACTCTATCGAGCTAGATTTACAAAATCAAAACAAAGGTAATAATGAACTTAAATTTTAACTAAATATTATAATTACTCGTATTAAAAAACACCCTCGGGCACGTAGCTAGGTGAGTGGGACTTCGAGGGTCTAAAGCCCCCCCCCCCTCCCTTGAAACCTAAACAAAAGAAAAATCTCTCTCGGAGTTGAATTATAAGGAACTAGTCATATCCGTGTGAAATTGTCGCCTCTTACGACATCCACGGGAAGATAGGGAGTGGTGCTATTCTTACTATGGCCGACCACCAAACGACACTTTTTCGATCCCTCCCCGAAAGAAAATTCTGGCTACCTACGGGACCTAACACACTCCTTTCTATAATTTAGCCGAGGCAAACCTTTTCCTATATGTATTTAAATTATGCTTAATTAAGAAACAAAAAAGCAGAAGTATAGCAAATAGTTTTAACGCTATAGGCTCAGGCCAACTTACCCTTGACTACCTACAAGAGGACATACCATACAAATGCACCTTTTAGAAACAGGAAACCCTCTATCCTCCCGAGATGGGAGAGACAACTCTGAACCATATATTTAGTGTTTAACACACTCAAAAATAATTTATATTTAATTCTTTGCTTAAGAAAAAAATAGTAAAAACTTATTTTGTATAACAGCGATTTCTGAAAAACTGTAGCCTGATGAAACAACACGAATTTCAGTTTGTTAGATTTCATGGGATAAAGAATCAGAAAAATAGGAACAAATAATGAGTCAGCGAAAATCGTATAGACCAGTGTAATTTTGTCTAAAAAAAAATATTCCTTTTTTATCTTCCAATTCATCACATTGTTCTTTCTACTAGGGGTTGTCCGTCATTTATCTAAAGGAATTTCTAAGTCCCCAGAACCTAGCCACACCAATTTACCGTATTCGCTGTTAGTTTTCCCCGTATTTAGCTATACATAGCTTCAGTTAATCTTGTCTAGCCTACCACAGTATTCAAAATTTTACATATGTCTGCTATCATTTCTTCAGTAATCCACAGTTTGTTGGTTTCTAATTAACCTTAGCTTGTCGTTTCATATTATTTTCTCCTTCGCTTCATTAATAATATCTGTCTTCAATCTACGAGGAAAATCCACCAACGCCCACTGGCGGCGCAGCGAAGTTAATTCCTCACGACACTCCCGCCACTGAAACGTGCGCGATGACGTAATCCTTGATGGGATCTTTTTTCAGTTTCACTAGCCAGAATTGGTAGCAGTCGAAAAATACTGTTACTAACAAAGACATTCCACCCTTGTACATCGCAATTTCAGATTTCCTATTGAGTTTAAAGGACACATGACAATAAATATGCCAGCATTATATAGATTTATATTTGATGATGTTTTGATTATATTTTTTTGTATCTGCCGTTCCTGTTGTTAATACGTTATTATTTACACTTATATATGAAAGTCAAACATTTAAAAATGTGTAAATGGTATTCTCTTTATTTATTTTTAGTCTTCTGATACCGTGAAGCCTTATAGTCCCGGTTTGTCTGTCTGTCTGTGAACAAGTATCAACTCAGCAACCACGAGGGCTAGAGACTTGATTAGGGTGTCGTTGAAAACATCTTGCCAAGAGTAGTTCAGAGCCGTAGAGTTTGTCTCTCTAGCTGGTCGGGCTCCAAGGTAGCGATAGTGATTAGTAAACCAATCACAATGCTTCGCAATGCTTCTGATACGTGAATGAAGAAAATTATTCAAAAGTTATTGAATTCAGTCTATTGTCTGACAGATGGATATTGACGATCGCGTTTGCGCGAGAATTACGGAAAACGCGAGATCTGGCTATTAGCCTTTTCAGCAGGTCTCAAGGAATTTAGTATTTTTAATGTCTTGCACTAGGAAAATGCTACCTAATGAATTTATTGTTTGTTTATTGACTGTTTCAATTTATGAAAACCATATTAAAATGTAGGAAAAGTCTCATGCATTTCCCCGTATTATAATTCATTTAAATGTTTCAATTTACTTCGCCATTTTTTGAGAAGACATGATAGAGGCTATTCTCGCGTAAATTACGTGAAATCACGAAAATACGGGATCGTCAACATCCATCTGTCAGACAAAATTAACAAGGTTTGAGCTAAGAATGACGATTATTCTACATAAATAGTGAGTACAGATTGAGTCACAATTTACGTTAGAATAGACTGCGTCGAGATACGTTCCATACCTGGTGGTGCTTCTTGAAGGTGAGACGAGCTTGAGATTAAATTCTTGTAGAAGTGGTTCTAATTTAGTCGAAGATGTTAAAATGTATTCGTTAAATTATACTTTAATTTGCACGCAACCGGCTTTCCACTCCGCTTATTTATAAGTAGGCGTTTTGTATTAACTTTATCATAATTTTCTTCATTCACGTATCAGAAGCCGTTGCGAAGCACTGTGATTGGTTTGCTAATCGCTAAGGCTACCTTGTTTGATTTAAGTATTTTTCTTTTTAACTTCGAAAACTGAAAGAAAATATGGATATACTTTTTATACGTAACTAACTGAATATTATTTTATGAATATTCATTGCACGTTTTTATTCAAAGTTGAACCAAGTGGGATATGTATTTTTTACGTAAAAGGAATCATGAAAAAAATAAAACGAATAAAAAAATAATAACGGAAGAAGTAATGAAAAGAATAAAAAAAAAATACGGCAAATGCATACGAGCAGAATGAAATACAGTTTCTTGCAGTGGCGTACCAACGCCTTTGGGGGCCCGGGGCGGGAGTTGTGGATGGGGGCCCCCCAGTCTGACTTTTACAACCAAAAAAAAAAAAAAAAAAAAAGGTCCTCTTGTCTGGATGGGGGCCCCCTCCAACGTGGGGGCCCGGGGCGGACCGCCCCCCCCCCTGGTACGCTACTGGTTTCTTGTACTTACGTACCATGACGTCACTGCTGCATCCCAACGTCATCTTAACATTTCTTATTCCAGCAGTAAGACATTAAAGATGAAAACCAATAAAAACCATACGGAATATCTCGAAATTCTTAAAGATGTTGACCCCCTTACGCATATCTCGTTTTAAACTTTTGTGTGTGCTCAGTTTGCAATGGTTATCATCTCGTTGTAAGTGAATTTCTCAGACTGACAACCATTCTTACAAAAACAATGAAAGCAATAATTTTCTGAAACAAGATGAGAGTTTTGTTTGAACAATGCAGCTGAAGCTGACCACCAACAATGGTTAATACATAGAAGTAGATGGTAGCTGCCGTGTAACTTCCTGACAATGGAAACGTCATTTTGTTTTCTTCTCTGTAAATAGGGTTAAGGCTTTTAATTGTGATTAAGCTAATGGAAGGACCTTCAACTGAAAACGAATCATTGGAAATCATTTCGGACAGCAGCAGCACAATATCTTCACTTGTAGAACCTGAATATAGTAGGTATTTACTATTTAATTCTATCGGAAAGATATGCGGAACATATGCCAAACGGAACTCCTGTTCTCTTATTCTTAATACAACTAAAGAAATAAATATTAGGGTAAAATAAATAATATGTCAAAATCGCAAAACTATTAATATGTTAATTTAAATAATTATATATACAAATTTATTGTTGGGATCTCGTAAGGTATTTCATCTTCGCACCTAACGTGTGGTACCGTCACAAGATTGAACAAGTTAAAGAGGTTACTATCGTCCACAAAATCAATACATTATATAATTCTATTCTAATCAAAATGATTTAAAACTATTTACCAATAATATCTTAGGATTTCTGTTAAATTTCCCCAGTGTTTTGCAAAATTTTGCGACTTTTTATCTCAGACTACTTCATCAACGGTGAAAAACTCTGTGATGCCGAGAAATCCAATTCATGTGTTCTAAATATGTTAGATTAGACTATTAGTTTTACGTCCTTTCTAGGATGTTTCTCTTATGTGTGTGGGAAGGGGTCTTTTTTTCTTAAGATTTTTCACTCCTAAATAATATTTTCGTCTCGGAATTTCAGTCATTTTTATAGATCACCTCGATACATTATGTTTACATTGAGGGAGGACTGAGGGTGCCCCTCACCCCATCTCAAATATATAGAATAGAACGTATTTTTTTTTCGTTTTTCTTTGATTGGATGCCCGGTTGAGAGGAGTTTTCCTCTTCCCCTAAATTTGAAACTATTTTTTTTTAAGGCGACTGTTGAAGTTTAGTTTCCCCTTGGTCCACCCTAAAATATATACTGTACGTATTATATACTGTATTATATACTGTACGTCTCTGCTTCGGTTTATTGGGAAAAAAATTAATTCATTGTCTCATGTCAGTAATGTGGGTTTGGTGATCTATACCGGGTGATTCATAAAGTACTGGAAAAATAGGCTACACTTTGTTTTTATTTATTCCTCCCCATCCTCCAGGGGCACCTTTGTGTTTGGAATAAACCCAATGGAGTCAATACTCCATTTAACTTAGCCTATTCTAATCTCGCTTCCCTTCCCTTGCTCTTCCCGGTTGTGAAGGGTGCTAACTAGACCATTTTTTTTCATAGGGGCAGAAAAAAGGTTAAAATGAGGACCCCATCATCCGACTCAGAATCGCACTTTCGATCCGGAAATCCTATTTTACTTTTTTTTTACACCGAATTTGACAGAAAAATATTTCGATATTCGTTCTTTATAGGCCTATTTTTCCAGTACTTTATGTATCACCCTGTATACTTCCTAACGCTTTACATACTTTGGTTGCCATCAACCGATACAGTTTTAGATTGCGTAAGATAAAGTGTGGCTGGACTTGCGAGAGCTAGGCCCTAATAAAAGCTTACGTTGCCTAATACTGCATACGACCATCTGTATTGACGGTCATACTCATCAGTATTAGGCAACGTAATATCAGAAAAAAATCAGAATCAGTTTGTATCAGAAAAAAATACGATTTAAGTCAACTTTTTCTTTTAGATAAAAAAAAAGAAAAGCTTTATGATGCAAACTTAACTCGGAGTTTGAGGCAGTAAAACTCCTATTTATTTTATTTTATTTATTTGTTAGTTGAATTGTGCAAGTATAGAATTATGTGATGTTAATTAGATAGAAGGCTGGGTTAACCCTTGTACTGACTAGAAGGAAATTCAATTTGAGAAAGTTCCCGTCCTTCCCTTTTCTGCAGAGACGTTTCTGTTCACTTAAAAATATGCTGTTGGAAGATTTTGAGCTTTAAAATGAAGTTTCAAAAAAAATATTTTTTTTCAGCTTAAGATAGGCCTATTTAGCATGTGGAAATATGAATAGATTAAACACACAAAACTATATAAAAAAAAATTAAAAGCACTATTAATTTCGACAGCTATCCATCTGTCATTGTCGAGTGAGGTAAAATTGTGCGTTTTGTAATGATTCAATCATGTTTATGTTTTTTATGACTTGTTTGTTCTGCCCATCCCCTCACCGGAGAGACACCCGATGGCCATACGCCTTAATTGCGTCCAATAGCATTCCTCAGTTGAACCCTTGCGAGTTTATGACAGCAATTCGTCAATAGCGATTGGTTATCAATGTCCATCCTGGGCTGGAGTCAATATCGGATGCAATCAGGTTACGTTTAAATTCCGTCGAGACATATATTTTATGTATTTATTTTTTTTACCTCACTCGACAATGACAGACGGATAGCTGTCGAAATTAATAGTGCTTTTAATTTTTTTTTTTTTTTTATAGTTATGTGTGTGTTTAAGACGTTATTTATCTATCTATCTCTATTTATTTATTTTTTGTTTTTGTTATTTAGTTGTTTATAAATCCATTACGTTTCATAACATCCAAATACGGATCACTTTTGGACTACACCTAACCCCTGAAGAACACGATTAATTGGTTCCGTGTTCTTTGAAACCGTGTTGTTCGAGACTACAGAAAACGGGATTCCGTTTCAAGTATGAAAATAAAAAATAACCAAAATAATGAAAAAATAACTAGATACAATTGGTTAAAAATCTTTCAAATCAATAAATTGAATAATAATTTTGGCTTAAGATTGGAAAACTATATAAAATATAAATTATTCAGTCAAATTAATTCGGAAAAATATAATTCTAAAACACTAAAAGTATTAAAAAGGTTAAAACTTCATTAATCGCTGACATAATTGATGAGAATATTACTCTAAATTTTTAACTACTGTAATTTTATATCAAATAATATATGTATTTTATTCTTTTTCAAAAGAATTACTCGAAAATCGTGTAGTTTGAAACCGTGTAATTCGGGGGAAGGTATCCGTGTTCTTCAAAACTCGTGTTCTTCAAGTACCGTGTTCTTCATGGGTTAGGTGTATTTGGTCATGAAATCAGTCAGTTCAGACTATCTGTTTGTGCATCTGCCCCCACCCCTTCTGTACCATTTGAATCATTGGATGAATCTTCTTGAAACTTGACATTCACATTTAAGGACAGTAGATGATCAAATTTCTACACTTTTAATTTTGTTTTCCGTGTGGTTTCTTGTCGAAAAGTTAGCGCGAGATGATGATAAAACAATATCAAACGAAATATTAGAAACGAAACGGTAGATTTACATGGGTATCTTAAACAAAGAATATGAATCCTCTTAATATCTTCATGAATTTTAATATGATTAAAATAAACTGGTAAAAAGAAATGCTGAATAATAAAATAAAACACTAAAAAGACACAGTTTAAAATATACAAAATATTTATAAAATCTTCGTTTATATAAAGACACCCAAAAACAGATTTAATGAAAAAGGAGAATAATATTTTCCGAGATTTCGCTGTTCCCACAATTTCAATATTTGACAATTTTCCTTTTTTTAATAAAAAGGGATTTTTATATTTTAAACTTCGTGTTTTATTTTAAAAGTAATTGGATACAGACAACATAAGTAATACAGATTATTTTTTTTTTCAATGTAGACCTGGTTGTTTACTGGTGACTGCTCCTAGCTGATGATCGCCATATTAGCGTGAAACAGCTGTACTAGGATGTCACTTAATAAACAACTTGGTCTCACCCATTGATGTTTAAAACAATACTGCTGTTTGAATTCACGCAGATATTCTAAAACAAACAAAAGAAAAACAGAAAGAATAAAAATGTAAAGATTTTAAGAAAAGTTTGTTCTTTCAGGAAGTTCTTGTTCTCTTAATTGTCTTTTTTTCTCTGTACGTCTTCGCTGCTTGCACGAATACGGTTCTCATCCTTATATTATTTAGAAGGGGCGTTTCCACAGCGGAGAGACGCAGAGGGATTATTTTTATTTGGATTATTTTTAGCAACACGGGAATCGTGATAAACCCGTACGGATGTGTGTACTACATATATGTTTTTGCTGGAATTGACTAAATTTGTTGTCCAGTTCATTTCACTTGCGACTTATTTGCTTTTTGTTGTATTTTCAAACTAAGAATAAAAACAATCTCCATTTCTTCTTTATTACATAGTAAATACGTGCATTGTATCTTACCATAAAATGAAGAATTACTGAACAGATTGTTTCGTCCATCCGTGTGGTCCTGTCTTTGAATGTAATGAATGGAGAATAAGATATAACCTGGAAGTAGATCATATATTGGAAAATGAAGATATTGTCAGATTTATTAAATCCCGGTGACTCCAATGGTTTGAACATATTCAGCGGATGGAAGACTCCCAAATGCCAAAGAAAGTATTGAGTACCAAAATCTATGCCAAGAAAAAAAAAAGGGAGATCAAGAATGAAATTGCTTGACATCGTAGTGCAAGATCTGAGAAGGATGAATATTGTTGGTTGGGGACCGATGACACAGGACAAAGCACAATGGAGGCTCGTTATCGAGGAGGCCAAGGCTCACAGAGGGCTGCAGTGCCATAGATGATGATGATGATGTGTGGGGAAGCGTCTAAGAGAGAGAGTCTGTTATCATTCGTCAGTTTCAATTAGCTTTGACGATTTGAAATTCTTTGAGAATCTCTTCGTTTGCTTACGTACTTAAATAACATTACGTATTTTTTTTTCAACCATATTGTCACGGAGAAGGCGTAGATCTTCTAATAAGGCATTTTCGAAGATATTTGGAGGGTAAGTTGTCTTTATGATGCAAGAGCGACAATTACTTCCATGCTACGAAAGTGTTTTCAAAGAAATTACTAAATGCTCATCTTATTTTTTTAAAAATAAAGATCCAGATTTCATATCCAAGAAACAGCATTGATTTTAATCTGGTTGGTGTAAATTCTTAATGTAGTTGACGTTAGAAACCTGAGTCATTATCGTGTTGAAGTATAATAACACGCCTTATCTTAAATAATAATAATAATTATTATTATCAGATACATTACTTCTATCGTATTTGATTTTCACATTCACCTGCTTAGTCTTTCCACTGATGACACTCGATGTCGTCGTCTGAAGATTGATTTTCTGTAATTCATCACCGTCCTTTTTCCCAGTCATGTCAGTCGTTTCATCTCCCTTGAGTCTCTTTCACCCACGTCCTCCGTAATCTGTTTTCGTTATTCTTTATCTCCTATGCAGTCCCTTCCTTCAAGGATGGTTTTCATCAAACCATCTTCCCTAAGCTGATACCCAAACCTCTTTGGTCTTCAAGAAGTTTAATTACGGCTTTTGTTAAATCTACCATCTTTCAGTTTAACATTATTTGGATTGCGTGAAGGTAAGTCTGACAGAAAGAATAATTCACTGTACTCTACTAATATTACTACTACTAATAATAAAGTTGTGATGGTATTTTTGGTCACTGGTTCGTGGAATGAGAATCAGACTGGAAGCGAGTGGGAGCTCTTAACTGATTTTTTTTATTCAGAGGACATCAGGGGCAGGGCCGTAGCTACCACCGGGGCAGCCGGGGCAGTGCCCCGGGGCCCCCGAACGAAGGGGGATTTTTTTTTTTTATGAAACCATAAACACTTGTTGCCCCGGGCAGAGCCGGCGTTAGGGGTTGGCGAACTTAGAAGAAAGAGGATAAAATAGGATTGTCGTTCATTTTTTTTTTGGTTGTTAAAATAGAATTGTCAAGGACTCGCAAAATTCATCTTGCTAGGCCCCGCACCCTCCTACCCGGGCTCTGCTCCTGGGTCCCCAATCCTCTAGCTACGGCACTGATCAAGGGGTTTAAATAACTTATGTACAGGGGCTGCGATTGGTTGGCGTGCTTTTACAATTGATTGGGGAATTTGAAACACGTGGTCTTTCACTCACTTTTAACTGAAACTTTAAATTACAGTAGTACAGTAAAACCTCGTTAAGTCGTCACTCAAGGGACCAAACATTTTTGACGACTTAAGCGGAGTGGGCATTTTTTGAAAAAAAACAACAAAACACTGAAATACAATATTTTTATGAATTGCTATAGGATTCGGTGAGAAAAACAAGATTTTCAGAAATCAATACATGCAAATGAATGAGTGGAAAATAAAAAAAAAACAAAACAAAACACATTTTACACTTACCACATTTTATTTTCTTTTACTGGCATTAAAATAACCCAACAGTGTTGATTGATAAAGGTGCTGATTACTGGTAACAATTCGAAACACTTTGTAATGAAATGGAACTCCAACTTTTGTGCACATAGTTAATCGTATCTAAAATCGAAACTTCTAGCTTTTCGTTCCTATCCAAGGCTTTTATCATGTCCTTTGCAAGCATTTTTTTGTACTTTCGTTTAAAGTCAAGAATTATCCCTTGATCTAAAGGCTGAAGAAATGCAGTTACATTTGGAGGAAGAAAAACAATTTCGATCGCTTTTAAATTTTCGGGGCTTACTCGCTATGAAATAAAATCACACTCAGTAGCGGTCAAGAAAAAATTCTACTCTTGACAAGAGTCGCAGCGAGAAGTGTGCAATTTCCCAAGTGAATTTCCCACGTGAAAATTCCCCGTAAAGGCTAGGCTTTCTTAGAGTGAAGGGGCGGGGCTGAAAAGATAGTAGGCAAAATTGAGAATAAAGATGCTTTTCGCCATTTTTGAGGGTGACGAGTTATCCGGAGTAGAATTAAATTTGGTGACGAGTAAAAGAGGGTTATTTTACATTATTGTCTATGAGACCTGTCGGGACCAAAGGAAAACGACGACTTAAACGGAGTGACGACTTATCCGGGTGACGACTTAACGAGGTTTTACTGTATATTTAAAAATTTCTCCTTGTAGACCTGTGTGTATCAATTTGCGCGTGAGAAATTACAAAATTCCCCATATAAAGATTTCAAGCGTTTACAAGCGAAAGAATTCTAGCATTAAACAATGAATTCCTACTAACGTTACAATAACTCATCGTGATCCCCGTGTTTTGATTCGATAAACATTAGACGTAGCCGATTTAACTTCAAATATTTACGCACTTGACGAATCTTCCACAAATAGGAAGATTTGAAGGTAAATTGCCCGGATCTAATGTTTTCCCGGAAATGACATTTAAATTTCTCGTTCCGTGAAAAAAAAAAAAAAAATCGATAAATCGCGATTTAAATGGACCAGTTTAAGTGTTCTTCGCTATTATATAAGAATTGGACGCATCTGCTACTTATCGCTTCGCCCGCCTGTCACGTCACCTGCCAATTGTAATCGCCGATTTCCGGTAAACGGATTTTGATGGAATCTAATATTTCAGATCTTTTCTTAAAGCTGCAAAGGTTGGAATGAATGATGGTTGATATCTTCCAGCTTAGAGAACTGCTTAGAATGTAGATTTATTAAAATAAAAAGAATTTATAATCCTTTGGAGCACTTTGCTTCCAATAATTAGAAACTTGCGCTTCAAAATAGAATGTTGTAAAATTGAAGTTATTTATCCAATTGTCCCCGACTTAGTGAGCATCACAAAACTACGTGAGGGTGTATCACGTGACATTGGTATAGGTTATCGATAGCTAAATCGTGAAACACGATAGTTCTGTGGCACGTAATCCATCTGTTTCAGACAGACGCCAGACGGCTAACATTCGCCCACCGGCTGGAATCCATTTTAAGAACGAATAAAGACTCTATTAGCGAACATAGCCTCAGAGGTTTTGATTGCAGACGACAACAATCTAAGAAAGAGACTTGAGTTTCAGCTGAGGAAGGGGATTATTTCTTCCACACAACACATCGTAGAGCTATAATACTGAAGCTAAGAGAGTAAGGTCGCTCCAAATATTACTCCCGAAAGGAGCCTTTATTAAAAATATTAAAGTTTGGATCTGTTTTCCTCTAAATGTTTCATAAATGGCGCTGGTGTCACTAGTATATCGTTCCTTTGACAGTGACTCTGTAGTCACTGTAGTTCCTTTCTGTCTAACGAAAGGCTTGCACCTTTAATATATGTATATTATTGTAAAACAAAGAATAGTTTTAGTCTTTTTATCACATTTCGACGGTTCGAAAGGAAACTTGGGCTCGACAAGTACCAAAGGCACAGTTTTATCATCTTTGTCTGCTCTAAAATAGAAAAAAAATACCGATGTAAATAAGAGACATCAGCGCGAACCTTTTAATCTGCGGCGAGGTTCGACGCAGTCTCATCGCGAGGCTTGTCAGTATGTAATCAAAACATCAAAGGATGCTGCGTGTGGGCTTACGCAATGTGTGGACGTTACAGCGAACCTCGTCGTCAACATCGACCTCATGCTTCTGAGTACTTTTTTTCTCCTCCTCTTTCCACTATATTTGATGTTTTGACTGAAGAAAATGCGCTCCAGTCAAGCGCTTTGTATAATACTAACAGATACAAAATCAAATGGAGAAAACCAGAGCCTCCCCGTGCAGGTTGCGTCCCGCACAAAGGCACCTGATCAGGAGGGGCGCCATTTCAATACGATAAACAGGCGCGGATTTAAGGGGGTTAAACCGCCCCCCCCCACCACTCCATGACCTGGACGATATGTAAAAATAATACTGTAATTATAAATTGTCGGCCCTATTCTATTCATGAAAACACAATCACCCTTTTAGCAATGGATATCAGAGATATAA
>JAFIDM010000001.1:15112607-15137351 GCA_023159025.1 Thereuonema tuberculata
AACATCTACTTAACCCCTCTATCCACTTGGAAATGCCTGTGGCCACTCAAAAGACAGAACATTATACTTCGCGTTCGTCGTTTGAGCTTTCACCAGTTTCACAATGAATTCTCCCAGTCCACCTGAGATCTTTTTAAATTTCAAAGAAGAAAATTTTATCTATCCCCCATCACTGTTAGATGACACTTTTAACCATATGTTGACCATCTGCAGTTATCCGTTTACCAGGTAAAAAGTTTCTTTTTTGATTACTTTTTCATTTTCGTGACATAACACTCCCGTTGGCCTCAGTATAACATATGCCGATCTTAAAGGCTGTTCTTTAAGTTTCAGATAAATAAACTTCAAATTATGAATAAATAGTAGTTCTCCTTTCTCAAAAATGTGATACGTCCTTTATTCTACTTCATATATTTAAGTTGTTATTTAATTGTTGTCGGTTCGCGAAAATTGCAGAGAAACTCAGCTCGTGGCTTCTGATTGTTTTTTTTTTTTCAGAGTTGATCTTCATTGTCTCTTCCTTTTTTTGTTTCGTAGTTTTCCCTTTTAACAGTTTCTTGTTTTGTTTGCAGATGTTGGCCCGTGGCACCCATTACATCTTCTTGGGCATTTCTTCTCAAAGTAGTTGTTTTGTTTCAAGTTTTCTTTTTATCTGGTTTCATTAGGCCCACAAGGACCTGTAACTTGTCACTCATGTTGTAGAAGTTGCGTCCAAGCTGAATTGTTTACCGTTATTCCATTGTTTGAGTGCTACAAAACTTCGATAATTTTTTATAAACATGATGCACAGCCGATTTAAAATAGTTAGACTTATACTTGACAATCCGAACAAACATTCAAGAGTATCACAAAATATAGTTTTAATTTGAAATATGCACATAGCTTACTTCTGTTTGTGATCATCATAACTCAAAACTATCATACATAACTAATTATCTATTGTAACTGGTTAAATGAAAATTAATTGCATTATAGCTTTTACAAGATTCGATCAAATGAAAGAAATTTATAAAAAAGTGAAGAAATACAAGGCTGCACCTGAGTAAACAAATCTCTCACGTTAAACTTTAAAAAAGAAAAAAAAGAAAGGAATTTATGTTGTAAAGAAAGTTTTCAAGCCTTTGTTCATGAGCGTAACTAAATGGGAGGTAAGGGTTATGACATCCCCCACCCCCCATTCGGAAAATGATGCAATGTTTTTTTTTGTCTTGGTTGAACCAGGGCCGCCCAGAGACTAGTGGTGGCCCGGGGGCAACATTTGAATTTGTGGCCCCCCCCCCCCATCCCAAAAACAAAAAAAAAAAAAAAAAAGACAAAACCAATTTATTAAACAAAAAAAAAAAGGTCAATCAATACGGCGGGGCCGCTCGGGCCTCATGAGGCCCCTCTTTTTGTGGGGCACCGGGGCAATCTGCTCCTTTTGCCCCCCCCTCTGGGCGGCCCTGGGTTGAACAGCTGAAACCATCATAACTTCTCTCATCGAAATTCCTGAATACGCCACTGCTTTTGTGTATCGTGTACCTTCATCAGATTGAATAGTAATGGATGTAACATTCTTATAAGCTTGGAATAAACCCTGACTGGTGTATTTACGTTAACCAGGTGTTTATGGTCGTCTTTATCACTGTTGAGATGTTCGTAGTCATCGGGGAGGAGTCTGGGTTGTTGGTTAATTTGGCGTCTGCATCTTATGTTAAGTTGTGAGTTTTTTTGTTATTGTTGGGTCTTACTTATATGCAAAATTTACACCAACTTTTTTAATTGATAAATTGCTCTTCAAGATGTGATTTTTGATAAGTAATCGAAATACTATTTATGGATTTTTGTCTTGCAAATATTTGAATGTTGGCATTCCGACTATAAATCTTCAGTATTGTTTTTTTAAAGATTATTTGTCTGACACTAAAGAATTGTCCTGATTTAAAAAAAAAAATAAAAAATGATAAATAGTTCCAATTAGGAATTAAATAGTATTCTTGAAATTTCAGAGGATTTTTTTTCCCTAAACTTATTAGCAGAGCTTAATGAATGAGTCTCTCAGGAACAAACTGATCAACTCTTATTTTTGTAAATTTCTAAATTTTAGAACCAGAGCATATAATTAGTGCTTTACTTGTTTAAGTTCGAGTTGAAAATGCACTCATGGCTTTTCTTTGATCAGAAGTGATATTATTTATATATAAAAGCCCTGATTATCTGCGGAATTGGGTAGCAAGGGCACTATGGATAGCAAAAATCGCGGCTAACCCGAAAAAAGACTAAAAATGAGGAGTAAACACGAAAAAAAAATTTCAGCATAAAAACTATGTTTTATGGTACAAAAAACATAATATGTAAAACCAAAATATGTACAGTACAGCAGAAACCTTTGCAAAAGAGCAAGAGCCTGCCACTCTTCCACAAATTCCGAGAAGGCCTATAGGTTTACGATGCACAATAAATCTGTCAGTAATTTTCGACCTTTGCACTGTAAGGCCTATTGTATTTTCCCTTAAATAAAAATTGGATTAAAATTGGTTTTTTTGAGATTCGTAATTAAAAAAACTTTTCGCGGATAATCGGGGCTTTACTGTATTACTAGTCATGTGCTCTGGTACTAAAAGTAAGGAATTTGTCAAGTGGGAGTCCACTGGTTTTTGCTTCTGAAAGGCTTAGTTATGGTTGCAATTGATGCGACTTCTTTATTAAGATTAGTAGACTTGTAAGTCTCTAAAATTAAATCTTAAGAGTTCAAATCAAATGGAAGATTTCTGAAATATAGTTGTTAGGTTTTCATATATAATTAATGATTTTCTTTCTGATACTGAAAATTGTTTCACTGGCATATTAGAAGCAGTGGCATACTAATGGAGGGCAGGAGTATGAGATGCAGTCAGTTCTGCCATCATCGGAAAAACTTGAAAGACCAGTGGAGATTTTCTAACCAATGAAAAAATTCGCCAACATAGGAAAAGCAACTCGGGAGTCTTTAGAACTCTTTAATTTCTTAAATTTAAAAAAGTTACTTTTGGAAGGGATGATGAAAGAAGGATGCACTTTGATTGCAAAATACTTTAGATATCACTGAAGAGAATTTACAATTAACTATTTATAATTCTGTGAATTTCATTACTAATCTACAGGAGAGTGAACGAAAGGAAATGTGAATATTGAGAAATGGATATAAAATAAGAACAAATTATATCAAGTAATTTTAGAAAGGACAATCGATGTACGCCAGTGATTTCTTGTTGGTTAACTTGTAGGACCAAAATTAACAAGATAATCCTGTTGTTTTATGATGACTTTGAATTCAGAAAAAAAAAAGATCAGTTTTATTAGAACTTAGAATTGATGGGAAATAACATCAATTTTTGTTTTCATAATTTTAAGTAAAGTTCCGTTAGGAATATTTAATCCCGTCCACATGTTCTGAGATAATGTTTATTAACATATGTCAATAAAAAATAACTCTAATAATAGTAATTTTTAATATATTTTCTGCATCCTACTTTGTGTGTGTGTGAAAGATGTGTTTCAGTATTTTCTTTTGTTGATTGTTGTCGTTAATAGTTGTCCAGAGATTAGTAGTATTGTTTGTGAAGGAATCCAAGAAAGCAGAGTATTAAGATTTTGGCTGGTAATATATAATTATGTGGTAGAAACTAACATATACAGTAAAACCTCGATATAGTGCTTCCGCTTATAGCGCTGTCCCATTCTTTACGCTCCTTTTGTACGGTCCCTGGAAGTTTTCTATGTACAATAAAACCTCGATATAGCGCTGTCCCGCTTATTATGCTTTTAGGTCACGGTCCCTTGATGAGTGCAATAATGGGGTTTTTGCTTTTTTTTTATTTTTGTAAGAATATTTGTATAATATACAGTCTACACCTCTGTCATTGTGGAGGTTGGTTTTCACTCTGCAAACTGCTGATGGATGGTGTTAGTGGCACTTTGAAAATGGCGGCCCCCTTAGAGCAGTGCATCAAGCAGGAACAGCATACTGTGGTATGATTCTTGGTGTCTGAGGGTACTAAACCCATCGACTTTCATCGATGGCTGTCGACAAAATATGTCACAGGCGCGTGTGTACGAATGGTACAGGAGGTTCTGGATGATGCTCCAAGGCCAGGACGATCACACAGAGTCGTCACCAGCGAGTCGATTGCTCCATAGATGCAAAGATTCAAGAGGACCAGTGTGTCACCATTAAAGATATTGCATCAGTTTTGGGTCTGCCCACACATCGTAAACGGCAAACTTTGCTACAGGAAAGTGGCTGCGAAATGGGTCCCTTGCCAACTCACACCAAACATTAAAGTGTGACGAGTGGATGCCTGTATGGAGCTGATGCAGCAGCAGAGGGTGAAGGATTTTTAAAGTCATGGGCGACGAGTCTTGGATAAATCATAACCAACTGAAGACAAAGAGGGCAAGCATGGAATGGCGCTACTCATCTTCTCCTAAGCAGAAGAACTTCTGCTCACAGCCATCGGTGGGTAAGGTTATGCTTACCCTTTTCTGGGACCACCGTGGACCAATTATGGAACATTACAGGAATAAAGGGACAACCTTGACCGGGAACAAGTACAAGGACACTCCTGACTGATGTGCTGAAACCTGCGATCCACACGAAATGCCGTGGAATCCTTTCAACTGGTGTTCTCCTTCAGCACAATAACGACAGAACACACACAGCCAATCAAACAGTGTCAACCATCAAATCTCTTTGCATACAGTGTCTTCCCCATACCCCTTATCCCCTAGACTTAAAGGGATAAAGTTGGTTTCAAGTCAAGCAATTAGCCATGTACTTCATAAAGGTAATATTTTGACTAAACAATTTTTGCATAATTTGTCAGTATAAAAATAAAATGTAAATTACCATAGCCATCTAGATACCATCTTAGTTACTTCTCAGGCATCCATGGAGAAGTTTTTGGACTTCCCTCACCCCAAATTCTGGAATATATTTGGACTAATGGTGCTTGAAAGCTGCTTGCTTTTTTCTTATTGATAGAATAATCAAATTGAACCAACATTCTCCCTTCCCATGAAATGATATAGCTTGCTATTTCAATTTGATATTATTGTAATACCAAATTAAAACACTCTTATTTTTATTCCTTACTAGAGGAGTATCCGTTCTATGTGCAGGTTACAAAAAAAAAGAGGTGTTCTGATGTAGATGAAGAAATTGAAATTGTGAGATCACTTCGAAACTTCCCAGCTGGTACAAAAATCATGTGATCATTACAAATCTATATCTATCTCGAAAATCTATAGTTATCGAGAAATCATCATAAAGTAACCTTAAACAATATTTACCCGTTTCCTCAATGCCCTCCCATTTACACCCCACAGTTCTAGTTTGTGCCTCCTGATTAATATGCAGCATTATGCACAACAATATTTTAGTTCCAATTGTTGCCTCCAGATGCATATGTGGCACTTTCAAGACAGTTCATGATTATTTCCTCCATCCCCCAAAATAAAAAAGTTTATTTTTACACTTTTTACAGTGTCTATAGTATGAAACCTTCCCACATGCGAAATTTCAAGTTTGTAGCATGTTGGGAAGTATGCTAAACATTTTGATCTGAGACACAGGCACACACAAACATATCCACAAATTTCTCTTCTATATTATAGATAAACTTTTTCAATTTATTTTTCTAAGTGATTATTTCATTGAATTTTATTAACTTTGGTGACAGGTGCTGTTCACCTAATGATTAAACTGACCCTGCAAATTTTAGTCATCCATTATGTTTTTGTTGTATTAGTACCTATTAGTAAACATATTAGTACCACCAAAGAAAATATTTTTTTTGTAATTATAACTATTTCTTTATTAAAATTAATATTATCAGAAAATTTGTAAGATTGAGAAATGTCGTCAGAATTAGACCGTGAAATAGTTGGAATTTACAATTCAATATTACTGTAATATCACATCATACAGTATTTCAACAACAGTTTTCTTATATAATATTGCAATGTTTTCTTTTTTATTATTATAATACATTTGTTTTAAATTCTGACCGTTGTTTCATTCAACTTTGGATTGAATGAGAAATCCAGAAGACTGTTATTGTTACAGGAACAACTTATGCTTTGCTGAATATTAAACCTAACACACAAACACACACAAATAAGCTGTTGCATAGTTTACGAAATGAATTTTTTTGTGCTCATGGAGATTTTTTTTTTTTTAAGATGGGGGGGGGGGGGGACTTGATACACTTTACACCAACTTTACACCTACTTGCAACCCACGATTAGCCAGCATTTTGTCCAGATCTTGATAGCTACATTGTTTTGTCTCAACGAAAGAAGAAGAAGAAAAAAATATATAAGAATCCCTGATAGCCACTTGGTAACTTGACAAACTTTTAACTCCCGTGAATGATATCCAAAACATCAGCTGCTAATATTTAATAGAATGACAGAGGGCACTTGTTTCAGTGAAATTCTGATTATGTACATAAAGTTTGGTGATCTGTTCTAATAAAACTTATGTTTCATTAATAATTCAATTCTTATTTGTGCCACAGAGAATGTTTGTTCTTGAAAGTATGATACTTTGCTTTCTTTCTTTTTTTTAAATCAAACAAAAATTATTATAATTGGATGATCCAAATAAATTTCTAAATAAATCTTGCTTTTTCATTTATTTTTATTATTTGCTATTGAAATATTTCTATAAACATATTCTTATAACAATTCAAGTAAATATTAAAATGTTTTTGTTATTTTACTGAATCCCAATTTTATTTGTATAATAACATATTTGCATACTAACTGTAGTATTTTCTTACACCCACAGACCTGCAGAAACAAATGTACAGCACAATGTTGAAGATGTTTTGTTTGAAATGTTTAAAAATGATAGAGATTTGGTTCCCGTGGGAAAATTCCTTGCCGTAAGTAGACTGTTATATTTATTTTTATAACGTAAAAAACTATTAAAAAACCTACATTAAGAAAATTATTCATTATTAATGTTAATGATTAATTGTATTCCCAAATTTATTAATTTATTTTTCTTAATATATAAACACTGTTATATAACTTTCGAACTTGATTTTATTAACTCCATCTGCACAAAAGATCTTAATAGACTTAAGAACATTTTTTTTTAAAAAACTTTAAAGCTAAAAGCATTGTTAGAATGTTTTTGATAATGTTATTTAGGTATGGCCTTTTTTAAAAAAAAGTAATTATAAATACATTTGCTGATTCATAAAAAACCTGGCCAATGGAAGTGGCAGGTTCCCAAAATTTTGTTTCTCAAGCTATCAGGAAGACTTCTTGCTTCTGGAAGATCACTGGGAAAATTGGCAGTAATAGTGATATAGGAAAAACTTGTCAGCACAAAATAATGTAAATAAGTTGGCATTGTTGCCAACGCTAATAAGCTAAATTATGAGTGAAGAAATCTTTGTATGGAAGAGTGAATGAATACTCATCTTAATCATGCCTAATATGTCATATATCTACTGTTCACATGTTTAGATGCTGACATACAACAGTTGGATTATCAGTTTAATAAGGAAGTTGAAAACATTTTGCAGAAATAAGAAATATAAGTAAAAAGAGTTGTTGATATGTGAATCCAAACAAAAGAGGAATGTTTATATCCGTAGAGCTGAATGCAACAGAGGTTGGACAATTACTTTCCGATAAGAAGTAAGGGGGGAAATGATGTTTTCCAAAGAATCACTTGTTTAATAAAACTGCAGAGCAAAAGGACTTATAGAAAATAATGTATGGAACTGAAAACACTATTAATATACATTAAAATGTAAAGTTGTTTTTCTTAATGCTTTATTAATTAGCTTATCTATAAGACTGCAGTATAATATACAATAAAGAAATATATGTAATTAAAAGGAAACAAGACTCATACGCAAAATGGAAAAAAAAAATGCTCTACATAATTTTTTTTTTCATCATTCTTTTATTTTTTATATTTTTTTTTGCACCTTTTTCTTCATTTTTCATCTTCGATATTTGGATTCATTATTGAAGGACAAAATAATAACGTTGATGATATCGCTGCCCTAGTTTAGTACAAGGATATCTTAAAAATTGCTGTTTTGAGAAAAGAGCATTTAAACATTTAGTTTCTATTCTGTAATTCATGAAATTTATCAAGGAAAATGGAATTTAGTTATCAGAAATACTCTTATATTAAAATATTCTTTTTTTTTTAAAGATGTCATAGTATTGCACTAGTTATTGAGTATTGAGATAAACATTGACTTCTTTGTATTTTATATGATTTGGGATAAGAAATTTGGCACATATTTTAAAAAAGAAAAACCTATTTTAACTTGATAATTATTTATTTAAAAACAAAATTTTTCATAATCACAATTGCTGAAAAGTATTTCTATTAAAAAAATTAAATTCTATTGATAATAACAGGCAATGCCATACAAAATTATAGTATCAGTAATCTTTATGATAAAAGAATTGAGTATTTCAAAAAATTTGAAGTATTTTCAAACTCAAATTTAAAATAGCCATACTTACTTTTACTTATTTTTACTTTTCATCATCTTCCTGTACTTCAACGACCTTAAAAGCTTTTAAAGCAATTTGCTTTTACAAAGTGACATCAGATCTCTGATTTTTTTCCTCCCTGAAATGCATGGAGGACTTTTGTATAGTGAAGGGAGTTGAACAACTTTGTTTCCCTCATTGATTGCGTCTTACATTCAGAGTTGAGTCCAGGAATGAGGTCTTATAAAACACCAGGTAGGAAGATTCTTTTCATATCTGAAAGACTTTTCTTTCTGTCCAACAGACCCTTTCCCCTTTTTCATTAACATTGTAATTTTTCCCATCCTCTCAGAGACGTCCTTCCAATTGAAGAAAATTCTGTTTCCATTTCCTTTACAGAGCATGGGGGGAACCCGATGTTTTTTGCAGATTTGAGAATTGTCGCTAATTGAGCAGGGATGTAGATTTGCCCTCCTTTCAAAATTCTTCTCTTTTTTCCTTTGTATAATAGAATATGTATTGCTTCATTTTGAGTGCGGTCAGTTATTAGGAAATTACGGGTGATAATTTTTAAGGGCAAGACTCTAAACTGTATAAAGGTACATGGCCAAAATAAACCTATTCTTATTTTGACCACAACAGTTCCAAGAGTAGAATAAAATTTCATTCTTGCTGCCACATTTCTCAAGGAAGGAATATACAGAAGTACCTATTGCATTTGTCCCTTTTTTGGCTACACACTCATGCCACGTGAAGCAGTCGCCTGTCTTAATCTCATGGTTTGCATATTGTAAAGTTGATGAAGTTCAACTTATTTTTATAATGGTATGAAGAAATTTCTTTGGGAGCTGAACATAGCCAGCATATCATATGCATAGACATTGACGCTATTAGAATTATCCTTACTTCTGGCAATATCTCGAGCTTTTGATTCTCGTACAGCTTTTTTTTTCATTGACGTGATCATCAAATGATTTTTGTAATGCGGTCTTTTCAACTGTATTTGAATTGTTAAATTCAGCACATTTTTGAATATTGATCTTTTTTTGGGTTTGTAAAAACTCAGTATGAAAATGTATTCATATATGCTGTATTTTGCCTTAGGTCTGTTCTTCTTCACATAAGCTTCAACATACAGGCAGTACATGACAGATACATTCAAGTTATATATTCCTTTTTGCTGTCTTACGGGCAGAAATGTGGTTCAATTTTAGGGAAGGAATTAGTGTGTCCCCAATGAAATCCTTCATTTCCAGCAAAGAGTTTTGTGATTTGTGTTTCTCTTAAATCATGTTCAACAGAACTACCATCTTTTGTCTTTTAATTTACTATAGTGAGACTAATATTAGAAACACATAGGGTGTTCTTTAGGGCAAACTCTCAGTTTTTATCTCCCATTTACAAGTACTAGATAAAGTTTAATGATGTTCAAGAGTAGGACATTTTAAGATGACTTGGTGTAGCACTGAAATTATGTTCTCTTTTCAATTCAATATAAGGACAACTTAAAATTTCTTTGTGTTGAAGTTACAAGTCAGTAGATATGCTATAGAGTAATACTAAGACATCTTTCTCCGTGAGTGAACAAACTGGAAGGCAAGATATTTTAGTGTAGAAGTAGATAAAGCAAGAATTATGCTATATGTCTATGTAGATATCTCAAATTCAACATTTTTTAAGCTGTCTTAGTACTGAACTAGGTCAGCAATATGTCTTGCCACAAAGAAACGTTCAAATAATTTGATCTTGAATACAATGTAATTTGGATAGATATTGCATGGGTTGCATGAATTATTCTTTTTTTTTTTTTTTTTACATTACATTTTTAAGACTGTTCAAAATTTCATGTATTTATTTACTTTAATTTTTTTTCCAGGCATTGCAAGCTACGGGACTGCGTAAAAATGACCCACGTTTACGTGAAACAATGAATCACTTGAAAAAAGTTCTTGAGAAGAATGTTGCAGAAGTTAGTTCTTATGAAGCTTTGAATTTAGATAGGAATACTTTTAAAAAGTATGTATTTTTTTCCTTCAGTTTTATTGAAATATCTTTTCAGTTAAATTGCTTTTGATGGTTAGATTTATTTATTTAGTAACCAAGGTATGTTTGGGATATTACAGACAGACATAAGAACTAGATTAATATAGGTGTCGTTCACTTATTTATTCTTGAATACTCAAGTTACATAACCCTCTTTTTATCTTTTAATGATAAATATCTCCAGTCCAATTTAAGTTTTTCAGACTATTCTTCAGTGGCTAAGAATTATGCATTACTGCTTCTACTGTTTAGTGTATTAATTTTGCATTCCACTGTTCCTTATTATGGTGATCTAATAAGAGAAAGAATACAATAGTATTATTGTGACCATGTAACAATTATCTCAAAAAACTAAAACAAGACTACAGAAGATTTTTATTATTTTTAATTTAACTTTATAATTAAATTGTTACATGATAATAATAACTAAAATAGCAACAAAACTGTAGTTTTAACTATAGTCTTGCTCTTTACATTTGTCAGTGAATTTTAAGTCTTGGTAACAAATACTACACAGATTTCATAAAATTAAGAAAAGCAAATCATTTCCTGAATTTTAATTGGTAGATTGTTGTTCTTGTAATTTAAGTGTTGGATTTTTATTTTGTTATAATAATAATAAAAATTTCTTCAGACAGGAGAAAACTTCAAAATAGATTATTGTCTGTGAATTATTTTAAAGATTTTTTTTTTCAATGTTTAAATAACAAAAAAGTAGTTTATTTCAAGTTTCTATGCTATTTGAAAGGAATACTTACACAAATACTTGCACAAAAAATAACCTTTCTATATACCATGCTACTATATTTATATGTGTTAGTTTTATTTGGGTTTTTTAACTACTTATTTCACTAGACAGCAAACTCTTTGCTGGTTCTGATTATATTCACAATCGAGCAACAGCAAAATACAAAACATTCATTATATGACAGACTTGCTCTGATTACATTTTACATCATAGATTGCATTCTGATATAGAAACAAGGATTAAGTGGGGTTAGATATAAACCTGTTTATCAACTTAGGAAATAGTTCTAATGTACATACAATACTTACATCAACCAAAAGGAGTTAATTGACAATGCTTTAGTTATATAGTGACATCAAGGAAAGTATGAGTAGGATCAAGTTCTTACAGAGTTCAGTGCAGTGATGACTGTTAAATAATTGAATTGTAAGGAGACTTACATAACTTAAGCATTTCAGCAGCTATATTGTGTTTAAGGTTCCATCTCATGACTTGACTTGACGAACATGGCTTTTTGATAAACTGATTCTATTTTATGAAAGAAATAGCCAGAATGTCGAATCCACTCCACTAAGTGCGATCCCCGATCCGGAGGTATGCGGTCGATGGATTTCTAGTGTCGCACAAAGGCGAACCCCTAGAAGAAGCCATAGACGGACTAAGGAAAGATACTGGAGTAGTTTCCCATTTGCCTTCTCCAGGATGCCATTACGGAATGATTTCAGACCAAAGAGAAAGAGAAGACGAGGCTGACAACACAGGAAAGGAAATATCTAAGCTCTCGACCGGGATTTGAACCCGGGTACCAGCACACTGGCCTCACGGCAGACTGACGCCTGAGACCGTGCGACCATGGCGGCACGGCAGAATGTCGAATATAAGATTAAATTCTTAATCAAGTATCTCTTCAAGAAGAGAGTAGGGATTCTGTCGTTGGTGCAGAATCTTAAGGGAATTTAGGTTAAAGCTGTTTACAATAATACAAATAACTTTTTAAATAAAAACTTATATGAAAAAAAAAATGTTCTCCAATATGAAAACATAAGCAATCATTTCAAAAGCCTATCATTAATCAATTACTAACGGTGAATATGTTTATCCTAAACTATATACATAAAAAAAAAAAAAAAAAAAAAAAAAAACCTTTATGTTCAGTTTTGCTTTGCTTTTAATTTGGAGAAATTGTTTTGAAAGTTATTTGTTCCAATTCACCGAATAAGTAATTCTAGCTGACATCCTGTATTATTTAAATGTGTAAAAGCATTTCTGAAAAATTTCATTATTTGTCAATTTACTATATACCTTTAACAGCATATGTTTTTATTAATGTCAGTTCAAGATTTAATCGTTCGGAATTGTCCCAGCATTTTGTTTTAATGTCACGCTGCTCTAACAAAAACAAAAAGTGATATATCCACAATATAAATGTTTTCTGGAGTGAATTAGGTGTTTTTTTAAGAAAACGTTGTTGCTTTTTTTTTTTCTTTTTATTTAAGGATTGATAAATTTGATAGTAATGAAGTTGCTTGTAGTAGTTTTTCCGCAGCAACATCATCAGTGTTCATTCTCAGATGGTAGTTTCATTGATAAGAAACGAAGATTTTATTATTACATAATTGTTTAATTTGGAATAATATTACTTTTAATATTGATTGAAACTTTTGAAGATCTTGTAAACATGTTTATGTAGTTAAACACAAATTATTCCAAAACAAACTCTTCAAATGATGATGTTTCGAAAGCTATATCAGCTTTCTTTCTCAAGCTCCAAATAAATAAAATTAAATAAAAAAAATAAAATACCCAATATCTTTTTCCCCACAACTCCAAACAGAAAACTAAATTTAACAATAAACATGAAAAACATAACGTGCTTCGTGCTGTTATTTTAAAAAATGCTCAATTACAATGCGCTCCATATGAAGAATCCATCTTTCTTCTATGATATAATTTTGAAGTCATTTTGAAATATCGTCCTTTGAAGAGTTTGTTTTGGAATAATTTGTGTTTAATAAAGAAGTTGATTTATTCAAGATGAGTTGATGTTTATGTAGTTTTTTGTTTCTTCATAGTTATCATAGATATTATTGTCAATTAACGTTCAATCATTCCATTCTTTAGACTACTTATTTTAAATATTAAAATTAGTGAAGTTTCCTAGGTTAGTTTGATAAAATTTAACTTTATTTTTATTGATTAGTAAAAATCCAATTGTTTGTTCTTTTTTTTTTCTATGTTCTTATATATAAATGTAATTCTTTTAAAAACTTTTCTTTTAGTGTTATAATGGAAAACATTGTATTAATTAGCCGAGCTTTTCGTGGTCAGTTTGTTATACCTGATTTCACTGGTTTCACTAAATATATGGAGGAATTCTATTGGAAATGTAAATCAAATCATGCAGGCAAAGTAGCCAATTATATTCCCCAACTGGCCAGATTTAGTCCAGACTATTGGGGAGTCAGTGTTTGTACAGTTGATGGACAACGGTAAGTAATGTTCTTATTATTTTTATTTTTTTTTTAAATATAAAGATTTTATTTTCTGTTCATACAACTTTTATCAAACAAACAAAACTTTTCAGTGAAACATATTAAATTTAATGTAGAAGGAGTTACATCTGTTGTTGTTCTCTCCATGTATTAATGTCAAAATTCTAAAAATAATTTTGATGTTCAGTTCAGTAGACCTAATTTAAGTGTCTTTCTAAAAATCTTTTTACATCAACAAATATTACCTCTGAACAAATAAAAATTTATAAATAAAAGAATGTAAAGTTGTAATAGACAAGGTTTGGAGATAAATTCATTGCCCAAAGGGAAACACTTTGACAGTTACATAACTTTTAGATTGAACCTAGTAACTCATGGTTACTGTGAGGGTGACATGGATGAAACAAACTACCAAAGAAATTAATAACAATTATAAATGCGATACAGTTGTATTTCAAAAATAATGCATTGAATGAAATGATAGCTCTAATATCACAGTACTACCTTTGACAGATAATGTTTTTAACCCATGATTCTTCCAGTTGATCAATATAAACTTAAGAAAATCACCTTTTGTTACTAGAAGCAAATGTATTTCTTATTATACACTGATGTCCTTAAATTAAGGGACCTTGCAGAATGAACTGTTCTTGTTGTCCAGTCCAGACCAAACTTTGTAAACAGGTGCAGAAGGTCTTCCAATACCATCCCCACACAAAAAATAAAAATGGTAGAACCCGTTCTATCTGAATAAATAAAGTTCAGAAATGCCATCTGTGTAGTGGCAGTGCAGTTCACGACACAGGACGAATTGTGTGACAGTTTTGGTCACTGATTGGACAGTAATGTATATCAATTGTAAGCCATAGCCCATCGTGTCATTTGGACCTGCAAACAAGAGGTAGAGTGATAGGACGTATTGAGGCAGACCAGTCACAAGTGGAACTGTCTCATGCACTGAATGTGTCTAGCAGCGTCATCTTGCTTATGGAGACTTTTCCAGCAGGATGGAAATATTGTCCAACACTATAGCAGAGGATGTCACCACATCCCGGGAAGATCGTTATCTGTCGCTAACGGCCAGACGGAACCCCTAAAGCATGGCACGCCACCTTTCCAAGGAGCTGGCATCAACACAGACCACTATATCCAGACAAACAGTGTACTGGCGACTCCATGTAGTTGGTCTGTATGCCAGGAGACCCATGAGGTGCATCCCCTTGAGCCAAGCTCACTGGAGGGGATGCTTGTTGTGGTGCACTGAACATGCACCAGACACAGGCACAATGGAGTCATGTCATATTTTCTGACGAGTCCCGGTACAGTGTAGACTGTGATTCACGACTGGAGGAAGGAAGGAACCAGGACCAATCTTGCCAACATCGTAAACACGACCGGTATTGGGGTGGCGGTGTGATGGTGTGGGCAGGCATTATGCTGGGCTCTCGTACACCACTGCACATCTTTGATAGAGGATCTGTAATCGCCCAGTGGTCCTTCACCAAAATGTGCGACTTTTCAGAGGTGCTGCTGGTCCAGAGTTTCTGTTCATGGAAGATAACTCCCGTCTGCATCGGGCACATCTGGTGGATGAGTACCTCCAACATGAGGACATCCATTGTTTGAGGACGTTCCCCGGATCTGAATCCAATGGAACATGCATGGGATTCTCTCGGAAGATGTGTTGCTGGATGCATTCCACCACCATGAACGCCATCCGAGCTGAGGACAGCATTGGTTGAAGAGTGGGATGCAATTCCCAAAGTTTGCTTGATATGCTGGTGTGCAGTATGCCAGCACGTTACATTGCTTGCACTGTGCATGGGGACCATACAGACTACTGAACGCTCTTTCTGCCTTCCACAGCACCTGGATAGTACTCCAGGTGCTTCTATCTCGATGTCGTTTTGGACATTTTTATTTCTTCTGTTAGAGGCAGGACCGTCACCTTTGCTTTTTGTGTGGGGATGTTTGGGAAGACCTTCTGCACCCCCCCCCCCTACCAAGTTTGGTCCTGATTGGACAACCAGAACAGTTCATTTTGCAAGAACCCTTAATTTAAGGACATCAGTGTACATAAAGAATATGATTAGAACATAAAATAAATTTTCACACTAAAACTTAGGACAAAGGAAAGTTAAAAAAACGTGGAGGACAGGTGGCAGTTTCTAGAATGTTACATTCTCATCATCGGGCAACGAAGTGGCCTGAAAGACCGATTATATAGGGTCAGTGCTTAGATAGATGGTTATGTCAAAGGCAGCTTCATAATACTGAGGGGGGTGGGAGGAAGGAGGAAAGAAAGAAAAAAAAGAGGTAAGTTATTTCTTACAAATAATTTGCTACTTCAGGTACTGGTATATTATTATTATAAGCATTGTTATTATTTAATATGAAATAAGATTCTGCAATGAGACGCTTAAATTCATTGTTTTCACGATGAATAATGTTGGCTTTTTTGGTTCAACTTGGTGATTTGTGGTGTGGATTTGCTTGGTGGCTTGGGTTATTATTTTTAATAGCATGGGTGTGTTTCAAAAGGCACTTATATAAGGGGCGGGAAATTTGTCCAGTATATTGGCATATATTGTTTATGCATGTAATGCAATATATTACATTATTGGTGTTTGATTCATTATTTTCTGGGTATTTGTTTTATTAATGAAATTATTTATTTGGTTTGTAAGTTTGAATGAAATTTTAAAATTAAACAGTGCGAATAAGGCTTTTATCGGTTTTTCAGTGTTAGGATAATAAGGAAATGCTGTATATATTTATTACTAGAGGGGGTGGGTTGAAGGTTGTTATATATCTTATTAAGGCATTTAGCAAATATCCTGGTTAAGAATTTACTTGGATAATTTTCTCAAGGAAAAATTGAAATGAAAGATCCAGATCTTCTTTGAATAAAATGTAGGTGGATGAATATTTAAAGGCCCTGAGAATGGACATATTTATGCAGTTTACTTTTTGTGAGATGGGGTTAGCCTATTTATAGTCTATACACAGAAGTGGAAACATTATCATTATTATAATGGTAATATTTACGTCTAAAAATGGCAATGAGTTATGTATATTTTGTTTCTCAATGGTTAATTGAATATCAGGGTGGAAGCTGATCAATGATGTAATATATTGCATTACTTGCATAAACAATACATGCCATATAAGCGCCTTTTGAAACACACCCGTGCAATTAAAATAATAACCCAAGCCACCAAGCATTTTCACACCACAAATCACCAAGTTGTACCAAAAAAGCCAACCTTATTCACTGTGAAACAATGAATTTAAGCATCTCATACAGAATCTTATTTCATATTAAACAATAATGCTGCTCATAATAATAATACACCAGTACCTGAAGTAGCAAATTATTTGTAAGAAATAACTTACCTCTTTTTTTTTTTTCTTTCCTCCTTCCTCCTTCCTCAGTATTATGAAGCTGTCTTTGAAGTAACCATCAGATTGTTTATCGAGCCACTGACCCTATGTAATTCGGTCTTTTATGCCACTTCATTGCCCGATGATGAGAATGTAATGTTCTTGTAGTTGTTGGCCATCCTCCACGTTTTTTTTTAACTTTTTAACTGTCCTTTGTCTTAAGTTTTAGTGTGTAATTTTATTTGATTGATTGACTTCAACATACATTACAATAATGCATAATATGATTGGACGTTTTTTCCTTCATAATAGTTATAGCTTTGTAACTCTACAGTTTTAGTAGAACATAAACTTTTATTATTTTTTTTTCAAAAATTATTAAATTTTCAATGTAGTATAAATGTCTATGTAGCCACTTTTTGGGATGAAATATGTTCTCATTATAATTTTGAAAATAAAAACATTTGCTTTTATAGACAGAGCTTACCTGTATTTGTTTTGTCATATTGCAATTTTAGAGAAAAGAGTGCAACCTCTCTAACTTCAACTTAGTCATTCATGATCAATTCCAGTCTAGAAATGTGTCAAGAGTTTGTAGTTTTAAAGTTACATCAATCATTGAGAAATCAGTTTAACACATTCCATATATGTAAGTATTAGTGTCTCCAATAGTTTGAATTTCAAATGGTAATTCCATTTGGATACCCTCCAAAATAGTTTCGAAATCCTTGTCACGATCATTTAAATAGTTACAACTAGTCCATTCTGTTCTTTGGATTGCTGTTAGCCAACATTGCATCATCTAAATATTGAATAGCTTATTAAAGGACGATCCTCAACATCTCTAGTAATCAAAACACATTAAATTATTCCTTATCAACACAGGCATCATCTGACCTAATCTGTTAGGATATGCACAGTATTTTTCCAGAAAATTGTCAGTTACCAAAATAATGTCTAAAACATTTTCTTTTCAGCTAATTCTCTTTGCTTTGAATGTCATTTGAAGCTTTCTAATTTTACAGATATTCTATTGGCGATATTGATGTTCCATTCACAATTCAGTCTTGTAGTAAACCTATCACTTACGCAATTGCACTTCATGAACTCGGTTCAGAAGTTGTTCACAAATATGTTGGTCAAGAACCAAGTGGGCGAATGTTTAATGAATTAATTCTCGATTACAATAGTGAGTGTTTAAATTCTTATTTTCTTGATTAATATCATTTTTAAGAAAGAAATATTGATAAATATTTGCAGTTTGTTAAAGATGTGCAGTGCAGTAACCATGTCTTATTTTGCTGTCTTTCAGAAAAACCTCACAATCCTATGATCAACGCTGGAGCTATTGTTGTTTGTTCTCTACTTCAGACTTTAGTGGAGGTAACGGCTTAGCCTAATTTGAAAGGCAATAAAATTGAGAAATTCTTTTTCGTTTCACTTTTAAAGTAAATACAGTTATTCACTTTCTACTATTTATAGAATTATCCAAGCTTTCAGTTATTTGTTAATAAGACAAGAAAGATGCACTATTATTAATATCCCTGCCAAGGCTTCATATGTTTTAAATATCGTCCATTTTTGTCCTACCTCTACCTTTCACTCATGCTGTGTGTGTTTAATGTGTTTTTTGACATCCATGTTTGTCCTGCCCCTATCTTTCACTCACTCATGTTATATGTGTTTCTTCACATCCATGTTTATTCTGTTCCTACCTTTTGCTCATGTAGCCTACAGAGCACATTAAAATGTTGGAATACCGCCCCTTATTTATTTATTTGAGTGTGTTTTCTTATCTCTCTTCCATTTCATGATTGCGTAATATAATGACAATCTAAAAGCTGTATGGGATAAAAACTATGCTTTAAATTTTGTGTACTTTGGCAAATTATCATTAAGGATATTTTTAGTTCACTAAAATTAATACTTCATAGCAAAGTAAAAAAAACATAGGACTTTAAATGACTGCAAAGTTTTTATTTATTTATTTTTTTTTCCTAACTCTATCATTTGTTGCAAGCCAAAATATCAAAGTAGAATATAGTAAAGAATGGACAATTTTCTGTGCTCCCAATAAAGAAAACTTTCCTGGAATTATTAGACCATTAGAAGATTGATGTATCATCTTAATAATCTTCTCTTAATTATTGTGTGTAAAACTGCAACTTAGAAAAGAATATTGTTTCAGTAGTTAACCAATGACTTTTTCAAAGAGTGGCATCCATTCAGATAAAGAGAAAACTATTTAAAACATTGGTTAATAAACAGTGGAATTTTAGTGGTGAATATGTGAAAGATTAATGCAGAGTTTACCTAATTGCAATGGCAGTGATATTAAAATTTTCATAACCTTTTGTTTTAAGGTGGCCAAAGTACTACCAAAACTAGTATTCCTTCTGATTTATTCAGATGAAATATTTTTTATTAATTAAAAAAAAGTGACTTTTTTTTTTCCTTATTCTTTTTACAGTCCCAGATGAAAGTTTCAGATAAATTTGATTATGTAAGTAGATAATGCTTAATTTTTCTTTCTCTTTAATAGGTGTGGTCATTTATATTTTTGGGCAGGGGGACAGGAAAGTTGCCTTTTAAAATTAATAAGAGTTAGTTATTTCCCAAGAAAAGTTCTGTTTAGTTACTTTAACTTTTTATCCAGGTAAAAAAAGAAAGCTCCAATGAAAAAAAAAAAAAATATGTAGCTTCAACAACATTTTAAATCCTAAAAACTGATATAACATGCATTGCTCTAGAGATCGTTACAGATCTTGTTAAGTATTAGTAGCCTATTGAAAGATGATGCAAAAAAAGTTAAATTTTCGTTACTTCATTAACTGTAACTCATTTAGTTTTATCAGTAATCTATTACAAATAGAAAAGTAATGGTGTTACTGAATATTATCCACAAAAGTAAATGTTATTTTAATGCTGTTCCTAAGAAGGCATTTTTTCCATTCCGTGCCAAATTTGGGTGTTTTGAAGGATTAGTTTGCTTATCCCATCTCAAACAGAACTTAATATTAAAATTTCTTGCCAATAAGTTTTTGTGTTAAGAATTTTTCTTTTTTCACTCCTTAATACAAGTAGTTTGCTTAGTATATAAATAGATTTATTAATAGGATTTTGAAAGTAACAAACAAATTGTAGTAGCAGAATTAGTGAAGCAGGAAAATAAAACAATTTATGCAGGAATATAGATACACCTCCCCCACTGTTTTTTAATAATAAAAATGAATGTGAGAACTAAAAGCAGTAGGAAGGATGTGTGTATGTATTACAATGGAGTGAGAGGATTAGTTTTTGACAAATCATTAGTTAACTAATTTAGAAATGAATGGCTGTGTAAAAAAAAACTGAATCGGTTACAGCCATTTCTTAATCCTAATTATATTACGACAGTTTCTCATAGCACTGTTCAGTTGCTTTCCTTAAATAAGAATTATTTTTTTTTTATAATAAGATTAATGACTTGTTTTATTGGTTATGGACTAAAATATGTTGGTTATCCATTTTTATGATGAACTCATTCCTATCTATACACTATTCTGCAAACGCTGAAGGATTAATCTTACAATAATTCCTTGGCCATTGTGGCGAAATGTTTTTTAGATTTAGTAACAAAACAGTTTTGGTTGGTTGGGTGACAAAGGAGTAATAGAAACTTCATATACAAAATGCATACCTTTATAAATATATAGAAAACGCTCCCAGAATATAAACCAGAAACAAAAATTTTAATTGTATCTTCGGTGGATGGATAAGATTGGCATCTAAATGCTAATAGCTAATTTGCACTATAAGAATTCACTATTGTTTCTGCAGGTGAAGTTTTATCTGCAGAAAAATGATTGATAATGTAATGTTTACAGTGGAATTCATTTGAAATTTTGCCTTGTTTGAAAGGTTCCAGCAAAATAAAATTGAAGCATATAATGGTTACTGCTATAAAAATTTTGCAAAATACAGCATTTTCATTTATATATACAATACACAGAAGCTCGGTTATAACGCGATCTTTCGGATTCAAGATCTCGAAGATCGCAATATAACCGAACTTTTATTACTTCACAACGTCGAATGTCGTATATCGCACCCTATTATCGCCCACACGATTCCAAATCGATTTGAATGGTCATTTCGCAATTACCTACATCATTCAGAGCTATGTGAGAGGATTTTATATTTATAAATACATAAATCATTACCTTTTCAACACTTTGATGGGTTATATTAGCCAATCGATTTGGTGCCGCCATCTTGTACAAACGACGAGTCACGTGGATTGAAACTAGGTATTCATAAGCCTATTAGATTACATGGGCCTCTTTACTGGTTGTCATTGGCAGAAAAATAGATCTCGATATTCATTTTGATTAAACGAAAAAGTCTGCAATTCTGGTATTTTTTTAAAAATATATTGTATTTGACGCATTTTCTTGACATTAGGGTGGGTATAGAGTCTCAATTACTGGAAATAATAAGGAAACAAGCATATTAATTTACACATTTGATTTGATTTTAGGCGAAAAAATGGTAAATTTTGCAATTTTACAATTATACACCTTTTTGAAAATAGACTGGGTCCAAGACCAAATCACGTTATATCCGAATTCGCGATATAAACAACCGCGTTATAACCAAGCTTCTGTGTACTCACAATGCATACATCTATTTATGAGAACACCTATTTCCTTCATAAAAAATGATTTTGTCTATTATGTGTTTACAGCTTGTAATTTATCATCTAAACATATTTTAAGAAGTTCATTTCGCAATTAAAATTATTTAGATATTTAGAAGGATGTTGAAGATAATGTAATTGTATCTGTTACATTTTCTTAATTTTATTTTTTCATAATCTATTCTTTTTCCAATTTAGGTGACGAATTATTTTAAGCGCCTAGCTGGGTATGAGTTTTTAGGTTTTAGCAATGCTACGTAAGTGCTTCTCTAATATTTCCAAAAATTATATTAAAACTTAAGATTAACACTTATAAACAGCCTCCAATGTAGTGATCTATCAATTTACTGTTACATCACTTAAAAAAAAAGAGGGAGGGGGATGTGTTTCACTAAATAAAAGTAAGCGACAATTATACAATTTCTTCATTGCATGATTTTCATCAGTTTCCCAAATTAAATGTAATAGTTTTGTTGGTTGGTTGATACTACTTTGTTATTGCTATGAAGACGTATGGCATTCAATCCTTTCAACATAATATAACCAAACAATACTATATTTTTTTCTTGTCCTGTTCAGAAGCGGCAGGAATGACAAATGAAACCAGTGTTGAAGTATTTTGAGAACTATACATAAAAAAAAACCAACTTGAATTTTGCATCAAAAGTTTTTTAGGATAATCAGATCCTTCCTCAGGAAATTAAAATCAACTTGACTTTATGTTCTAAAGTTAACCAATAAACAGGTCTTTAAGTATAAATTAAACTGCCATAATGCATTTTCTTTTTTTTTTTTATATAATGTTTCTCTCTTTTAACTTCCATTGTATAATTCTACAAGTTCTACTTTTATTAACTGTTCTTTAAAATTGCAAAAATATAGCTGCTTTGTTTATTTTATTTAGATTTCTATCTGAAAGAGAAGCGGCTGACAGAAATTACGCCCTTGGTTTCTATATGCGAGAAAACAAATGTTTCCCCGAAAAGAATAACCTAAGAGAAACAATGGACTTCTATTTTCAGGTAATCATAAGAAAAATCAACAGCATTTGTATTATAAATGAGGGACTAATTTTAAGAAAAGTATGGAACTGTTCTGCAATAAACATTTTTCTGAAAAGTTTATTCATTGTTTCTAATAATATTCAAAAAAATTGATGTAGCTGAGATGAAAAAAAAGGAATAAAAATGGTTACACTTTTATAACATGTTATGTTGAATCATTCAATCAGATCTTAACATTAAGTGGCTGTCTAATTATTTACTTAAAATAACATAGATAATTTATTCTTTCTTTCTTTCTTTTTTGTTTTGTAACTTAATTAAAAAAGAAAGTCAGTAAAGTTGGAATATTTTAAGTCTTAGTAGCCCTGTTCTTTTTAAATAATATTATGTCTTGCTTATTTTTGTTTTAATACTATTCAGTTTATCTGCTTGATTGTTAGGCTTATTTCTATATTTGCATTATTACTTCTTAAACTAGTTTCTTTTTTCTATAAAATAAATAAAAATACATAATACTGAAATTTGGTGACTTTTCATTAGGCTTTTCCATAACTTTGTTAGTATCTATTGCTAATTTGCCAATTTTTGAATGGCTTATTATTTTATAATAGATTTTCATTTATCTGTAAAATATATGAATTTGTATAAAGCATTTGTGGAAATGCATTTTTAAAAATTTAGCTTATATTCATTTCACACTAACATTGCATAGGACATCCAAATACTTTTTGTTATTTCTTTATGAATTATTGTTTATTTACCAGAACTGGCAAATGTATTTATTGAACACTCCTTTCATAATAAGGAACAAATTGTGCTTTAAAAGTTATCCCAAACTATATATGAAGCCTTTTCATTTAAACTTCATTGCTTGGATAATGGTAGAATACATAACTTTTTTTATATGTACTCTTTGCCTTTGTGATAAGGTTAATGTTAGTTTATTTATTGTTGAAAGAGATCTGCTTCTACTCCCGTGGTCCATGGAAATTACCTACACATTGTTATGTCTGATGTCTATAAGCATTTGCTTTGACTGCTGTTGTTTAATATCTTTTAAATCCAAGATCATACAGCATTCAGATAGTGCTACATATATATATAAAATCTACCAGTTTGATATTGACCTTACGAATACATACTTGGCAGCAAATTGCATTAGAACATATTAATCATCCACCAACAGTACCAGAGCCTACAGTTTCTGAACTTGCTACAATGTTGGCATCAATCTTTCATAGGCTTTGTATCATGGTATCTGCTGTGATGATTTTGGGTTTGTAAAACTTTGAATTGCTGTTTAAAACTTTAAAATTAAAGCGTAATGAAATATAAATCGCTATGTAACAATAGCTCGTCAGTATATCAAAAGGGTAAAAGACCAGTGGACCTTTGTCAATTTCTAAAAATTAATCTCCATAGTTAGTTCTTATATATCATTTATTCATATGATTGGACAAGCCCATATTAATCGAGGGTTTTGTGGAAATATAAAAGGACTCCCTTAACGTCAGGTCAAAAATATTGTTAACGTATTCCCTAATTTTTATTTGTTCAGATAAAGGTTGATGCCCCGCATCTAAAAAATGTTTTACAATATTTGAAAATTCCTTATTTTTTTGTTCAAACATTAATTCATGTTGTTTCTATCTCTTTTTCAAATTCTGTGATGTCATACTATAATAACTACTGTTACAATGCTTGCATGGAATGGCATAAACCAAATTTCTTTTTTCTTTCAATTCATCTTGCGTTAACCTATCTTTATAAAAATTTATATATAGTTATGTAGTTATGTATTATACCACATTAGGAATTCGTAATGCTATATAACCACCTCCTGATTACTGCCATCATTTATTTATTTATTTATTTATTTATTTATTTATTTATTTATTTATT
>JAFIDM010000001.1:15137361-15154894 GCA_023159025.1 Thereuonema tuberculata
ATTTATTTATTTATTTATTTATTTATTTATTTATTTATTTATTTATTTATTCATTCATTCATTCTTAAACTGCACACAGTGCATCAGACTGATTGTATTTATCCAAAGCAATCCAACTATTTTTATCAATGTTTTTTAATTATTTATCTGTTAGTGTCTAAATCATAATACTGAAATTCAAATGTTGATAATTTATCTTTTAGTTGTGCTCAATGGAAGCCAACTGTGAATCCATGAGCATCATGGCAGCAACCTTAGCTAATGGTGGCATTTGCCCCACAACAGGAGAAAAAGTTCTGCATTCCAGTGCTGTTCGAGACGTCCTCTCTCTTATGCATTCCTGTGGCATGTATGATTACTCAGGTCAATTTGCCTTCAAAGTAAGTTAAATTAGGATCAGATTCATGCACAAATTCTTAGTTGTTAACCTCCACTTAACGACACTATAAATCTTGAAAAGTTGTTTTTTTCTTTATTAAAGTTTGACATGAAAATCAAGAATAAACACTATTATGTATGATTAAAAAATGGTTATTCCAAAACTAAGATTAATTGAAATGGTACAGGGATTATTGGCACTTTAAATACAAATGAAGTTTAGCATGATAATTCAAAACTACTTCATAGTTTTCTGTCAAGTATTCTGTGAAAGAGTTGCATATTTGGTCAGTCACTTAACTGAGCAATTCCAGTAATTTTTTTCGTATGTGGTTTTGTGAAAAGTTTTGATCTTTGGTTAACATGTTCATTGTAAGTTAATCTATTCACAGAGTATTTCAGAAGTAATTGCCATAATTTCGACTATGTGAACTTGTTTTTTTCTCATGAGAAACATTATTAAAAAGTGTAGGTAAAGTATAAATACTATATAGGCGTATCTAAAATACCCAGTGCTGTAGAGTCACTTTCTCAGCAGAAAACCACTGCACTGAAGCATTGCTAAAAACATCCGTTAATGAATATGTAATCAATGAACATGTAATCTAGTTGTCAGCACTCTTGCACTGACAAGCTTTTATACTTGATAAATGTTGTATGAAAGTATCAAGACTTGATACAGAACATAGTAATAATCCTCATTTCTGTCTTTGAAGATTCTTGCTGGATGTATTCAGCTGTTGCTCTTACATTGTTTTGACTTTTGTACCATTTGTGGAGTGCTTTATTGAGTACATTCCATCCAGTTGCAATTGTCACAAAAATTGATAATTTTATCATTTACCCAGTCTTCAATCTTGATTTGAAAATCATGATTCATCTAAAAATTACTTCATATTAATGCTGAAAAGTGCAACAATGAGTAGAAACTCTGAAGGAAAGGAAGGTTTATATATTGTGTTGGTATTTGTTTATCTTTGATCAAAAAGTTTTTGAATCAGAGAACAACGCTTCTTGTTCTCTGAAACTTCATAATCTGTGTTCTATATCTATATATATATATATCCATCTTGATTAAAGTTATCAAAGATCACCCAATTTTTATTTTGGATGTGGCAACTCTGAACATGATTTTAGAAATAAAAAAAATAACTACTAATTTATGGTTCTATACTGTATTATCTTCCAGTTAACTACATTTACCAATGTTTTTTTCCAAAGTTGTAGAAGTTTGTAAATGTTTCAAATGGGCATATGTTTGTTAATCTAATTGTTTTTTACTTCAAATCCAAAGACTTACTGGTGATAAGAACTTCCACAAAAAATTCTAAGCAATAGCATAATATATATATATATATATATATTATTCTGCAAATGCAGAATTCACAGAATATTTATAATATCTGAAATTATCATTCTTGAAATAGCAATATTAATATTCTGTTGTCTGTTATGTTAGGTAGGGCTTCCTGCTAAATCCGGTGTCTCAGGGGCACTGCTTCTGGTGGTGCCCAATGTAATGGGAATGTGTTTATGGTCACCTCCTTTGGATCCTTTAGGAAATTCAGTTCGTGGCGTCCAGTTTAGTGAGGTACGTGTGATGTCTTTTTCTTTTAATATCATTTGCTAATTTCTAAGGTATTTTATCATCAGAAGTTTGAAACTATTATAATTCCAAAAATGTTTTTTAAGTTTCAGGAGAATGATCTATAAGTTCAGAAATGTCCACGATGGGTTGTGGTTAGTAGTCGATTTTTTCCAAGGCTGCATTTATAGTAGAATAGATAAAAATTAGTAATAGGTACAACCTATTTTTTTTAATTGAATTACAACAAGTAATACTGACATTTTAATGAAATAAGGTAGGGATAGCGATTAGTAAACCAATCACAGTGCTTCGCAACGGCTTCTGAGTCACTTTTACTTTCGAATGGACTGTGACGGGGTGGTCTATAAAATGCTGGTGCGAGTCTGTTTGTGACCCCTGGCTATCTTACCCACCCCTATTTATATGGAATAATCGTCATTCTTAACTCAAACTTTGTTAATACACTGAATTCCTAATAATGATTTAAAAAAAACAAAAAACTTGAAGTTGGTGAGGGGATCGAACCCATGACCTTCGCTTTATTAGCACAATGCTCTAACCAACTGAGGTAACAGGCCACCTACAACATTCAACATTCAGGCCACCTACAACTGAGCTAACAGAAGCCGTTGCGAAGCATTGTGGGATGTGTCCACAGACAGACAAACCGGGGATATAAGGAGTCTTAGAGAAGCCTAAAAGCACATTAATCTATTGCAGATGAATGTAATTGTGAACTTGAAAAGGATGAAAAGTAGAAACAGTATATTATAGGGAAGAAAAATCATTAATGTACTCTTTATTTACTTAAAAAAAAACTGTCATAGGGAGCAGAGTTTTAAATATAGAGATGAGTTTCAGGCTGTGACATCTAGGTATTCAAAGTTTTTTAGGAGAAAATATAGAAAATTTATTCATAATAGGAATTTCATTATACATTCAGATACTCCTCTCACATTTTATTGAGATCTGAAAGACAACATACAATGTTAAATAGACATTAAAGGCCATGAATTTTCAAGCAGTAGCAATCCTTATGGATTAAATAGTAGAGATAATGAAGTCCAGTGATGTCTATGCTATCATCTCAAAAATAGCAATTTGAACCTGCCACATGTTCACAATGTAAATGTAATTGAAAGTGCATCCTTGTAGATTACATAAATTGAATAATCAAGATTATCACAATGAAGTTCATGCAGACATTTTTTGTATGATTTGGATACGGCCATTAGTGTATGTAGCCTTTGTGTAGCCTTAAGGTTTGTTTATAGTGGGTTGAAAAATAAACCTGTAGAACCAATGGATCTTTGTATAATGAGGAGCTCACACTCACAACACAGGAGATGCTGAAATGTGATGAACAAAAAAATCCTGTCAGCACATCATACAGAAATACAGAAGTGAAGGATAACAGTGATGAATACATAGCTAAAATCTGAAAATAAAGTTTGTTTTCATATTGCGGAACTTATCAGGACAGAGCCTGTAATTAAGTTCACAGAAGCTCAGTCATAGGCTGGAATTTAATTTGTCTTCTAAGATCAACAAATAGTTACCTTAACTAACTTCTATTAAACACCAGTATTTGAAAAATGAATCAATGAATACAAGTCTTATCTTTTCAATACGTTGAGTACTGGAAAAAATAAAGTTTTACCTTATTTTTCAAGTTACTTCATTACTCAAGAATGATAGATATAGTGCATGACTGTACAGAAGCGTTATGTTGTACAGATACTCGCCATTAATGTAATCAGTTGAAAAAACACCTGATCTGAAAAATGTTGTTAAGCATAGAGCTATTATTAATTACTGGAAGATGAGAAGGAAGCTACATTTGGCAGGGTCATCAATTGCTCTTTTCTGATGATGCACATGAACATGGAAAATGATTTCACCATCTTTAACATGGTTGAGATCGTCAATAGTCCTAACTCATGTGATAAGACCATTACAGACTTGCTGCCTTCGTGCTTGGCAATTATCGTAAGTTTCAGCTTCAAAAGTAATTGCTTTCCTCATTTTCTTCTCGCCAAAAGTAGCAGAGACTCTTGGGCATTTAGTAGACATAATGATCTTGAGGAAATTTAATTAGCACAGGGAAAGAAAACACTTTACGATGTGTTGTTAAGCACGTATGAGATCTTTATTCTCCCTAATGCTACAGAGACTGAAAGCGTAGTTAGATAGCTGCTGTCATCGCTCAGCATCAGCAGACGTATTGTACAGCGTATCACTAGCCCAAGAACAGACCAAGAACAAAGTTTGATGACTACTGAATGTTCATCTCAGTGTTGTAAAGTAAATATCATAAAGTGAACCATTGTAAAGTGAGGAACATCCTGTAATTGAAGACAAAGACCTAAGCAGAGAATTGAATCAAAACTATTGTGTATAGTCTCTTGGGAATAGGTTAACATCTTTCACAGCTATTAATGAAGGCTTCTAATGATAAATTGGAGTTAAAAATGAATGTAGTGAGTGAGTATACTTGGATTGAGATTGGAATAGCATTTTCTTAAAATTGATGGATTGTATTTGAGTTCTCAGCAGATGCTTCCAAAATTCAATAACATATGAAGTATAACGATCTGTTCTAGAAGCAGATCTTTTTTAAGAACTTGAATGTAAATAAGGATACGGAAATAGTGTTTGATTCACTAAGCATTTCAGTTTTTGTCTTTTTTGTAATATCATTTGGTGATTCTACACACTTAAGAACTTGCAGAGATCATTTTGAAAAATTTTGTCAAAATGGAAGTTATTGAAAGAGGAGTGTCTGGATGTCAATTTCTTCTACAATATTAATATTATTATTTAGTATTTTCTTTTTTTACTTTTGATATAGGTTAAAATAATAACCATTTTTATCAAATATGATTTCCTTTATCTTTGTAGCTTTATTATTTAAAAATTAATGACTTAATTTTTTGGTAAAGCAAGTAAGCATAGTAGTTATTTAAAATAACATTAATAAAAAGAAAAGTTAATACCTAATATGCATTCAGTGATGTATTTTTCTGTCATGTTCAAAGAGCCGTCCTTAAATAAGTTTGTGATAGTTGGAGCTGAACAGATGCATAAGCAGTGGGTGTTCTTTATTGTTCCTCAGTGTCGATACATCTCAAGGCAGCTCTTGTAGGTATATTATGACGGATACAGTTTGGTTCACGATGTATTATTTACAATCATTCTTATGCCCATAGATTACATTAGACAAGCAAACATCATTTCCATCCGTAGTTAGCATCTTAAGTTAACAAAAGTACATTTGCCTCCCAGGTTTTAGCTGTTGCAGTTGGATTTATTTAAAGAAAGACTATTGCATGGCTTAATAGTTAAAATTCACTCCTTAATATTTCAGCTCCTGTTTTAATTGGAGCAATGATGTTGCCATGAAAGATCTTAGAATACTTCTCCCTCATTTTCTGAGAAAACGTAGCACTATAATTAATTTTAGGTATTTGGGGAATTTTCTCAAATCTTTAAAGCGCATCTTAGAACGTCAATTTGCATTTAAGGAAAGACAGAATAATTATTTAAAGTAGAAATACTAAAGTTGAGTGAGGAACTGTAAAGGATTTATGTCGTTGTTTACCAAAAGGATTGGCACTGAATAACCACTCTTATGAAAACTATTCTTTTTCAGAAAAATAACAGCATTTTTAAAAAAATGAAAATTTCAACACTTATTCTGAAGTTTTATTTCAGTATTCTTGACACCAAGAAATCAAAATATTGTTTGTTTGTTTTTTATTTGTTTTTGCTATATTTTTTAATGTTAAAATTTGAATGTCTTATGATTTTTACAGGAATTAGTTACCACTTTCAATTTCCATCGATATGATAACCTTCGTCATACGGCTCAGAAGAAGGATCCTCGTCGTCATAAATATGAAACCAAAGGCCTTCAAATTGTTAGCCTGCTTTTCAGTGCTGCGAGTGGAGATGTCACTGCCATGCGAAGGTAAAATAATGGCGGCTGCTACAGTTTTTCTACATTTCTACATAAACTAAAAGATTCGTTTTTAACAAATGTATGCATTGTCAGATTTGAAATAAAGAAAAAGTGAAAATGCACGTACATACAAAATTGTTGAGGAGAGAATTATAAACATGGTAATAATCCAACAGTTTCAGAATACTGCGCGTATTCCTTCATCAGGGACGGCACAAACACCATGCCTTCCCACCTCGTGTCGTCTTAAATGTTGTTTTAATGTCTTATATGTTTGTGCCATCCCTGATGAAGGAATACGCGCAGTATTCCGAAATTGTCAGATTATTACCATGTTTATAATTCTCTACTCAACAATTTTGTAAGTAAGTGCATTTTATTTATTTTCACTTTTTCTTTCTTTTTTTTCTTTATTGTCAGGTTTGTCTTGAATTATAATTCTGTACTATTGGAAACACTGCAATCCTAATGCTGTCCATCTTGATAGGGGACTTTGCATATAAAAAAAGAGCCTTTTAATAACAGAATTGTATAAGTTTAGGCTTACATTGTTTAATGTATTTAAATTTAAATAAATGTAATTTAAAGTACGTAGAATGTTTCTTTCTATTGAATATATTGAGCCTTTTTTACAAAAAAAAAAAAAAAAAAATCTATGATTTGTAATAAAAAAAAAATAATGTATGAAATTAATTAAAGATGGAATAATCTAAAATCAAATGGGAGTAACCATTTGATTTTGTGATTGTATCAATATTCCTTGAATAAATATTGTTGGATGATTGTCAGTAATTAAACATAAAACAGCACTTTTTGTTATATTAAATATGCATTCCAAACTTCTAAACGATCTTCATATAATTGTAGACTATAAGAGAAAACACCAAACTGTAATCTTGATACCAATATTTCATCTTTATATCACTTAAAGACTTTTTCAAGATCTATGTACATAAAATAAAAAGAAAAAAGAGAACTACTCTTCATCTCCAAACATACAATAATTAAAACAAATCATACTATAAAATAATATAAAATAAATAATCTAACCTTTTAACAATGAAAAACTCATAACTCCTAAAATCTCTACACTTCTCCTATGCCTTGAAGGTGAATATACAAACCAAACTTCTGAACGATCTTCATTTCTCTTTTTTCTTTTTATTTTATGTATCTAGACCTTCAAAAAGTCTTTAAGTGATATAAAGACGAAATATTGGTATCAGGATTAGAGTTCGGTGTTTTCTCTTATAGTCTATAATTAAATATGCATTGTTTTATTAATTCTTTGCAATCTAATTCCTCTTAAGCCAATCAATAAGTAAAATAGAAGCTTTGCAATGATTATCTTTCTTCTAATTGGTCTAATATTTTTTTTTTCTAATTGGCATTATTTTAAATTTGAATTAAGTCTGAATTTGTCTTTTTTTTTTCTTCTTCTCAGGCATCAGTTATCCGGTGTTGACATGAATCAGTCCGATTACGATGGACGGACGGCTCTTCATTTAGCAGCAGCTGAAGGGCATCTCGAATGTGTTGAATTTTTGTTGAAACAGTGCAATGTTAAACCTAATTCCAAAGATAGGTAAGCAGTGGTGTGATTTTGTTTTGAATTAGGTATATGTAGAAGAAGTTTTGAGTTCCAATATGTTTATGTTCACTTTGATAAAGTAAATCAAAATTAGTATCACTTTGTTCTATGTAGGATCAAATTTGTGTTCAATTACAGTTTGTTTATTAAGGAACTGCTTTGTCTACATTTCAGTTGAAAAAATCACATTCTATGTTTCAGAATATTCTAGACTATTTCTTTAAGACTATTAAGAAAGAGGAATTCATTCAAATGAACTCTTTTGTTCCAAACCTTGCTGACATCAAACGTTGCACTAATGGGGTTTGTGGTTTTCATTCCTTGCACTTGGTTTGCCATACTGTACAATAAATTAGTGGAGAAAACATCACATTTGGATAAACACTTTAATTGCACAAGGTAAATCCACCTGCAACTCGTTTTTTTTTTTTTTTTTTATTGTATTTCTTGACCAGTAATCAGACAGTATTTCATAGAAACCTGACAATTTATTAAGAGATTCAAGAAGTAAAAGAAGCTTATCAAATGACTGTTTTCTTGCGTAAATTAAGCCATTCTTGTTTGGCATTTGCCAGCATAGCCATTTTTTCTCCCTTAAGAATGACTGATCACAAGATGGCCAAAAGTGCTAGTGGTTTTATTATTTTTATTGAATTCCTTTCAGGGCTGTAGATAGTGTGTTTGATATCTGACCTCCAAGGTTTTGATTGGAGACCAGTTATTTTCTGTTGTTGATATCTTACCGTTCGTAAATCAGTTTCTCTGAAAAATAAGATTAAAAGGGACCATACAATGTTGTGCAATGTGTTTTATGCATGTACACTGACTGCTCAATTGAAAGTGGACACCTGTGGTATGGAACAGACGCTTTATTTACAGCGTGTCTAATAGCGTGTACTGTGGCCTTTTGCTCTAAGCATAGCATCCACACGCCGTGGCATGCTCTATCAGTTTCTGATAGCAAGCAACCGGTATTTTTGCCCACTCCTCCTTCAAAGCCTGTATAAGTTGGATGCGTGTTTGCGGTCGCATCGGACGCGCATGAATCTGGCGCTCCAATTCATCCCACAGATGTTCAGTAGGGTTGAGGTCTGGACTCTGGGTGGGCCACTGAAGTTTTTGAACATTATTCTCTGGAAACCAGGAGCTGACAACACTGGCTTTATGGCACGGCACGTAATCGTGCTGGAATACAAATGGCCCTTCATTGAACTGTGACCACAATGTAGGAAGCATGGAATTGTCTAGAACATCCAGATACTGTGTGGATGCCATGTTCAACTCGATCACAACCAACAAACCAAGCCCAAACAAGGAGAAACATGACAATACCATCACACCACCACCATCAAACTTCACTTTGGGATGACACACACAGGTAGCAGCTGCTCCCCTGGCAAACGCCACAACCAGATGCGCCCATCTAATCGGTAGTGTGTGAAGCGTGATTCGTTGCTCCACATATTGCTCTTCCAGCAGTCCATCGACCAAGAACGTCTCTCTTTAGACCAGGCCGTATGACGCTGGGCGTTTACAGGGGAGGATGTTAGGCTTGTGGGCAGTAGGCTAACCGGTGTACCCTAAGGCCTGGAGCTTCAGACGAATCGTCATGGTACTGACAGTTGTTCCCGTTGCCTGCTGGAAGTCCTGCCGTCCTTGGAATTGTTGGAATTGTTCTGCTGGAACAGCCCTGTACTACCAAACCAACTGCTTCAGGGTCCTCCGGTCTCTATCGGTCAGCATGCAGGCTCGGCCATCTCCATGACGTCGTGTTTCCACTCCTTCATGTTTGCAATTTGTGATAATAGCACCCACGGTTGACTTTGGCAGATTCAGTGTTGCTCCTATGGCTCTCACACTCTGGCCACTAATATTCAGCCTATGACTACTCCACGTTGAAACTCGCTCAGCTGCTTTGATGGTGGCATTTTACCTCAGCACATGGTTAGACACCAAATGACTCCAACTACACATGATCGTGTTGTTTTGTAACGAATGTATACAAATTATTGCCCGAATTTGCATGGATTGTTCGACTATGGCAGATGTCCATTTTCAATTGAGCAGTCAGTGTATGCTCGTACTTTGTTTTATCTTTTCAGAAGAATCGATAATTATGTACAGCAGAAATTTGGACCTATTAATGTAAAATTTTTGAAAGAGAATAATTACAATGGGCAAAAATAAAACCAAACTAAAAAAACCCAATTAGAATGAAACAGAAATACAACTAAATTAGGCCTCTGAGTAACACTTTCTTACTGCATTTGTCCAATGGATAGATTTAGAGTCGTGTAGTTTCCCTATCTGCCAATTTATTGTAAGGTCCTAGAACTATTTCTGAAGGTTCAATTTGGAGAGCAATGCTTTAACTACAAGTCTCTGATTCATCTTCCGGATAAAGTTGCAAAAAAAAAAAAAAAAATCCACAAAGATATCAAAAAATTAAACACTGCTAATGATAATGCTTACTGGAACATGTATCTTACATAGGATTTGTACTTGGAAAGAGATTTTTATTTTTCTTATTTTGAATCCTACAATTTAAATCTGGGTTATAATTACAGGCACAGTCAAAGGAATCAACTCTTAGAAATAAGAGACTGGATACACTAATAGTGTAACTGCTATTGAATAAACTTCAGCACCTTATTTTTCTTAAACAAAAAGCTGTTTTGATACTTTCAAAAAGGAACAGTTTATTAATCAAATGAAATGAATCATTACAACCAGCTATTTTTCCATCTGGAACCTTCTAATTAAAAATAGTTAATATCAGAAGTATGAAGTACTGTATTTAGCGGAGAAATAATCCTTGAAATTATTAATTTGAATGTTAATAATCTTTTCATTTTACCCACCATACAGTATAAGTAAATGCTTTCGGGACCCAATCTATATATTCAACATTCTCAAATTCTTATATCAGGTTATAACACAAAATTTGAGGTTGCCTGCATTGTGATGATAACTTATAACATGTGCCCCTTTGGGGCAGTTTTTTTGTGTGAAGCTACTGCTGTTTATTACTCCTTCATTAGTCATATGGAACACGAATACTGTACAGAAGCTCAATAAATCCTATAATATAAAAAGGAAACAGTTTGTGTGTCTGTTCGAAGTGTTTAGCATACTTCCCATCATGCTCAAACTTGAAATTTGGCATGTGGATAGATTCCAATGTAAAATAAACATTAAAAAAAAAAATAAAATAAACATTTGTAGTTTTGGGGAAGGGGGGCATTAAATGACTATGAAGTGTGTGGCGGGTCCCAGAAAGAGTGTCAGCAAACCTGCAATACACCTGAGTTAAGCAGTCTATGATGATTTCCCCTGTGATGCATCCCCTATGATGTTTATATTCTAAATGATAGTTACAAATTAATGTTAAATTCATATCTTCTGCCATACAGGCAGAAGATATGAATTTAACATTAATTTGTAACTATCATTTAGAATATAATGTTAATTGGTAAGATCACGTGATGTTTTACTAACTGGGGAAGGTTTGAAGTGATAGGGATGTGGAGAAGGCCACAACAGGCTGGGAAGTTGTATATTCTCCTTCTCAATATTAATTTGCTAGATAAATAAAGTGTTTTTTTTTTTTTTTTACGTTACATATGTAAGGCTTCTGGCAATGTGAGGGTAGCCGGCTAGTAGTAATGTACGAAAAAATTGTGCCACAAGCAACTTGTGCATTAACCAATAGGTCCATGACAATGTCGCCCTATAGCTTGCAAACATTGGTCTGGAAACTAAAGTAGCTAACCTTACAGAATTCTTATTCATCCAAAGTATTTACTCAACTTTTCTGCTGTTTCAAATGATTATACTTCATGTAGTATCTAGCACTTGTTAGTGGAGAAGAAAATTCAAAAGAGACTCGGACAAAACAAAAACATTTTAAAAAATTTTTGGAAAATGAATTTGAGCTGATGGTGGTTGTTTTGATTAATATAATATTTATGCCATAAAGTTAGTTTCACTACAATATTAGATTTTTCAGTTCTAGGTTATGTCCTCATAGGAGGTCTGGACCAAGGCTATTTCTGAATTTTTCCAGAACGCAAATGTCTCTAAACCCAAGAAATCAGGCTAAGGCAAATTAAAGTGAAGAATAATCATCGGAAGCTCAGTGGCACCTCAAAAGCAAAAAATAACAATAAAAAACTCACTGATAAAATGTTAGTGAGAAAATTCATGGCCAGCAGTCTTCTGGCCTCAATGATTTTTTTTAATGCATAGAAAATTCAATCTGCACATTTGAATTATTAATAAACAACAATAGGTGGAGACCAATTATTAACTAATCTAGTCACCAGTAAATAGCATTGTCTCAGGTGACTGCTCCTAGCTGATGATACAGCTGTTCTAGAATGTCACTGAGTAAACACTTAGTCTTGCCCGTTGTTGTTTAAAGTGAAGAATTTTTATTTTCCGATTCAAATGTGTGGGGAGCCAATGTCTGTTTTTACAAATTTGACCACTTCATATGTAATAACCTGGCAGAAAGTTTTTCTTTTAAATGTGAATTTAAACAACAGTTTCAGATTAGTGTGTGTTTGAAGATACTTTTGAGTTGTTGTATTTTTCTGCTCCGTGACTGAAATTTTTGCTCTTTTTGACAGATGGGGACATACACCTCTAGATGATGCCTGTCTATTTGGCCACAAGAGAGTAGAAGAATTTTTAGAACAGCATTTAGCAGAACACCCCCAGCCTGATGATCAAGAAGAAGCCCTTTGTGCTAGTCTTTTAACTGCAACAGAACCCAGTCCCGAGACCGAAGAGAAAGCAACTGAAGAAATATCCAAAAAGACTGTAGTTTAAAGCGGGGAAAGAAACTGTTCTGTTGTTATTAAATGGCGTTATAAATGTGTATTTGTAGAAAGTTAGGTAAAAACGAAGAGCGATACATATTCGTAAGGACAGCAGATGACTTCTTGATCAAATATTAGTTGCGAATTTCGTTAAACAAACATAGGATTAATAACAAAAAAGGTTTTTTATTTAATAATTGAGTGGAAGGATAGAGTGTTAATGAATCTGTTAAACTCAGAAAGAGAATATTATCTATAAGATGTTTAAATATGCTGTTTATTGAGACCTAAGATTAAATCGAAGCTTGATCTCTTACTTCTAATATATCTTTTTCTGTTTTTAATCTGTTTAAAATTGATTACTAAGTGAAATGCCTAAAGGAGAAAGTAAGTATTTAAGTATTTCATAAGTAAAAATGCCCTTCTTACTTATCCTGATATCAGTATTAGAATAAACTATACAAAACCTATTCTTAATAGACTTTGATTTAAGAGGCTGTGATATTGATAATTGCCATTAGTTGAAATTGATCAAGGCATAGAATTTGCCGTTAACAGAATCTCAAAACTACTTAATTTATTTATTACTAAATAAATATGTCTCTGTTTTGACTATTGGCATGTAATCGATTTAGGAGATATAATTGATATACAAGAAAACATAGAAGTATGTGTGAACTGGTAACTGCTTGCTCATGTAATATCTAGTAATATCTCTAAATGAATGGATTACTTTCTCTAAGAACAGCTAAACGAAAACAATAGATCTCCATACGTACTTCATTTGTTAACTGCATAAATGCACTTCTTTATTTCAATACAGACACAATAAAACTTATTTCCAACCAAGATTTCAAAAGGCACCGAATTGGAGTTATTTTATTTATTTATATAACTATAAAATTAATTGTATTGTCCTTTGAGATGAAAGATGGCAGAAAAAGACTTCTTTCTTTAAGAACCAATGTGGCTCTTAATCTCAGCATTAATGTATTCAAAAAAAAAACCATCAGTTCACTTCTAAAAGTTTAAAAAAAAAATGAAAAATTAGTTCACGATATATGTTCATTTGGGGAAAGTTTGCCACTTGCTTGCTATAATTTACAGTTCAGTTTACACAGTTGTTTGAATACCACATTATTTGGACTTTCATGTTATTTTTAGATTATAGTTTGTAATAAATTCTTCTTTAAAGTTGGCCTATTCCTTCTACATAAGGAAATTTCGATGAATTCATTAGAAAAACAAGAATTGAAATTAGAAGTTCGTTTTTTTTTAAAAAAAGTATCCAGTTTTTATTGACACTTATGGCATTAACAGATATTTTAATCTGTAAAGGATACTATTTATTTTCTTATTTGCATTTTTTTTTTCCTTCTTAATTTCTTGTTAAAGGCTGTTGAACTTAATTTTAGCCTGAATACTCAATAACAATTTACTCATTGTATTTTAAAATGGCCCTGTTTTATTTCAAACTGCAGCAAAGATTGTGTTATTATCGATCTAAAACAATTTAGTAATCGTTATGTTTTTTTTTATTATTATGTCATTTTTAAAATAATAGGATTAACCTTTTGTGTTATTTTTATCGATTTGTTTGTTTATTTATTTTTATTATTTTTGGAGACTGGCCTCAAAAAAAATATCTGTATTTACTTTAGTCCACTTGTGGTTGTTTAAGTCGTGCATTTTGTCTTGTATTAACATCTATGGAGAGTTGCTTCTTCCATGACTGTCACTGGAATTATTTTACAAGGCCAAAAATAAAAGCAAATTACAAAACCCTGTAAAAAAAGATTTGCACTCCAAAGCAAGTTGCTCCTATCAAAGCCTGAATAACACAAGCAGAAAAGTTCTCCACATTGTAATTTGTGAATGCTGAGCAATACTCTTTAAGATGCTTTTGCATGTAACAGCAATATTTCCACCAAGATATATTGGGTCTTTTGAAACATAGGTACAAAAGATGTTGAAGAGCCAGACAAACTTTGTGACATCTTATCTAGAAAAATTAGGAAAAAAAAAGTTATTTGTTGAATTAGTCTGATGCATTATATAACACCTCCGTTACATTTATTTTTATAGTTAATAATAGACATGTTTAAGAAGTTCAATTGTACTTAATTGGAAAATTTTAATCAGTTTGAAATTTCAGATAAAAAAAAAAATCTGCTTTTTAAATGTGTTGCAATTGTATGTTATAATCCATTTTTATGATTTAACTAAAATATTTATATTTTTATTTTATTTTTTATTTTTTTCTAAATTTTCTTTCTTCTAGAAAAATATTTAATGTGGATTAAATTAAGTATTTTTATTTATTGCTATTTGTTAAATCATAATTATTTATGTAAATAGCATTCTATTTATTTTTAATTTTATAGTAAGCAGAATAAATTGTTAAAAAGAGTACAATAAAAGTAATAACTGGTACATCTTTTGTATTTCTATTCCTTTTTATTTATTCATCTCATTACTCTTAAACTGTCGTTAATTTAGACTTATTGAATCCAAAAGCGATTTGGATAATAATCCATTTGTGTATTCTTAAAAAAAAGTGCATTTTTCATAAATGATAATACAGTAGACGCAGCTTGTTGTGATCACTTTGGGACAGTCGCTTTTCGATAATAATAAACAGCTGATAACATTAAACAAAGGACATAACACAATTGCATCATTTATTTCAATTTATGGTTGGGAACAACTTTTTAATAATAAACAACATAAAATTTAAATGAGAAGTGAACTGAAAAGTGAACTAGAACAGGTATTTTTTTTTTTTTTTTTTATTTACAATTGGTATTTACAATTGGTTGAATTTATCAACTTGAAAATAGGACGAATAAATAAACAGGTAAGTCTTTCAAATTTAAATATCTCAACACTTGATTATAAGACTAGAAATTCTTATACATTGTTCGAATGGTACGATGAAACACATCTACTTGAATTTTCCATCTCGTTTGTACCCTGGGATGCCGCAATGTTGTGACTACTTCGTATTCCACGTGAGAGTTCCGTTTTTCACATAAAGTTCCTTTCTTATCTGCCAATAAACTGGAATAAACACTTTCAACAACAATGTATTAATTTACACTGAATAATTAATATTGAATATATCACTGCATTAGTAATGTTACACTAAAGCTTAATAATAATTGCATAGTCATTATATCATTGTAGCATTAATATAATTATGCATTTAATTTCACAGTTGCATAATAATTAATTATTTTTCTTTTTCCTTGATTTGCAATAAATATTATTTCTCTACTTCACTTGTATGAACGTTAAGCTTTAATATTCTTCTTTGTTACGTTTTTATTATTCTTTAGCACTTAACGATTAATGGCTTTTCTATCGAAATAATAAACCGAAATATTACCTTCTGTTCCTTGTGTGATTTCGAGCTGAAGTGGCGACGTTCATAAATCCCCGTTGAATTTTGCGCTCCTAGCTTTAATTCTACTTCTTGTAGAATGGATTCCTTGAATGCGTAGAATTCTCTAACGATCCAATGAGCCTTATTCTTCGCCTTGATAACGTCTCAATTCCTTCGTAGTTTTCCTTCGCTTCTTACGAACCGTATTGGCTTCGTTTTGGAATCACCGCCTGACTTCTAACTGTCAGTTGATTCTTCTCGGTTCTGCGCAATCGCTCTTCTTGACTTCCTCCGAGGCTCTTTTCTGGATTGCGTCATCGTGACGTTATAGCTTCATTTCTTCGGGGAGGCATCGTAGCTTTTAACTTCTCGTGACACACGCACTGACTGGCTGATTGACTGGGAGAGAGAGAGACTGGAAACGAGGCGAGCTCGTTCCTTTATAGGCGATTTTCCATTACGTCATATATTTAAATTTAATTTTGTTTCTTCCATTATTTTAATATAAAATTTAATTTGCATGAGAAGCTTTTTAAAATCACTTATTAATTATTTCAAGAATAATCACTTCAAAATTTATTTTAAGTACATATCTAGCGTCATCTGTCATGTTTTTGCATATTGTAGTTCATGAATAAATTGCTCTCACACTTAATGCCTTTCGAAGTTTGTTGCGACGAAGAATCCACTACTTGAATCTTGACATATTTCCGACACTGTCACTATAGCCACCACTTAAGCATTGTTATCAATATTCAATCAATTTTCAAATCCTTCTTTTGATATACTGTCTGGGGTTTTATCAAAAAACAGATAAGGACTGTTTTAGTGATCACGTTAAAGTCAAAATCGTTCACTGAAAGAGAGTATGAAAGTAAACTTGACAAAGCACAATTCAACTGTTTGATCTTCAATTGCAAAAGATTTACCAAAGAATAAGATTTAAAGAAGATTAACACAAAAGTCAAAAGTTCCACAAATTTTATCATGATTAACCCTTAAAGTTCTTAATCTTGAAATGCAATATTCAAGGATTTTGATAACAATAACCGGAACTTTGATCACAATAGATGGCTTATTTTTAATACATTTTAAATAGTGTGTTTTGGGACTGACTGATAACCTTATCTTCCATCACAATAAGTGAATTCTACTGTATATATGTGGGCAAATGCTGCTCTTCGTTAAGTGCGGCTCCCAATATCTCTTAATAAAAATACAGAATTCAATAAAAAAAAAAAATACAAAATAATTAGTCCAAAATTTAATATTCGTTTTCTTTTTCATTTTTTTATTTTATATAGCAGTTACGATGTGTGTAGAAATGTAATTAAATTTGAATTTGTGTATTTAATACTATGGAACGTGACTATGGTGTGGCTCTTTATACATATGAAAATCCAGAATGTGACTCTCAATGACCTCATGTATGCCCATACTTGTTATAGAGCAACAATTTAGCGACACGCTATATAAATTGGGCAGAACAACAATTTAATTTCAATTGTTGATGCTCTGTGGCGCTACTGTACAGAACAAGACACGGTGTGGCGCTACTGTGCGGAACAACAATTTAGTTCCGATTGTCGACGCGGTGTGGCGCTACTGTGCGGACCAACAATTTAGTTCCGATTGTCGACGCGGTGTGGCGCTACTGTGCGGACCAACAATTTAGTTCCGATTGTCGACGATCTGTCGCGTTACTATACAGAACAACAATTTAGTTCCACTTGTCGACGCTCTGTGGCACTACTGTATAAAACAACAATTTAGTTCCGATTGTCGACACGGTGTGGCGCTACTGTAC
>JAFIDM010000001.1:15155891-15178767 GCA_023159025.1 Thereuonema tuberculata
GAACAACAATTTAGTTCCAATTGTCGACGCTCTGTGGCGCTACTGTATAGAACACACTACAGTGTGGCCAACCACCAATGTCCGCCATGTTGTTGCCAACTGGAGCACAAGTTTATATAGGCCACAGTAGGGATTTTTTCACATTTTAACTAAATTTTTTGATTCACAGTTGTTCTACTGCCTTTGATTGAATTTAATGTCAATTTGAGAAACACAGAAATATTTTTCTTTCAATTTTGCACCCTAAAAACACTAAAATATATATATAAAAAATAAAACAAACCTTATATTTTGTGAGCAAAGCCTCTATTTTTTTTTTTTTTGCAAAAATTAAATAAAAAATATAATTTATTTAAAAAATATTAAATAAATAAAAAAAATAATAAAATAAAAATCAATTTAAGAAAAAATAAAACAAACCTTAAATTTTGTGAGCAAAACCTCTTATTTATTTATATTTTTTTTATTGACACTCGCACAAAATACTATCAGTTATTTGTTACATAAAACAATAAAATAAAGTAAATATCTCTTTGATATTGTTGAATTTTAATAGGGGAAATGGTGGAAATAAATAAAGGCTTTCTATTGCTTATTATCATTATTTATTATAACAGATATTTATAATTTTTTTTATAATTATAATTATTTTTATACTTATTTTTATATTTTATAAATAAATAAAGAAATTAATAAAGGAAAATAAAACGGATTTCAGAAAAAAAAAATTAATCATTTACTACAAAGTAATCTGATTACATTCCTTATAAGTTAACATAAAACTATAATATCTAACAATACATATACAACAATGAACAAACAGTAGATTTATATACAACTCTATACACAACAATAAACAAACAAATATATTTAATAAATGTATGAACAAATATATTTAAAAGAATTTTTGGAGGATTATTATCATGAAGTTATATTTATTATTAAATAAGTATAAATAATTATAAATAAATACTTATTAATTAAAATACTTGTAACAGATAAGTACATTTTTAATTTAAACGATAAGTAAATTTTTAGTTGTATATAATCTATCTGTTATAATAAAAATTATAAAAATAAATTATAAAAATAATTATAATTATAAAAATCTGTTATAATAAATAATGATAATAAGCAATAGAAAGCCTTTATTTATTTCCACCATTTCCCCTATTAAAATTCAACAATATCAAAGAGATATTTACTTAATTTTATTGTTTTATATAACAAATAACTGATAGCATTTTGTACTGGTGTCAATAAAAGAAATATGAATGACACAAAAAAATAAATAAATAAATAAGAGGCTTTGCTCACAAAATATAAGGTTTGTTTTATTTTTTCTTAAATCGATTTTTATTTTATGTCTCATATTTTTTATTTAATTTTTGCAAAAAAAAAAAAAAAAATAGAGGCTTTGCTCACAAAATATAAGGTTTGTTTTATTTTTATATATATATATATATATTTTAGTGTTTTTAGGGTGCAAAATTGAAAGAAAAATGTTTCTGTCTTTCTCAAATTAACATTAAATTCAATCAAAGGCAGTAGAACAACTGTGAATCAAAAAATTTAGTTAAAATGTGAAAATCCCTACGGTGGCCTATATAAACTTGTGCTCCAGTTGGCAAAAACATGGCGGCGGAAGCATTAGCCAATAGAAAAGAAGACCACCGTTGGCCACACTGTAGTCTCTTAGTCACTGTAGAACACACATGGGCAAATGGGGCTCCCAATATCTCTTGATAAAAATACAGAATTAAAAAAAAAATACAAAATAATTAGTCCAAAATTTCATATTTGTTTTCTTTTTCATTTTTTATTTTCTTCTATATGTATTTTTTATACTTTATATAGCAGTTACAATGTGTGTAGAAATATAATTAAATTTGAATTTGTGTATTTAATACTATGGAACGTGACTATGGTGTGGCTCTTTATACATATGAAAATCCGGAATGTGGCTCTCGATAACCTCATGTATGCCCATACTTGGTATATATATTTTGTAGATCGTGCAGTCTAAGGCGGCGGTCTGCATGTGGCCGATGTGGCGGGACCTGGGTTCGAATCCCGGCCGAGGACATGGATGTTTGCTTTCTTTCCTGTATTGTTTCCCCCTTCGTCTTTCGCAGTCTATGGCATCTTTGGGTTACCCTGCTCTGGGTTGGTGTCAGGAAGGGCATCCGACTGTAAAATCCCCTTGCCAAAACCGATTGTTAGGTTTGAAGTTTCTGTGCACTTAATTGATAAAGGCATATTGAACTATCACAGATACACAAAAACATTGGATTGTTCTAATTAAGTTTCTCTGCCACTTATGTTAAAATATCTAGTGTCTTTGAGCTCTACATCAGTTTTATTTTTGATAGAAGCGATGAAAACAATACCATTAGCACAAAGAGACAACATTTGGAAGTAGATATAGTGGTAGGCAGGTTACATACTGGATAAGGAGTTCCTAGTTTATGTCTTTGTCACTGGCTGTCTTTTACCAAAAATTAGATATGTTTTGTACTTCTTACCTCAAAGGATGAATCAAGGAGAGAAAGCGATACTCCTTAGCTAAAAATTATTACCTCATATTGTTAGTTTAAAAATCATATTCAATTTCACAACAAGCATAACTTGACAGAGTATAAACATTAAAAAATCAAAACTGAATGTACAAGTCATAAAATTTGGCCATTTTGCTGGTAAATTTTGAAAAGTTTCTCATTTATGTTCATTAACAGATTAAATCTGACCAGTTGACAAGATATAATCTTAAAACAACAGCTAATACTGGAATACTTTGCTAGATTTACAAAGTAGAGAGATAGCACTATCAGGCATGTTAAAGGTTTTTAATGAATTATCAACGAGTCACTTTTTCAACAATATAATTTTTATTTCTTTTGTTTTAAATTACATAATTTAAATGTTTAAAGTTTATTTTTTTTTTTTAATGGATGTTAAAATTATTCAGTTACCCTAACTTTAGTCTGAAATTTTCTATTTCCTTAACTATATTTTTTGAGCATTAAATTTCCATTTTATTTATTTATTTATTTAGATATAAACTCCTCAAATCTAGCCCAAATGTAGACTGACTTGCAGAAGGCGTAATAAATTAATATTTTTATTTTTATTAAGAACTTTGGTGAAACCAGCGACTACTGTTGATATCGTGGGAAAGTAACTATTCAGGAAACGGCAAAAATAATTGCTGTCTTTAATATAATAAATTCAAATCTGAAGATTTAGTAGTCTTATGAATTCAGAGAAGTGGTTAGGCATTGGGCTGAGACAGATTCAATTCCGGGCAGAAGTCTGGGGATTTTTTTTTTCTTCTTGAAGGCATTGTGCACTAAGCTTATATTAATGTTGGGGGTTGTTCAAATCTCCCCTTAACATACATGTGTTGTGCACCAACATCATCGGTCACCAAATCACTATTGAAAATCATTAAAATTTTAACGGATCAATTTTCTTATGTTAAATCATTCCTCAATAGAAAACTCCCATCAGCCCCCTCGTTCACCATTGATGAAGATGGCTGACATTGATGCTTGTGATTTTGATGATGAATTAGATGTATTTTCTCACCAATTTTTCATTGATGAGTTTTTCATTGTGTATTTTTTTCTTTGAGGCACCACTGCACTTCCGATACTAGCCTCTGTACGGCGACCTTGTTGTTTACTGTGACTTCACCTGGCTGATGATCGCCAACGAGCGTGAAACAGCTGTTCCAGGGTGTCACTTGTAAATACTTTGGTCTTATCCATTGTTATTAGATGTATTTATTTTACTAAAAGTTTCAAAAGTTACGTCAAATTCCTTTGAAGGTTTTTGCCTTGACAATTTTTGTCTTCAAAGAGAAAATTTCAGCCACTTTTTTTTACTTCTTCGTGGAAGCTGCCATTTTGAAAAGAACTTGCGCACGTGAAAGGTGATCCAGAAATGACTTTACATGCTATTAACAAATCTCAACCATTTTTAGAAACACGATAAGCTATCAAGGACTCATCAGTGAGGTGTTGTGTAATTATATTTGGTCACACCAATTTTTATTTGATGATCGATTACAAGTAGGAGCTCATCAACTGACAAACGCTTTGGCAGAATATTGGTGCATGCCGTCATAAGCATTTCTACTCCAGACAGATCCTAGGGTTTACTCAGCTCTCTGTATGGGGCTTGGGTTTCTTTCCTGGTAGGCAAAGGCTTGTCACCTGACATCAACTTAGATAACGTAGACTTACCTCTTGTGATCCCACTGGTCAACTAGACTTGAAGTAAGAAATAACTTTTATAGTAGTTCTAGAGTCTGCATCTCATTCCAGATTTCTTCAGTCAGATATAGTGGTGGTCAAAATTATAAGGACAACTGAAAATTGCACAGAAAAGAATTTATTTCTGAAGTAAATAAAGTGAAAGGTATACATAAATTGCTTTTTTATGCTAGAAATCATTGTAGAAGGCAAAACATTGGAAAATGCAAAATATAAATGTTTTGTCATATTTAACTAAAAATGTCATTGTAAAAACCTGGACAAAATTATAAGGACAATGAATGTTTTGGCCTGAAACACACTAATAATTAATAATCTCCCCCTTCTTCTCAATCACTTTTATCAGTCTTGACGTCCTAGAGTTTGACAGTTCCTTCAGAACGTTTTTAGAAATGTTTTTCCAGGCTTTTCCAATGAAGGACATGAGTTCTTGCTTGTTTTGATAATGAATATCATTTTTGTATACTTCGTGTGCCAGAATACCCCACAGGTTTTCCATTGGATTTAGATCTGGGCTTCTGGCCGGCCAGTCAAGAAGTTTCACGAAATTAGCATCAAACCATGCTTTCTGAAGTTTGAGAAACATGTACTGAAGCATTGTCCTGCTGGAACAAATAGTCTCTACTCGTAATTAACGGTGCTTCTTGTAAAAGATTATCGCCCAATAAATCAACATAACTATCAGAATTCATTCTGCTCTGCACAAAAACTATTGGAGTAATTCCGCCAGTTGTGAAACCTCCCCTGACCATTACTGAGCCACCTCCAAATCAATGCTTTGCGAAAATTTCTTTTTCTTTACGGAGATCATACCAGAAGTAGCAAAAACCATCTGGTCCATCCAAATTAAACTTTTTCTCATCGGAAAAGATAACATCATCCCACATTTTTCCCATAGTAATGCATTTTTTGGCAAACTCCACCATCAGTCTCTTTTGAACTTTTGTAAGAGGCGGTTGTTACATAAGTTTTCCATAACGAACCTTTTTTTCTTTTTGTAAAACACGTCGAACAGTTCGAGCACTGCATTGTAAGTTTAATACCCGTTTAATTTCTGTTGATGTTTGTTTTTTGGAGCCTTATTATTATTCTTTTCACACGCACAGAAACAGACGATGGCCTACCTGAATGTGTTTGCCATCCATATTTTCCAGGATTTTTAAGAAAATTATAAATAACCGTTCTCGATCTATTCAGCTTTGTCAAAATTTGACGCACAGTAAGTCCTGAACTTTTAAAAGCAAGCACTTTCCCTTTCTCAAACTCCGAAAGTTTCGTGCCTAGCGGTGTGCAGAACAACAACATGCAAATTTTGCTTTTTAGAACACACAAATAGCGTTGTCCTTATAATTTTGTCCATATCACATGGCTGTCTAAGTTCAAAATACATTTTTTGAATATAAATTTCCCATATATTTCAGTAAAAACTAATAAAAAAATGCTGCATTTATCATTGGTTTCCAGCCATAAAATTTGCATAATTTTCCGGCCAACTCTAGACAGATTTGGCGATTTTTTTCCCTTGTCCTTATAATTTTGACCACCACTGTAGATTCGCTCTGACTTTTGGCAATGGTAACTCAAACAGAAACTGCTTGAGACTGTTTGTCTGGTCTCTTTATTTTCATATCAGGATACTGTTCTATAGCTGAATGATCATGACTCGTACTTTTGCACTGGCCAGGATATTCTTGTGATGTTACACAGTTGGAATTCAGCACAGAAGATTGTTTCTATTCCTGCATAGGCACAGAGTTCAAAATAGGCTTTCTAAGTTTCCAATAGTTCTACTGTTCAAGGACATGTTTCTCTGATGTTTCAATCTCTATTCACTGTCAGTTCTTCTATCTTTCATTGCTGGTGGCTTCACTTTCTTCTTCCTTGAAACCATCGAAGAGCTTGACTCTGCAACTTTTCTAAACCAGGTTACCCTGACCCCATTATACCTTCTTACAAATACCATCCATCTCAGATCTCTGTGGACCATTGTAAGATACTGACATATGTCTTCTATCCATTAGGTACTGAATAATGATAATTAAAATAAATTCAGCATTTAAAATGAATTTTAGTAAATCAAAGCTTAGAGTACAAATTCGTAATAACAAGAAGACAACATACTCTTGAATATCAGCAAATTTAATACTCCACATGAAGTACATATGGAGTACTTCAAAAATACATATAGGTTTGAGGTCCACCACCACTGAATTAAAGATATTTGGCATTGTTATCATTGATCTCTTTAATATCGTAAAAGTTGTTGATAAAAAAATGTGTGTATATACATACATACAGGGTGATTCATAAAGTACTGGAAGTACCCTTTCCTTGCTCTTCCAGGTTGTGAAGGGTGCTAACTAGACAATTTTTTTTCATAGGGGCAGAAAAAAGACTAAAATGGGGACCCCATCATCCCATCATCAGAATCGCACGTTCGATCTGGAAATCCATGCTCTGTTTTCCTTTTTTTTTTTACACCGAATTTGACAAAAATATTTCAATGTTTGTTCTTTATAGGCCTATTATTCCAGTACTTTATGAATCACCCGGATATATATATATATATCCACACACTAATTCTACCTATCATTACAACAGAAGATTAAATATAAGAAAATTATGTTTAGCAGCTGTCGTCATAATTATTTCAAACTTTATTATAAAAGAGTAGTAATCCACTTCAACAATCCCCTCCCCAAGAATTTAAGATCTGTCTCACCAGATTTTCAATAGATATGTAGTAAGAGTAGTTGCCTGTCAAACTATAAAACAACTATAACTGCTTATCCTAATTTTTATGCTTTGAGAAATGCAGACTATCCTGGTGCCCAAAATTGACCTTCTGGACACTTTGAAAAATGAAATGAAGAAAATTACTTATAAGGCAATGAAATAAATTTGGGGAGAAATTGATTTTCTGCCTTCAGTCAGGTGGACAGACGAGAGGCATCAGAAATCCATTCGTCTGGTAACAGTTCTGAGCAAAATATTGCAGTGATGGAGGTAGGACGATTAGATTCAACTCTTTTCATCGCTGCGTTTATAAAAGAGTGATTTACCAACATAATTTTCACGTAGTTACAAACTTAAATGATTTATAAATAAGAGGGTTTTACATGCATGAAATGTAACATGAAAAACAAAAAATAATATGTTGAGGTATCATCGACGGGAATCTGGGGACAGCTGTTTCATCCTTATTAGGACTCATCAGCCAGATTTACCCTTGTTGATAAGCTCAGAAATCTCAAAAGGCCATGGATCTTCCTCCTGCTCCCAGAAACAGCTGTCCCAGAATCCCGTCGATGATAGCTCAAGGTGTGAAAACAAACGATTGTGCATTGCATTGTTCTCTATTATTCAGATATACAGTAAAACCTCGTTAAGTCGTCACTCAAGGGACCAAACATTTTTGACGACTTAGGCGGAGTGGGCATTTTTGAGAAAGAAAAAAAAACAACAAAAAAACACTGAAATACAATATTTTCATGAATTGCTGTAGGATTCGGTGAGAAAAACAAGATTTTCAGAAATCAATATATGCAAATGAATGAGTGGAAAGTAAAAAAAAAAACAACACTTTTTATACCTACCACATTTTATTTTCTTTTACTGGCATTAAAATATGCAAGTGTTGATTGATGAAGGTGCTGATTACTGGAAATAACTTTCTTTTCTAATATACTTAAGGCTTTAAATTCGTCTGTTGTACCTTGAATGGATGTTAAGTACCGTCGAACTTTCTCCAGGGCTTCGATTGTTTCTGTCTTCTTGGGTGGGATTTGATCTATATTCTCGACATCGCTATCCTCACTTGAACTGTTTTGATTTTCTTCCAAAAATTCAGATGTCAAAGCTTTTACAGTTGCTTGTGAGCAGATTGCGATGTCGTTATCAATGTTGATAAACGCATTAACGTCATTGACGCTGCATCCATTTTCATTTGCGATTTGCAGCAAAATCTTTAATGGTTCTGGGTCGATGATGTCTTCGCTGAGGATTTCTTCTGATCCTGCGTTTGCTATGAACCCTGCATGTCGGAAACAATTCGAAACACTTTGTAATGAAAGGGAACTCCCAACTTTTGTGCACATAGTTAATCGCATCTAAAACCGAAACTTCTAGCTTTTTGTTCCTATCCAATGCTTTTATCATGTCCTTTACAAGCATGTTTTTGTACTTTCGTTTAAAGTGAAGAATTATCCCTTGAACTAAAGGCTGAAGAAGTGCAGTTACATTTGGAGGAAGAAAAACAATTTCGATCGCTTTTAAATTTTCGGGTTGATTGTGGGCGGTACAGTTATCGACAATCAAGGCAACATTTCTTTTCTGACGCAAAAACTGTAGTCCTGGGAATATGATGTTCTTTGGCAAAAGCTGTTTTCAAAACATTTGATTTTTCAAAAAGTGCAATTAAGTCTTTTTTTTTCTTCAACAGATAACAAGTTAAGTTCGTTTCCCTGACATGTTACAAATGTAATTGAACCACGAAATTGCAAGATAAAAAATAGCCTTACAGCGGGGCTTACTCTCTATGAAATGAAATCACACTCAGTAGTGGTCAAGAAAAATGTCTACACTTGACAAGACTCGCAGCGAGAAGTGTGTAATTTCCCAAGTGAATTTCCCACATGAAAATTCTCTGTAAGGGCTAGGCTTTCTTAGAGTGAAGGGGCGGGGCTGAAAAGATAGTAGGCAAAATTGAGAATAAAGATGCTTTTTGCCATTTTTGAGGGTGACGAGTTATCCAGAATAGAATTAAATTTGGTGACGAGTAAAAGAGGGTTATTTTACATTATTGTCTACGAGACCTTGTCGGGACCAAAGGAAAACGACGACTTAAACGGAGTGACGACTTATCCGGGTGACGACTTAACGAGGTTTTACTGTATATGCAATCCTTCTTAAGTGTAATAAGAAATACTTTTGGTATCTTATGTTTGAAAGTCAATGGAGAAGTCACACCACGTGAAGAATTTAAAAAATTGGTTTTGTACAGTCGAGTTTTATTCTGCTGTGTTGTGATATTCCATGTGAATGTGTGTTCAGTGCAACAAATAACGTCGTTGCACTTTGAATTGTAAGCATAGGCCAATTTATTATTCAGTTTTACTTCAGTGTCAAGTTGATGGAGCTGCCAAAGTTTTTAAACCAAGACGAGACTTAAGAAATTTAATGTGCCTAAGAAATTTAATGTGCCTAAGAAATTCAACAAATGATAAGGAAAGTAGAAGACTAAGTAAAAAGATTTCGTACCCCGAGCTGTCACCGGGGCAGTCTCTCCCACATGACAGCTCGGGGTGCGAAATCCTTTTACTTAGCCTTGTGGCTTCCTTGGTTATCATTTGTCAAGACGAGGCTTCTTTATATTAAACTGTAAATGCCTCAATTTGTATTACAAAGACAATTAGAAATCTTTGAACTATTTTGTTGTAACATTTGGGATTTTTTTTTAATCATTTAACTAAAGGTAACTTTTGCTTGTGAATCAAGCAAAAAATCTAATTTTCCCAATCTCACTTTCTATGAAAGTGTTAATCGTGTTCAAATTAGCATTTTGGAAAACAACAAAGCCAATATTTATTTTAGTAACTTATATAAGTTTGAAAAAGGAATGTAAAAGAGTTGAATTTCGTTGTTTTGTTCCTTCGGTGATGGAATGACTTGTCCAGATTGGAGAGAGACGAAAGAAAAAAAAAAAGCCTAACCTTTTTGGTTAAGTTTTAAAAAGAAATACAAAGCTGATAATCACCTTGTAAGTAGTAAATGCAGACTTTTTGTTTATTCCTAAATACAATTTCATTGTGGGTAATTGTTACATAAATTTAGTTTCCATGCTTAGCTTTGGAAATTTTTCTGTGCATTGCAGTATTTTTAAAAGTGATCTAGTTAATATTAATTTAAATGGAAACCATCTTAAACGAAATACATCTTCTGTAAATCCTTATCAATTTTAACTGCTTCCTTCATATTCTTAAAACTAGTCTGAGGATCAATTTCTCCATTATCAACCCTAAAAGAGAAAAAAAAAATATTTAACATTGTTAAGAAGTTTAACAAATACTGTATAATTTATCAAAACCTTAATATTGTTGTGATATCTACTTTTTAGATTATGCAAAGCCTTACATAAGCTTGGAGTTCTGAGGCTTGTTTTAAATAAATGATGCTCCATTTGATTATCAGGAGTACAAATGGAAAACCGCAATTTTCCAATAGATGGCGCTAGCAGTAAATGCTGGTCAGAAATGGCAGATCAGAAATATCACATGGTAAGGTAGGCATCTGTCAACAACTCCTTATCATTAGATTTGTGAATTTTTATCAGCAACATATATTTTTTATGTCGAAGTTTGAGCCAAATAAGCATCATTTGCGAGAGGTTTTGCTTTTTGCCTTCAATTCAGAAAAATCTGCAGCTGAGGCGCATCGAATGATTGTAGAAACTTATGGTGAGGCTGCTATTAGTGAAAGAACGTGTTGCGAATGGTTTCAACACTACAAAATGGGTGATTTCGGCATGGAAGACAAGGAACATCCCGAACGGATGAAAAAGTTTTGAAGACGCAGAATTGGAGGCATTATTGGATGAAGATTCATGTCAAACGCAACAAGCACTTGCAGAGTCATTGGGCATAACTCAACAAGCCATTTCATATCGTTTGCAAACCTTGGGAATGATGCAAAAGCAAGGAAATTGGGTGCTGTACACGTTGAAGCCAAGAAACACCACCGGCGTTTTTTCACATGCGAACATCTGCTCCAATGACAAAAAAGAAGGGTTTTTTTTTGCATTGTATTGTCACTGGGGATGAGAGTGGATCCATTACAATAATCTAAAGCGAAAAACATTGTGGGGATATGCATCAAAACGATGGCCAAGCCAAACATCCATGGCTCGAAAATCATGCTATGTATTTGGTGGGATCAGCTCGGCGTGGTGTAATATGAGCTACTGCAACCGGGTGAAACCATCACAGGAGCTCGCTATGGCACACAACTAATGTGTTTGATCCAAGCATTGAAGGAAAAATGGCCGGATTATGAGCAGAGACATGACAAAGTGATTTTGCTGCATGACAACGCTCGGCCACATGTTGCTCAGGTTGTGAAAACCTACCTGGAAACACTGAAATGGGATGTTCTACTCCACCTGCCATCTTCTCCAGACATTGCCCCTTCCGACTATTCCGAACGATGACGCATGGCCTGGCTGAGCAGTACTTCCATTCTTATGAAGAAGCCAAAAATTGGGTCGATTTGTGGATCGACTCAAAAGACGAGCAGTTTTTTCGACGCGGAATCCATATGCTGCCAGAAAGATGGGAAAAAGTTGTGGCTAGCGATGACAATGTTTTGAAGAATAATTATGTAACCATTTTCCCACAATAAAGGCTCAAATTTAAAAAAAAACAAAAAAAAACAGCGGTTTTCCATTTGTACTCCTGATAACTAATTCAGCTTTAACCACATACCATCCAAACCAAAAAAAAAAAATGTTTGTGGGAGAGAAACTTCCAAAAGCATGAGATCCTAGACAAAACCCTAGGTTGTCTATGCCTACAGAAACCTCAAATTTAAAAGGTACTGTGTTTTCATTATGAAAAAGTTACTAATCTATAGTTAATCCCCTCCAATTTGATTTTGTAAAGCTGAAGAAGTTAGTAATTCATCAGAGAAGTTTCTAACGACCAAGCATTCCATACAAATGTACATTTTATAATAATTAAGTATTGAAAGGAAATACAGTTCATATCTAGACCTACGAATTCAGCTGAAAGGGATAAATCTTTTAACGGAATTTGCTTATAGACATGATCATTGTCTTAAACAATTTAAATCAAGAAGCACTTGTATATTCAACTTAATTTGCTTTCGTAGCTGAAAGTTGCTTTAAGACATGCCAGTGAAAAAAATAATGAAATTTAAGGATTTTATTCCAAAAACAACAAAATGTAATTAAAACTAATCTTCCCTATGGTGTTTCCTGTCTGATGTAAGCAGACAACCAGCATGTGAAGCCGTCATTCAAGACGTTATCCTGACTGTGAGAAGTGAGTGTTTTTGCTATTACTGGAGAACAAACAAGGAATGTTAATGCCTTTAAGATGTCGTCGCAGGCAATTTCATCACAAAGATGAGTTCACGAGAGATTTCATTGTAGGACTTCATACCGCCAATTGGTCCTTGCATCGTATTGCAGAAGAAACACAACGTGATGCCACAACTGTCGGTCACATTTGGAGACAGTGGTCCCAGGAAGGAAATGTGAATCGTCATAGTGCAACTGGAGCTTGGAGACGGATGTCAGAGCTCAGATCGCCGCATCAGACATCATGCCGTAGCACACCCACAATCGACGACTGGCGACATTTTGCAAAGTGTACAGAGAGATTTAGATGCTCCGATATCACCACGGACAATGTCACGCTGATTGGCTGTGGCAGGTTTGTTGTCCAGCCGTCCGTTGTATAGGCTACCCTTAACAGCGAGCCATCGTCATCATCGCTTAGAATGGCTTTGCATCAAAGCTGCATGGGATGCAGAATGGAACAGTGTAGTGTTCAGCAACAAATCCCATTTCTGTCTCACCAATGATGATCACCATATGAGAGTCTGGAGGCAAAGTGGCCATCGGGCGGATTCCTCTGGCATTGTGGAGTGCCACACAGCCTGTCAACGTGGAGTCAGTCATGGTTTGGGGTGCTATCAGCGCCAACAGCTGCTAACCTCTAGTACGCATTACGGTCACATTAACTATGTTGATGAGGTGCTGCGGCCCATGGCACTACCATATCTGCAGGGCGTCCCAAACCCAATATTTCAACAGGATAACGCCCAGTCACATACCGCTCAGATCAGCCTACATGCTTTGCAAGGTGTACAGATGCTTCCTTCACCAGGCCTGTCCCCCGATCTATTGCCAATCAAGAATCTATGGGAAACGATTGGACGTTGGTTGAATATCCTCCCACCCCCAAGAAATGAAGATGAATTGTGGACTCGGATCAACACCACATGGTCTACGATACCCAGGACATTATTAGGACACTCATCGAATCAATGCCACGTCGGGTTCAGCAATGTATCTCCTGAATGGAGATCCCATTTCTTATTGACCATCCTGCATTTTAGGCCACTGAAGCCTTGTCTGTATCTGAATCATTTGTTCTGCATCTCTTTGGCTATCTATGCATGTACTTTGGTCTGTTTTGAGCATTCCTTCATGTTGTGGCATTTTCTCTGTCAGGAAGTGTATGTAAAGTTGACACTAGGTAAAATGCTTCACTTTGTTTTTATCATACAACATCGCAGATATTATTTAAAAGCTTAAAGTAAAAATTACTATTTATACTTTTTTGTAATTTACTATCATGATACATTGAAGATGATTATCTAGTGATTAGCAGATACTACATAATATACTGTCAGTATCATTAATTTTCTTTCTAATATTATTTAAAATAATAATTTATCAGAAATTACATTGTTTTACACATACCAATCAACAGTTGGTAAATATATGAAAAAAGACCAAATTTAGAAGTGTGTATTCCGTTTTTGTTTTCTTTTCTATATAAAGATAGAGAGCTGCAAAGAATTTTACAAACCTCTTTTGTTCATACTCCAAATGATGACGTGCTCTGAAGGCCACAAGATGAGCATAATAGGCAGGTGCTGGGATGGACACTGATCGACTACAGCGGACATAAGTGTGACATAACTGATAGGTGAGCATCTGCAATGCATCAGGACTAAGATTACTCTCATCCCATAATATATGGTAATGTGTGGGTCGACTTGTTCCCTGAAACAAAAAGAAACAAAAACAATAAAATCAATAGATACAATATTTATAATATTTATTGCCAAATAAGCTTATTTTTTCAATATCAAAGGTAAAATTTCATTTAAAAGCATTCGTGTTAATGTTTGTATGTAATTGAGAACTTGTCTGTGATTCCAACTTTATAAGTACAGTCGGACCCCGATTTAACAAAACCCTATTTACCGAATTTCGCGATTTAACGAATTTTTCTTTTTCCCCGATTAAAATGAAGGCAAAAATCCTTATTTAACGAATAAGAAACCCCGAATTAACAAATTATTTCAACAGCCGAAAAAAAATTTTTTTTTTGTAAGTTTGGTTAAACATACCTAAACATACCTAATGCAGCAGGATATAAATGACGCTGTATTTTCTTCTCTCCATAAAGTCGAAAAAGAACTTTTTCGAGTCAGGAATCAAGGAAATTGTCAAACAATACTCATTACATACCGTATTTACTCGCATAATTTCCCCCATCGCGTATTTTCCCCACCTCAGTTTTTATGGATTACAAAATTCAATTTTTATTTTTATCGCATAATTTCCCCACCTCTACTTCAACGCGTTTCCAACATTACCTTGACTGGCGGTCAACTCACGACGACGCGACAATGTACCGTTACTATCGCATTTCTCTATCCCACGCTACTTTAGGGGAAGATTCCACCCCCACCCCGGTCAGTACAAGAGCAGACTCCTTCTGAATCAGTACAACAATTTCGAGTGTTTAGTGAAAACGTGAAGTCGCGAATAAAGTTAAGTTCTCTATTAGCAGGCAGCTGATGCTGACGTCATGCAGTGAGCAGCTATAAAGATGGCGGGCTGCGCTGCGTGAGTTACGAAATTACGTCACAGTCGCACACACACTTCCGTGCATGCCTATTGCTTAACTGTACTTTGAAGAAAAAACAAATGTTGAGATGTTATTTCTTATATTTTAAATGTTGCGTGTTAATAAAATTGTTGTTAATTACATTTCTTGCTTTAAAAATCAATATTTAACATGGTTTTCCTTACACTTTCACCATATTTTTTTTCCTCAAATTGAAAAACATCGCGTAATTTCCCCACCCCCCTTTTTTTTGTCAAAATATTGATGAAAAAAAAGGGGAAATTACGGTACTTTAAAATTTCAAATTAACTAGTGCGTAATTATTCGCTGTATTATTAGATGCTGAATAAAAAGTGTACAATTTCTAATTATGGATATTTTTGTGTAGTTGCTTATTAGGGCTGTTCCATAAGGTAAGTGCAGAAATTTTTTATTTTGGACCCCAATATTACGAATAACCCCCGATTTAACGAATAAAATTTTCGGTCCCGATGAATTCGTTAAATGTTGACTGTAAATACAAACATATCTGCTTACGCAGTAGAACTCATGAACAGCAACAGAATGGATTCTATTTTTCTCCACACCAGTTACTCTCCAGAATTGCTGCCTTCCATGAATCCAAAATTGTCAGAAAACAAACTTTGAATCACCTCTGATTGTCCCAATCTTTGTACTCGTTACACTGTATTAGTTTGCCATGATGATAATAGATGGATAGCAGGAAATACCTGAAGAGCTAGCAGATAAATTACCCTTTATCATTCAAGCAACAGTTTACAGTTTTGATCTGGTTCCTATGGAGATCAGAAGCCAACTGATGAGGTTTCCTTTTTTATCACAAGAGATGGTCCTCCTGCAGATGGTGGTTTTACTTCAACCAGCCTTCCTTTCGACTGTGCAGCTGTTTTCACATGATAACAACCAGTATTCCAACATCAAATTAGAAAAGATTACAAGTGAAAATGTGTAGAAGCGGTTTGTAAATGTCCCTAACACTGTGCCCCCCCCCCCCAAAATAAAGGCTTAATGTATTTTCTTTATTTCTACTTTCGTGTGAAAAGAGTTGTGCCCTTGATAACGTTGAGTAACCATTTCACTAGATTTTTCCCAGATAGTCTTTCTATGGGATTTAGAAGACCTTGGAGGTTATGATGTTTCTGGGCCAGTTTCATAATTGAAAATAATATGGGAGGCTGTTTTTATCTCTTCATTACAAAGCCTAGAGATTAGGTTTTCTTTAAAAATTCCCTTAATGTTTTCTGAGGTGACTATGTCCAGTCAACAAACATTCGAATTGGTTGCCTGCTTAATTGTAAAACATTAGTGTCTGAGACCTGAGCTATGTTCGCTCGGACAGTGGCTTTCGTAATTCGAGTGACTGGTTCAGCCCCAATAAATGTCAGTTCAGGTTTTTTTTTAGCTAAAAGGTCTGCTTTTTTATTGCCAATAATTCCTTTATGTCCTGGCACAAAAAGATAGCCTTTTGTTTTGCCAGGATTATTTTGTAGCCAATCTCAGACAAGCTTAGATATCCAGCCGTGCTTTCATAGAAGTCTGATTTGTCAGTTAGAATATGGATGTCTGTTGAAATATTCTCACCTAATATTCTCATGAATGACAGCTTCCACTTTGCCAAAGTTAGTGATTTCCGTCCAAATATGGAGATTTTTGGTTGCTAAGGAGTTGCTAATAAAAGAGGAAATCTAAGTGGAAGATTTGCAATTCAGAGGGTTTTTCAGGTCAAAATTATACACTACCTCCCAACAAGTAATTGGACACCCCTACAAACGACGATATCGGCTGTTCTGAGACACGTCATGGCAGCTGCTGTTAAATATTGTGTGGGAAACAACAACGCCAACAGTCGCATGCAAGATGCCACGCAGTTCGGAGCTCTCCGATTTCGAGAAAGGCGTAATTGTCGGGTATCACAGAAATGGCCGATCCATACGTGACATATCCAGCAAGTTGACATACCCAAAATCGACAGTGGCCTACGTGATTTGCAAGTGGAAGGAGAGGGGTGACTGTCGGAATATGCCCCGACCTGGCAGACCCACAAAAATGGGAGTTAGAGACTAACGGGTGCTGTCCAGAGAACTTAGGAAGACCCGCTCAAATTGATGGGCCAAATCCGCGAGGAATTCCAACAGGCAACTGGGACTGTTGTGTCGATGAATACCATCCGTAACGAAGCCCATCTGCTCGGTTATAATGAACGTGCTGCCGCCCACAAGCCTTTGATCAAGTCAAATCGTGCTGCTCGGCTAACGTGGTGCAAAGAACGTCAACAGGGGACCATTGAACAGTGGAAACAGGTTCTCTGGAGCGATGAATCATGGTTCACCCTCTACCGTCTGCCTGGAGAACGCCTCCTGCCAGAATGTATTGTGCCAACAGTGAAGTCGGCGGAGGTGGAGTTATGGTGTGGGGGTGTTTTTCCTGGTATGTCACGGGACCCTTGGTCACAATTCCTGGTAGACTCAACGCCGAGACCTAAAGCACCATTTTGGATGACCATGTGCTTCCTACGTTGTGGCAGTTTACGGGGTGGACGCATGGTACTTTCAGGATGACAATGGCACCTGTCATGTTGTGAGGTCCACCAAAGCTTGGTATGGTGAAAAAGGAGTTAATCGACTGGACTGGCCTGTGCAGAGCCCGTACTTTAACCCTATCGAGCACCTCTGGGACGAGTTGGAGCATCGACTTAAGGGGTGCCCCCTCCGTCCAAAATCAGTGAAGGAACTGACCTCATTTCTCCAAGCTCAGTGAAAGAAAATACCGCTCGCCGTCGTACAACGACTGGTTGAGAGTATGCCCCGGAGGGTCGCTGCTGTAATCACTGCTTGTGGAGGCTCCACCAACTATTGATGGTGAATAAACTTCGTTTTCCTTGTCTATCACAGGTGTCCAATTACTTGTGGGGAGGTATCACTATCGCTCCTGTTCATGTTACCTGTACATTATTGCCGATATATTTTTATAGTCATGTTCAGAGTAGATGTTGGAAGTGACTGCCATCAACCTCAATGCAGGAATCCGCCCACCTTAACTGAATACTCACACACAGGCTGATGAACACTAAACAACACAGATCAGCACATACATGACTGCGGCGAACAATATATCTGGAGCAGATATCATCACATGTGCAAGATCATTAACATTGAATACTGTCTATAGCGAGCCATACAACATATTGGAGACACTATTGGGGCCACTTTTATTTGCGCCGCCTTATAGTTGATTGGATACTGTATAAAATTTAACTGTAAATGGGAACTGACCTTCAGAATTATACAGAAATCCAATATGTTTTGGCTGGATTATAATCCACCCTATCATATTTCTATAACAGTGATAGCCAAACTACATAAAACTGAAGATGTAATTTTTTTTTTCTGTCTCATTTCAACCAGGAAATCTTAACTCAAGTCTCCATCTCTATTAACATAAGTGAGATATATGTTTTTTTTCATATATAGGAAATTTTTATTATAAATTCCCTTAAAAAAAACATACTTGACTGGACAGAATGACGTTTTTTAATAAATTTATAATAAGTACGTGATAAGTAGTTCATGAACAGTTCACAGAAATGATATTCCTTTTGATTCAAGGCATGTAGAAAGATTATTTTGTTTTTGTTTTTAATCTCCTCCTCCTCCTCCTTCATTTGTGGGTATACGCCTCCTCATATCTCTCCATCTTTTTCTATCCTGGGCTACTCGATGCCAAGTGTTTCTATTCAGACCCTCATCTTTCTAATCTCCCTGGTTCTATTTTACCTTCATAGGGTCTCCACTCACAAAGACATGGTCAGCACCTGACTCTGGGATTTTGATCAAACTTGACACTTATGTTGAGGATGGTGAACTATGTATATGAGCCAAGTTTGGCATTGTCACCAACAAGGGAAGGGAAGTTAGAAGGGGGGGGGGAGGTCAAAATTTTACATGTAATTCTATTGGAAACACATTTTTTTTTTACCTTTTTACCATATAATTTAGTTGATAAATGATGTTAATTCATGTTTTCAAATTATTTTGTTGAATAATCAATCAGAAATAATAAAGAAAACACCACACCAGTACTGTTTTCGGATTGGAAGAATGGATTGCATTTCTTTTCCAGCTCATTTCAGGTTACTGGTGTAGATGCATTGCAGTTGGTACGAGCAGGCATATTGCTTCGACCACTTGGTGAAAAATGCCCAGGAACAAGAATATCATTATCATAATTACTAATTACTATTATTATATTATTATTGGCTATTATTAATTTCGTTATTAAATTTTGTTTGATGTTCGAATTTTATGTAAGGTTGTTTTTTTTTTTTTATTACATTATGTTTATAATATAGAAAACACAGTAAATACAAGTTCTTCACTAAACATCGCTATATTTCGCAAAAAAGTTGCTTTTTCTGCTTCTTCAGGCTTAATTACAAAGCAAGATAGAAAGAAACATAGAATAATATAAACAAACAAAAATAGACAATAAACAAAACTATATAAAGTAATATCATACTTAACTTCTTTATTAACTTAACAAAAACTCACTAAAAACACTCGACATTACGATATTTCTGAGAGCCTCAACAGTCTCTCCTTTTTCAAGTAACATTATGGTGTTACTTGAAAAAGGAGAGGCCGTTGAGGCTCTCAGAAATATCGTAATGTCGAGTGTTTTTAGTGAGTTTTTGTTAAGTTAATAAGTAGTAAAAATAGGCAATGTTTACAATCATTTGAAAGCTTCATGATTTAATTTAAACAAATGTCGTACTTCTGGTGAAATATATTTTGGTAACCCTGGACGTACTTTATGTGAACGAGTTCAAGAGCATATCAGCGCTTTTAGAAATCTGACATCCTGAAGTATCTGATTGGGCAAACCATTGCATAACACTTGGACATAATCCATTTTGGTAACTGTACTATACAAAAACATATTTGATACAACCACAAAATTTATTATTGAAGCTTATGTTATAAATAATTTTCATTGTTTCAATAAACAAAAAGGAGTGGAAATAAGTTCATTTTTATTAGAAAAAATTAAAAAACCATTGTAACAAGGTAATTAATGCTTTTAGACAGTGTCAAAAGCAAAGCGGTCCCATAATATGCACAATTTTATAAACAAAATTTTTGTTTAGAGACTGTTCTTTACGCAAGCATGAAGCTTCTGGCTTTGCATCAGCATCTCGTTTGTCTGCACATGGAGACATTTTTTCAATTTCAATCACAACAATCGTAACAATTACGTCTTTTGCATGGCCAACAATCACATAGTGCAGCTCTATAACAATCACAATAAACGCAACAATCACATTTATAATACTAATGAAATTAAAACAAAATCAATGACAGTTTCATTGTGAAAGGCAAGCTGCTTTGGGGGTCAGGGAGTGGTCCTATAGGTCTGATTTTTTTTACGTGTTCACCTACTTTTTGATGCTGAGCACAATGGTGAAGGTTTCATTCTACTATCTCTAACCGTTTGGCCACTACAGTGTGTGACATCCGTTTTTTTTTGGTAATGAGTGTACTTTCTAGTAAAAAGATTATCCTACAGGAGCAATGATATCCCTAAACAGTATTACGATAATGGGAAATTATTCAACAGTGGTTCTCCCAACACAAAAATTACTATTGAGTATTAATCTTTAACATAAATTCTCCAAAACATAAACTCTTGCAATATTTTAAAAGTCTCATCGGCTTTCTTATCAAGCTTAATATAACATAAAAAGGGAAAAGATATTCATCATCTTCTTCCCAAAACTTCTAAAAGAAAATAAATTTAACAACAATCATGAAATCAAAGATGTGCCATGCGGTTTATTTGGTTTATTTCAAGATGATTTTGGTACTATTGAGTATTATCGTGGCTAACAGATTCAACAGATCTGAAGACAATAGAACATACTTCGGATTACATATCAAGATACTCAGCACACGAATACTGCATCTCAAGCAACTGCAAAGGCATATCAACTAATCATTTGACATCACATAGCATGTTTTCCGAAATGTTTGGAAGTCTTTCAGCGATCTTATTGTACCAACTAGTGGCAGTTTTGGCAGCAAGGAAGAGAATACAAACTATTTGTGATCATAATATTTTGAGTAGTGTATATGTGTATGGTTTAATCTTGAAATTAAAAAAAGAAAGGAAAAGGAAAACTGGATCAAAGAATCCTTTGAAAAATAGCCAAGACGGGCATTTTTTTTAATTATATTTGAATAAATAAGCAAATCAGAAATATGAATGACAGGTAAATTAATCATAGGACTTGATCATCATTTTGAAAGAAAGGAGATGAAAAATAATAAGAACATGATTAAAAAAAAAATAAATAACGAAGTAAAAAGCATTACCTGAATTCCTTGATGAGAACATAAATAGAAGTCATTTTCAATTGGGTGTGTAATTGTATGATCCACTGTCGTTCCAGGAGGAATGTTTTGGGATCGGCCAATTGCATCTTTACCATCACAGAACAATCGAGTATGATGTCTTTTCTGAACAACAAGGAATGTAACTAATGGTTTATAAGTTTCCTCTAAACTCGTGCAAGCACCCCTTATGGCATTCAGTTCATGAATTAAAACCTAAAAAAAAAAAAAAAAAAAATTATGAAAACATATGAATATATAAATTTAAATAATTTAAATGGATAAAAAATTTTACAATTCTCTCTAACCAAAGTTCTCAACAACAATAATATTTTTTTTTAATATCACTTTTTTACTTTTTTAGTCATTGAATGCGTGATCTCCTAACACTTTTGATATTGAGAATTATTCTATTATAGGGAATTTATTTTAAAAGTACTTCACACTGAGATATCTACACTCATTATGAAAAAAAAAACGACGCACCTAGAAGGAGTTGTCTGATTGTAATGAAATTTTGTATGCAAAGACATTGGGACCGCCCATGCAAATAATTAAACTTGGGTGTCCAATGAATGAATAGCGAGAGGTACAGCGCATAGGAACTACGCACTCAGCAGATGTTTATAAGAAGCGATTCTCAATCTGATGGTCAAACTTTCTGTTGCATTGCGAGTTAGGATACCTTTCAACGACTGAAAAAATGCCTCGCCGCAGGATTCGAGCTCATTAGGGTCAAAAACCCTGATGGAACTGATATTTAACTCTTGCGGTGAATTTCGGTGAAGTCAAATCTACTTTCCTCACCTCCACGCGGGGCCCCCTGGGATCTTTTAAGATGCGAAAGAGAGAGTGGTGTGCGGAAAGCAACGGGAAGCTACCGCATTTACTTTTCCCAAGAAAAACTGCAAACATGGCCTGATGAATCTTTCCTCGGCAAAAGATTCCGGACGTAAACTATCCCTCCATTCGGATGTCCGGGAGGGGGATATTGAGGAAGGTTACATTATGAAGCAACTCAACCGACAGAAGAAAAGAAGATTGAGGATTGGATCATGGAATGTGAGAACTCTTCTTCAAGCTGGGAAGTTGGAAAACTTGAAGGAAGAAATGAGAAGAAACAGAGTGGATGTGATGGGAATATCAGAAGTGAGGTGGAGAAATAGTGGTGAGTTGGTGAGTGATGAATTTAGAATGTTTTATTCAAATGGTGAATGTAAAGGAAGTCATGGTGTTGGTGTACTACTGGGACCATGTGTGAAAGATAAAGTGATATCAGTGCATTATGTAGATGACCGGATGATAATGGTGAGACTATAACGGAAAAAATTGGACTTAGTGCTAGTGCAAATTTACATGCCACATAGTGGATTAGAAGACGAGAAAGTGGAAGAAAACTATGAGAAGATAGAAGAAATAGTTGAGAAAGAGAAGAAGGGTGCATATGTAATCCTAATGGGCGACTGGAATGCAGTAGTAGGAGAAGGACAAGATGGAAAAACGGTTGGAAAATTTGGACTGGGAAAAA
>JAFIDM010000001.1:15185852-15200188 GCA_023159025.1 Thereuonema tuberculata
TTGCAGAATAGATAGGACCAAACATCGGGCAACTATTATGTTAATGAAGTATTTGTGAACCTGAGTTAAGGTAAAAATTAATATATATAATTGTCAGGATCTAAATAGATAGGAATAGCTTATCGGCAGAAATAAAGTTAAGAAGAATTTATGCAAATGAAATAAGACTAATCAGATTAGGGTTATAGTCGCTACCACATTGTTCCAACGTGAAGATTCTAGAAATTAGTAAGAAGTACCAAGCGGATGTGCTTGAAGTACAGATGATTTAAGATTCTAGAAATTAGTCAGAAGTATCAAGCGGACGTGCTTGAAGTATAGGAATTTTAGGATTCCAGAATAGTCAGAAGAACCAAGCAGAAGTGCTTGAAGTATAAACTATTTAGAATTTCAGATAGAAGAACCAAGCGGACATGCTTGAAGTATAAACTATTATTATGAATTCCAGATAGAAGAACCAAGCGGACATGCTTGAAGTATAAACTATTATTATGAATTCCAGATAGAAGAACCAAGCGGACGTGCTTGATGCATTAACAACTTCGTTTCATTAAACATAAGAAGTAAGAGTCGAGTAAAAGTTTGAATTTAAATTGAGTTTCATTATCTTGAATAGAAGTTAAAGATTTGTTTTGAATGCTCACAAGCATTTGTATAGATTAAAGATAAATTAAATATAATTTATACAATATTTATTAATTTATATAATCATACAAATACGTACAATAAATTCCTTTTGTAGTTAGCACGGAAATACTCTGCAACTGATGTCGGTTTCTCAGTACCATCCTCTAACTTCAGTGGAAACCTGTATTAAAAGTTGGAATAAAAAGTGGAATTATTTAATGCTATTTAGTAATATTTGACTATTTTATTGCCTATTATAAATAACTGTCTAATTGTACAAAATTTCTCTAAATTTCAGTAGTGTTAAAGTTTAAATAGAATGTTAATGCTAGGTTTCCCCATCCCAACTTAGAAACTACAATTATAACTATTTTTCTTTAATACTGTAGCTCAAAAAAGAAAAGAAAAAAACCAAGATTCTACAAAATTGAAACAATTTGGATTATCAGAAAATAAATCAGTGACTCATTACTTAGGATTACCTAGACTTCGTAGTTAATGGAGAATGTTCTTGGGACACACTTTCTAATAAATAAACATTTGTGAAAAGGAAAGAAAAGTTACAGATTATTTTCTTTTAAGAAACATGATGATTAATAATAACTATTAAGGTCTTGGATGAAGCTAGTCAAATCTGACAAAGTTAATGATATTAACTTTTGCCAGAATTTTTGACATTAATTTTTCATACCGCAATGGAAGGAAACATTGAACAAGATTAAAAACCGGAATGCAAAACTTTCTTCATTTTTGTTATTAAATTTCTGGTTATAATAATCATTTTATTGAGTTATTTTTTTTTATTGATTAAACAGACTAGAATTTAATTATGGAAAAGCCAAACATTTTGAACTTAATCTAAAGTTTGTCAAAATGTCATCAGTTAGATACTAATCATGTCAAATTCACATAAAAAGTGGGAAATGAGTGGAATTTTAAGAAGATGTAAGCGAAAATATCTATAGTGAAATTGGACAAAATCAGAGAATTAATAATCTTCTTAACAGAAGTCATTCTAAAGGTTTGTTCAAGACTTCCTACAAGATTTTTAGGGCTCTTTAGGGAAAGTCTACTGTCCACTTTTGTGTAAAACATTATGCCACATAAGATTGTAACTTTGTTTTGGTTTCTCAATATAGATGGCAGATGATGATATGGTAGTAGGCTTTCTATGATCTGAAAATTCTTTCTATAATAAGATTCCCCCTATAAAAAAATGTCTTTCTAAGAGAGTCGAGAAAAAAGGATTTGGGAGCAAATCATAAAGAAATTCTAAATTAGAGTAAAGAAAGCAAGAAATCTTGGATCCAAAAGATCGTGTTATAACCGAGCTTCAGTGTGTGTATATATATATACATATATATTAGGCTTGCATGAACCATAGGGCCTGTCTGAAGAAGAAATAATCTTGGAAAGTCTCTGACCTCCACCATGGATTGTACCCTGATCCTCCAGCCTGCAGTCCAGTATCTACATCACTGATTTACCAGATCCACATATAAATAATAATAATAACTTAGTAATAATCCTTAAAAAAACTAGCTCCTCATAAGTGTGAAACAAAACTATTATTTTTTTATACAATAATTGTTTGTCATGAAAGATTTTAGAAAGTAAATCTTTTTTTTTTAAAAAAAATGGATATTTTTTTTGAGAAAACTTTATTTGATTTCCTATAAGTTTTAACCTAAATAGACTCACTGAAATAATAATAAGACTATGGCTGTTATTTTTGTTTTTAATCAACCAAAATTACATCATTACTGCAATATTTAAGAAAATGAAATAATATTAATATTAAGTATCAAGATATAAAAAAAAAACTTACATAGTTTGTGCAGCAGAACCTGGTGTAATATCTATAATATTGTATTTTCTTTTCATTGGATAAGTATGTGTAACTTCGACTTTTATCCCTAAATGGTAATACAACAAGAAAAAAATAAGCTTTCAGAAGTAAAACTAATTCTTCCTGAAATCATTAATAAAAAAGTCGTTCTTCTATTAAAGATAACTCATTAATAGTGAACAGAAACTCTTTTTGTAACCTATTGAAGTTTAGATAAACCTCTTATTCTGTTGTGGCCTTTGATGAGTAAAAAAAAAAAGAGGGAAGGGAGAGAGAACTAAATATACAAGATTTCACATAAAAAAATTAATTTTATTCTTCAAAATTTCATTTTTCTTTAAGAAATCCTGCTAGATAGCTGATGCTACCATTAAAAAATAAAAAATTCTTGAATAGGGACAGCAAAAAAATGGCAGACATCATCAAATTATGATTTTATGCTTTCAACCGAGTAGAGCTGTTATCAATTTATTATATTACATCACATCACATTGACTGTATTCACTCAAAGCAATAAAATTTAAATAACTTAGAGCGCACTTTATCTGGTGATATAACAGTAATGTCACTTAATGATAGCATTCATTTCACAGAATGCTAATGAAAAAAAAAATTGGGGGAAGATGCTTTGTCCTGATATCTGATCATCCGAAATCAAGACATATTAATCCCCAAAGTAACATAATTAAAAACTCCTACAATAGCTACAAGTCCCATATTTTCAAATACCATTAAACATTACACAATAATGACAACTCATAACAGATGGCACAACACTAATCAGAGCTGTAATACTATAATCTGCTAAAGCTTTATTAATCTCAGATTTATTCAGAAATTGCAAGTTGGAAAAAAGTGGTTGTCTATTTTTATTAATATATTTAATAAAAAATTATTATTCTATTTTTATTACCCATTCAACAACATTCCCTCCATTGTCACCTCATGAACTTGACAATCTTCGTCATCCCACACTTTTCTCAAATAAATTGTTCCAGATCTTATTCAGTCTTAAAAAATAACAATGGATGAGACCAAATTATTCACAAGTGACATCCTGGAACAGCTGTTTCACGCTCAATGGCGATCATCAGCCAGGAGAAGTCACTGTAAATAACAAGGTCTCACTACTGAGGCTAGTATAATTTGGTCTCATCCATTGTTATTTTTTAACATTTCAAATGCGCAGTTTGAAGTCTTATACTTTAAAAAAATTCATTGAGGCCGCTCTTTGTGGCACATGGATTTTCTCACTCATTTTTTCATTTAATTCTTGAGGCACCACTGCGCTTCCGATATCTTATTCAGTCTTGTTTGACCAATAATACTCAGAGAACATTCTTTTGGAGAACATTCTTTGAAGGGCCGTCAGTCCAGTATTTACTCACTCTAACCCCCAAGAAAAGATCCCAAAGCCCATTCAACAGAGGACTCCCATCTGGATTAGATGAGGAAAAAAACGAAACAAACTGATACACCAGTCGCAGATGAGTGACTTAACATTTGACTTACTGAACAATATTAATAATGCAATTTATGAGTTTTTTTAGAGAAGACTAAATGTACTAATCCAAAAATCAAAACATGTCTAATTTTAAATATGTTTTGTTTTTTGGTAAAATTCATAAGTTAATGCATTTTTTCATTAACAAAACATCAAAAAGACAAAGAACTGTCCTCTGCTTTCTTTCTACATAGTATTTATAAATATCTAATTAACCTTTTTTTATATTAACATATGTAATTTTAATATTAATAAAAGGGTTATCTAACAAATATAAAGAGATATAAAGTTTTAATCTACGTTAGTTGATAATTACTTACTTCTAATTTCTCTAGCAAATTCTTGCCATCTATTACATCTGAAATTCTGCAATTGTGTTTCGTTAATTTCAAAGTATTCACATACAAAATCTAAAACTGGTTGAGATTTGTAAAATGTTCTATTGGAAACTAGAGAGGAAAGTCAAATAAAACAGATTAGCAATTTTTATTTAATAATGCGTTAGGTATTTCCTAGAAGAATCTATAAATGTATAGGTTAAGAAACTGTAACATTATTCTAGAATCATAATTAAACTGTAAGATACTATAGAAACTTGTCTTTAACTAAAGATATTAAAAAGAACAATGAAATGTTCTTGATAAACATAAAAGTAAATTTAATTGTAGGTTATTATATCAAACCTTAACTCAATCATTTGAATATCTGTAAAAGAACTCACTATCAAGATTTAACTGCAATGGTTTCCATTCTTCTCCTGGTCTCAAGCTCAAATAAAATCCTTTCCACATTTCTACACCTCCTCCAAGGTCTTCTCCCCTAGAGGGAGGAAATATGGACCGACCAACAGTGGTAAATCTAAATAAATAAATATGTAAAAAAACTATTTATACATAAATAGGTTATGAAGATGGGTTTTTCTGGTATTTATATGATTTACAGATTAAATATTATAATTTTACATGTGTTGATTTAAAGTTCATGTGAGAGATTATGGGAAATATACTGACTTTAGATTATTAAAAAAAAATTAGTGAGAATTAAAATATTTAAATCTTGGCTGATAAAGATTCGAATTTCTATGTATCTGTATTTTTTTTATTTATTTTGATCAATTTAAATTCAAGTGTTTCCCAATCTTAAGTCTACATGAGGGATTCAAGAATTCAAACTTTAATGACAACATCTCAATTGTAGCTTTATTGAGGGTTGCCTAGGTGTAGCCATGACACATAATGACATCATAATGGCTGCCTTACATACTCTTGAAAACTTACTTCAAACTGGCAAGTGGCTTGAATAATTCATACTTGCTCGAAAAAGCTTGCACTTGCTCTAAATACAGTATGTTCTAAATTCAGGCAGGTTTTAGAAGCAAATCGGCACCAGTGCCTTTAGCAGAAAGAAACATTTATTTGAAAAACTACAATTGCTAAGTTCATGCTGAAAACTGGATGTCCTTTGTTCGTGGTTTCGATCCACAGCTTTATTCACCATATTCTCTTCCTCCGCGATCTTTTTTTTTTTCCTTTTTCTTTATCTCTGCTGTGAAATGAGTTGAGATCTAATAGAAAATCTCTGGATACAAGTTGATTAAGCTGCAAAATCAACTTGTTTGTTACCTTGTGGAATGGCATTCTTATCGAGATCTCAACAAGAGCAAAACAAGATTCGTCCTGGCACATGTAAAGCGACTCATTTTCGCAAAGCTGCAACTGGCAAGTTTTCGAGAGTATATAAAGCAGCCGTAAGAGATACTACCATATCTCATTAACTTCAGTATCAAATAAATAAAATAAAAAACTAATTTCTTTAATTAAAATTAAAATCCATCGTTTGCTTAGTCAGCCTACAAGAGCAACTGGAAACAATACTTGCTGAGACAAAGTAGAGATACATGCATATAATATGTTTCTATTAAAAACAGAAAATTGATACCAAAATGCATCTTGGCATTTTTCAAGCAGAATAATGAAAAACACGTTACAAAAATAAGGAGTGAGGGTCATGTGATTTGGACAAATACATTGTGGGTTGAGGGGTGGTAGGAAGTAGACGCATCGGCTCGGTGCAAAAACAAAAGTGTGGCACACAAACAACTAAGGCTTATAAAAGGGAAGTTTAAAAAAAGCAGAAAAGAATATAATAAAATAGAAGTATGAAATAAAATGATAACAAAACATGAATCAGGTTAATATAAATTGAGAAGACAAAATAGATATAAAATTACATCAAATTAAAATAACAAAACGAGAAAAATACTTGGACTGAGCGAATGAAATTATATGTGAAACCCATATTTGAGGAATAGTGAAAACCGATAAGGTGTCTTTGTAACATAACTTATCGATAATAATGAAAAAAGTTTCTTTACACATGTTTGAAGTTGTTATTCTCCAGACAAATGATCATGGGATTGTGAACGTCCACCACAGTCTTGATTCTTAAGGTGCAGTTTATGCTCTTTTATGTAGAGAAAATACTTGCAGATAATCGGGGAAACCCAGCAACCACTCAAAAACTGTATTGCCCAACATTCCTTAGCCGTTAAGAATAGTAATTCCAATTATTTAACCTTTGTTCACATTAGCAATAACAATCACTCTCTGGATGTTCACAATCCCATGATCATTTGTCAGGTAGCTTTGATCATCCATCAACAACTAGCAAACAAACAAACACTCACTTATTAAGAACATGGTCCCATACACACCCCAAAGCGTGTTAGTCACCCACATATAAGCTATACTGGGACCGCCCCATTCACACAGACAAACCTATACACCACAACTGACCTGACATCACACTTGTTGATAAGGCCAACAAACAGACTTATCTCATTGATATTGCAGTGCCTATCAGCAAGAACATGCAGAAAACTCATGCAGACAAGATCAGTAAATACACTGATCTAGCACATGAGCTTCAGAAGCAGTGGAGGCAGGATCAAGTATGTGTTGTATCCATCGTCCTGTCTGCCACTGGTCTGGTGCCTAACGCACTGCATCACAGTCTCAGCACTTTGCAAAGATACTTCTTCACTGACACGTCTCTCCCAAACAGATCCATCTCCACTGATACAATCAGGTAGAGTCGATCGTTCATCAACAGCTAGCACACAAACACTCATCTGCTTCATCCACGCAGACAAAACCATACATCTCAATAGACCTGATATCACACTTGTTGATTAGGCCAACAAACAGGCCTATCTCATTGACATTGTAGTGCCTATCAGCAAGGAAATGCAGAAAACTCATGCAGACAAGAGCTGTAAATGCACCGACGAGCTCCAGAAGCAGTGGAGGCAGGACCCCGAGTAGATGTTGTACCCATCGTCCTGTCCGCCACTGGTCTGGTACCTCACACAATGCACCACAGCCACAGCACATTAGGACTTCACAAAAACACTTATGCAGAACTTCAGAAGGCTGTGGTAATCAAAACAACATGCATAGTTAGGAAATTTAAAGACACAGCCACACATATTTGGTCCACACCACACCAATAATAATAATAATAATAAACTATTATTTATATTAATAAATAACAAACTTTTATGTTAAAATGCCTTTTAACAGAATGCCTTTTGTCTAATGATTCTTTTACGAAATTAATTCACTGGTCAGTTACTCATTTTAATAGCAAATTAATTGGTTAAGAGCCATTACAGAAGAATTAGGAGCAATTTGAACATAATCTGCTACAGAAGAAACAAAATGAGTAAGTGAATGCTGACTTAACTTGGAAACAATTACTAGAGGGAAAAAAATGAGGATGAATTTCAATCACTATGACATATATAAAACATATGAACCATTAGCCTCTATGTTGAGATGCTCAAGAAATAAGTAACACTTAGAGAATGGACCTCTGTTAGTGATTATATAACTTTTGAGTTAATGGTAAGGCAGAATATGATTGAACTGCTGATATCTTGTGCTGAACTGGTCATAGCAGCAGCAACTTGAACTTTAACTTCCTACAGTTTTGTTCCTATATCTATGCATCTGCAGTTATGCTTCTTTAATTTAATATCCCACATCACCTCTCTCTCAATCCTAAGCAGAAACTATAACATGCAAGAATTTTCTAGTGATTTTTATCCCTAATTTTAACAATTCATAATTTTGCACATCTGCCACTCATCTATACAAAGAATTGTTGGCTGAAATAGCCTATTTCAAAGGAAATCCATTTTAAATATTTTGCAAAGCCTTAATTAGCAAGTGAAAAATACCAGTTTTAGCCAAGAATTCAAAGCCCAAAAATATTAATAATAAATAAGACTGGTCTTTCATCTAAATAACAATAAAAAATCCAGAAAAAAAAATAATTTTACCAAAAGAATCCTTGCCTAATATCACACTTGACACTTTGGTGAAGGCTTTACCAATCCAAAAGACTTTCATAAGTTCTCCCTGAATAAGTTATTAAAATCTTTTAAAGCAGGATGTCACTTAGAATAATTTAGCTTATTCAGGATGTCACTTGTGAATAATTTGGTCTCATCTATTGTTGTTTTTTCCATCATTGTTAATCTTTTAAGGCCTTAGAGCATATATAGGAATACTGAGATGCTTTTTAAGCAACAATGCAAGGAATTTTTTTTTGTCCCAACTAATGTAATGTTATATTATTGTTATCCTAAAATTTGTAAAATAAATACTTCTGCAACGCCTCTTATTATATTAAAACATATATTTAATACAAATTTTCGGAAGATAATTCCTTTCTTCCTTCAAGTTTTTTGATGATAACAATACATTTTCAGGTGATATCATTCAATTACACATCTTAGACATAGTTGTTAACAAGCATTTCTCTCCCTTAAATGCTACAAACATTTATTATTTCAATTAACGTTAATCACAATTGTTTGAACTCTTCAAATATTACTCCTTTTTTGTTTTTGTTCACACAATTCCTTACCATTTCATTAGCTAAGTATCCTAAAATTACTGAAATATGTCTTACTAAGCTCAGAAAACAAATTAAAAAGAAACACATCTTACCTCATTGAAGGAAGATGTCGTAAAACAATATCCAAGCTCTGAAGTTGAGTTTGGGGTAGATCTCTTACTTTTTTTTCCAGAAATTGTTTCAACAACATTAATGGCACTTCAGCTACTTGTTTAATATGAACTTCAAACTCATTCTTTCCTCTTGCTTGATCCTCAGTTAGATTAACTGTCAGAACTAACTAAATTCAAAAACATTTGTTTAAATAAATAATATAATTCCTTCAAGAATTAAAATTATGTTAACTTTAACTAAGAATGAGATGACATCACTTGAGTCACCCTTTAATGAAATAAAAGTAAACATGAAATATTTTAAAAACGTAATTGGCTTTCTTGAAATTTTGTGTTCACTCAGTGATAAAGCTCTACATTGCATTGATGTATGATTTACACTAAATCCATTCTTTCTTTTTTTTCCTTTCCTTAATTTAGAATTTATTTAAATACAAGATAATATTTTTTTTTAATTATCATCACATGTATGTTAGAATAGAAATTAAAACATAAAAATATAAAAAAATATAAAAAATAAACTAAGATATCAAATCGTAAAGAGAGAGAGAGAGAAAGGCCACTTAAAAATAATGATGAAAAGAGCATAATAAAGCAAATACACTGAAGCTTGGTTATAACACGGTTGTTTATATCATGAATTCGGATATAACACGATTTGGTCTTGGATCCCTTCTATTTTGGAAAAGGTGTATAATTGTAAAATTGCAAAATTTACCGTTTTTTTTGCCTAAAATCAAATCAAAGGTGTAAATTAATATGCTTGTTTCCTTATTACAGTAAGTGAGACCCTATACCCACCCTAATGTCACGAAAATGCATCAAATACAATATATTTTTTTAAAAAATACCAGAATCACAGACTTTTTCATTTAACCAAAATGAATATTGAGATCTATTTTTCTGCCGATGACAACCAGTAAAGAGGCCCATGTAATCTAATAGGCGTATGAATATCTAGTTTCAATCCACGTGACTCGTCGTTTGTACAAGATGCCAAGATGGCGGCGCCAAATCGATTTTGGCTAATATAACCCATCAGTGTTGAAAAGGTAATGATTTATGTATTTATAAATATAAAATTCTCTCACATAGCTCTGAAGATGTAGGTAATCGCGAAATGACCATTTTAAATCGATTTGGAATTGTGTGGGCGATAATAGGGTGGGATATATAACATTTGATGTCGCGAAGTAATAAAAGTTCGGTTATATTGCAGTTATATCGCGATCTTCGAAATCTTGGATCCGAAAGATTGCGTTATAACCGAGTATACACACAGAAATACACATAGAAAACAAAAGTAACAAAATGGCAAATTGTACAAAAGAAGGATGAAATGGAGAAATACTATATACAATCACAACAGATCTGTGATTCTTTCTGTCTCAAATGTAATACATTATTAGAGTGGTATGCATTCTCTTCCTTGATAAGTTAGCTTCTTGAAAATATCCTATTTGTAAAATAAAATACATATTATTTTTATTTATTAAAATACTATAAAATAAGTTGTGATTTGTGTATTCTAACCTTCAAAGCCTAAGTTTGTAAAAATTAATAAAAATAGAAATTGTCCCGACTCTGAAGTCAATTTTATCATTTTTTTGTGAATCCTCATAATGTAAATATATGCCGTTGATGAAGCACTCACAAATATATGGCACTTTTTTAGATTATGTCTTTTTTTTTATTTTTTTTAAGTAAATTAATTTTGTAATTCCTTTGTTTCACAAAATTTTGAAGTTGGAATTCATTAAACAGGAAATGCAGATATTGAAATGAGGGTCCTGCCTTAATCCTTCTAATCCACCACTCGTCTTGAACAAAGAAACTATGGGAAATTTTCATATACTGCAATGATAATTCTCAGACAACTGATGAAATGAAGGGGAATATCGTTCACACACTTAGCTCATAAAAGGGTCGTTTTGACTCTTGATAGCCTTCAGGTGATGTGGTTTCTCACCGAGAAGTAAAGGAAAAGTTGCTATGAATTCCATCATGAGAATGTCTAACCCGTCACGTTAGCAGAAGACAGTTAATGTGCAGGGAGAAGCAAAACAGAGAAACTAGAGAAAGGAACGAATGTCTAAGTTACATTCAAAAAGGCCCGATATCACCATCTTTCCCCATCATGCTGAAAAAGAAAAATATTGTCAAAGGAAAGTATGCTTTTTTGTTTGTTTTAATTTACAAGTAATATTAATTGTTGTACTTCTGGAGGGTTTAATGTTTTATTAAAGTTTTCATATATTACTAGAGTATTTACATGTCATGTATTATGATGGATAGAAAATTAAAACGAATGCATTACTAGGAACATAAATGAATTTGTTTATTAGAAGACTTGATGTGGGCTTAACTGGGAACTGAAGGCGCTTAAACTTAAATGGCAAATTGACATTACTCGGCTGAAAATCAATCCTCGGAATAGTGAAAATATCACCTCTGTTGCTTTCTGAAAGAACTTCTGCTGTGATTAAATTGCAATGACACTTCTTAACAACCAATCGTATGCCATTACAGAGTCCTTTCTTTGGATTGAGATTGTGAACGGGCATCACAATTGATCCTTTCTTCAGGCTCAGCTGATAAGATGGAATGCCGGAAAATGTGAGAATGTGAAGAAACTCTGAAGGATAGTTTTGTTTATCACTTGGATCATCCGACACTACTACATCTGCACTGCAGTACATGTATGACTTGCCGTATTACATGCAGATACATGTGAGACTTGCAGGACAGCTTTCTGAGGGATACATATATAGAAATGGAAAACTATATATTTGATATTATGAGTGGCTCAAATTCTTTCTTAGTAAAGTTATTCTATTTAATTAAATTATTCACATATTTCTGTATCCATTACCCTAAAATTCTAGCCTTTAATAAATTAAGCTTTTGTGTTTCTCTGAGAACACACACAGGAGGTTACGGTATCATCTTTAAATTGAAACGATCTACTATGTATTTCATTTTTGAAGAATACCAATATAATTGGCTTCACCAATTGATTACTCAGAAAATCATTTCTTTCTTGATTATTAATAAAACCTTAATAATTTCTTTCAAAAATCGGGTTAATAGTCCAGTCAAATTAGCTCATATTTTGACATTTGGAGGAAAAAATTAGTAATATGCTGGATTTTTTCATAGACTTTCCTGATATCTTCCTCAACAACATGATAAACATCCAAAGATCGGATTCCAGTTTTGCCTGCCATATTAGAAAATGGCAGCACAATATCATTGTTTTGCATTTTTCTTGAAAGCAGTTGTGTTTACAGGAAAAATATCTAGTACAAAAAATATAAAAAAACACTATGAAAAGGTTCTTACAACTTTTTTTATAGGATTAACATTTTTGTCCCAAAAGCCTTGTATTTGATAAGTTATAAAACGATGTTTCCTTGCTTCCTGTAACCTTTATTTTTTCAGCTCCCAAAATGAAACTAAAGGTGTTTTTTTTTTTTTATATATAAATTTAGATGATAATATATTTAATAGTTTTATTTATCACATTCTCTATTTAGGCTAAATTGGTGTAATTATACTTTCCTTCTCCTTCTGATACAAAAATCAAATGCGATGAAGGGTAAGTCAAAGTCATTACGAAGATAATTATCTTACTTACGAAGATAATTAATAAGCTTTCTGGTTTCTCCATTAACAAACACTAGCTATGGATAATGTTAACAAATAGCTGATTTGTGATAGAGTACTTTGTGAAAGAACTACTTTCTCTCAACTTCAGTGATAAAGAGGATGGCGGAAAGTGTAAAGCTTTTAAAAGTTCGTGAGTTTTGAAGCTATATATTGACTGTCGAAAACATTATACCCCGGAGGCTGAATGTTTTTTATCTTTCTGCAACGATTGATGCTAAGACGAAAAACTTTCTGTGGGTACGGACGTTTTTTTAGTTTATGACCCGCAAAAATCCTCAACCAAAACAAAAGACCTCCAAGACCGCGATCAACGTCTTGCACCATCCCTGTTCTATACAATATCTTTCTGCAGCCCTCATTTTCGTTCTGCGACAATGTTCCGCCATCGCTTGATATTCTGCTTCTGGGCATTATACTAGAGACAAAACTATTGAGAAGATTTGGAAACTTCACAGTTCAGCTGGCAGTAGCAGTGGGCAACTCACAGCTTTTAATTTATTAAAGAGAAACTGATATATGTCGCAGAATTCTCAAATTACATTATTTCAACCACCAGACCAAAATCAATTTCACATCTCCTCTTCTTGGATTGTCAGTATTTGAGCAGAGAAAAAATGAATATTATATGCCTTTTACTGTGCTCACGCCGAGAGTTGAAACTCCCAGAAAGCAACTTAGATTATAGATTTTCCTTTCCTGGCCGTTCGCTAACATTCAAATAAAAGAGAAGCAACCTCTTCTATTTGAATGTTAGCGAACAGCCAGGAAAGGAAAATCTATAATCTGCGTTGCATTCTGGGAGTTTCAACTCTGATGCTAAGCACTGTAGATATGTTATCGAATTTGTGCTAGTTAGAAAGATACAAGTAAGTTTTTGAGGTTCCTTCTTTGAACAATTTAGAGCGGCTCTTTCACAGTATTTGTATGCATTCGGGATTATTGATTCGAATGTTAAAACTTTGCTGGACTGTGTTTAATCCATCCAAAGTTTTACCATTTGTATATTGTTACCTGTGGAACTGGCCAATTTCCCCCCCTATCTTTTTTTTTTTTTTGTTTTTGTTGGAACCGACCGATGCTGTCTCCCTTGTGAGAAGAGTAGGCTCAACCAACCCAATCTCCCTTGCGGTAGTTGACTCTGTCGAAGTGAAAGGGAGGCAGCCGGCGGGCATATAGAGCAGCGCAGAGAGCTGCAAAGACAGTGAGGCAGTGGCGATCGGCCACGAAGGGTTCTCCAGGTCGGAGACCAAGAGAGGCAGAGAGTTGGGCAACCGCCCAGAGAGAGTAGGGAAGTGGCTGCCAAGCCACGGGAGGATCTCCAGACCGGAGATAGTGAAAAAGCCGAGCCGAAGTAAACGCACAGTTTTACCGAAGAGAAGCTGAGAAGCACGCTGAACATCGGAAGGCTACGCATGAAGTCAATCCTTCGCCGAAGAAGTCACACCTAGTGCCGGGAGAAGTTGACGAGGACCGTCCCACTAAGAAAGACAGAATTGGGCAGCACTTCTCAGCCCAATTACCTAGAGAAGACAGCAGGACCGTCCCGATTCGAGCAGACACCAGGACCGGCCCGAACATAGAAGCCACCAGGACCGGCCCGAACATAGAAGCCACCAGGACCGGCCCGAACGTAGAAGCCACCAGGACCGGC
>JAFIDM010000001.1:15206591-15230701 GCA_023159025.1 Thereuonema tuberculata
TCCCTGGAGGTCCCCCTGGCACTGGCTGCTGTCTCCCTGGAGGTCCCCATGGTACTGGCTGCTGTGTTGGCATTGCTTCAGGTCTAACCTGCTTTTGTTCAGGTTTCTTTATTTCAGGTCTCCCAACTGTGGGTGTGGACTCTTTACTGAAACTCACTGGTGTCTGTTCAGTAAGACCAGGAGGGGCTATTTCTTGTCTAGGGGTTTTCTTAAAAGATGGGGCTTCTTTTTTTGGGTCTTCTACAAATGTTAAGCCTACAATTGACTGTTCAGGTTCAGCAGACGTCTCTTTCTGTCCCCTCTTTTTCTTTCGCTGTCGTTTACTTTTGCTACTGGATTGTACATCCATAGGCTGTTCTTCAGTGGGATCAATTGCCATTGCTCCCAAACCTGTTTAAATGAAAATTATTTTTAATTTAAAGAATTCTGATTAACTAGACAAAACAATTAAAAGCAATTTTAGAATTCAATTGCTCTTGAACTATAAATTTAATGTAAATTAAGTAAATTAAATAAATAACAATTAGCTACATTGCAAAACTTTTGGTTCCTGTTATTCTGCTATCAAAGTTTTGACACCTAAACAAAGAAACAGTCAAAATTGACAGTCATACACCACAATTATAGCTATTAACATGCCTTTAGGTATCAAGTTTTAATATAATTGATGTAGTATCAATTGATATACAAAGGGCAGTGGTCAACCCTTAACTAAAGTTACTTTTAAAAATGTGTGTAAAAATATCAAAATATATAGATCTGTACAAAGGCTTATACATGAATTCTGATTTAAGTCAGTGTTTTTTTTTTTTATTATTTGTACTATTTAAAGGGTCATAATGTAATGGAAATAGGTTAAAGCATGCTTACTTGTTGGTAAACTGGTAGTAGAGGTATATTATCCAAGAGTTTCAGAACCAGTCAGTTTTAACCTATTTTTATTACTTTATTTCATCAATCACATTAGCCTTCTCATTCAGTGTGTTTTTAAAGATTATAAAGTCTCCTAACATAAGGGTTTCAGCATCATAAGAACTGGCTCATAGAAAATCTCATCGAGTATATACAAAAAAGCTCTTTAAGTTTAGTTTCAAACACTGCTTTTTTTCCCATTTTTTTATAAACTCGCACATAAAATACTAAATAAAATACTGGCATATAGACACACTAGTAGATAGATATTCTAACAATTTAATCAATTAAGTTATTGTTTAAATGCATTTGTTAGAAACTTGAAAACGTGAAATATCTAAACTGAAAGTTCAATGCTGATCAATGACCTATTGGAAGTTGTACGGCGAAAGTAAACATGTTAATTTTAATTAAAAAAAAATAACATTTCTTAGTGTTAAATCTATATACTGATGATTTAGTTTGCAGAATTCTATTTTGTTTGAAAAAGCCCTATTAGCCAAGAAGACCAGTGGGGATATCTTTGCAATTCTCATTTCATATTAATATATTAGAGTTCAATAAGAACTTGAAAAAAAATGAGAATGAATGACTACTGACCAAAGATGATAATGTAATGAAAAGAACATTTACTAATGGATCATTACAATCAGCAGTTGGGAGAGCATGGTACAAGTAATATGCAAAGATGATTAATTTTGAAAGATAAAAACGCTATAGAAATTTACCCGATAACACTGCTCAGACTCAGAATTCAGTGATCAGGAATTGCAATGACTCATGATAATTTGAAAAATTTCAAATAAAAAGTGTATTCCAAAACAGAAAAAAAGACCATTCAAAGGTGAATTGAAGTTAAAAGTAAAGGCAGTCCAGCTAACTGCAACTGAATAAATAGTTCAAACTCAAAGAAGAGAAGAAATGGCATATATGACTAAGATATAAAAAGACTGAGATTAGTATTACATTTCAAAATTAATTTCTTTCAGTATCTAAAGGAAACTGCTAAATAACATAACGAAACAAAAATATGGAAATGTATTGCTGTATAGTATATATGTAACAGAAATATGCTCTTTGTATTGAATTCTTTATAGTTCTTTATAGTGCCCATTTTCATTAATAGTAAATTAATTTTATAAATCATCACTTTTGCATTAAATTTTATTTTTATTGTTTTGTAATTTATTATTTCTATTAATAGGAATCCCTTTGTTAATCCCTTTAACATTTTATTGTATTTGAGCTAACAAGCAATCAGCAACTACTTAAAGAACGCTAATCAGCTTGAAAAAGTATTTTAAGAAATTAGCATTTAAATAAAAAGAAGCACTGGCAATAGGGTTGTTGATTGTCAAGGACTCAACTGATTTGTAATCTTTATGAACTAAACCAACAGAGTCCCAAGAAATTAAATAACTCATGCATTACTTAGGGATGGCAAAATTATATAAGTTCATTACATTAGTAGTTACTTTTTTAAGCTGGAGTGCTATATAGTTGTTTATGTTTGGTTAGATGATTATTTCAAAGGCTGGCACTTCAGATCTTGCATAGGAACAGTATATGACCTAGGGATACCACTAACAAAAACTACCTTCTCCTATGCAACTTTAATCCATACAATCAGCTGATGTTCTGGAGACAATATAGATTATTAAGACTTTTCTCCAATTTCATAAAAATATGCAGCATGTGCACATATGTGATTGTATATATGTACATACAGGGTGCACAAGAAAGTCCGAAGTCACCCAAATAACTTTTGAATGAAGATAGCTAGAATTAGAGAAGTTATGTATTGGTATAGGAAAGTGACCATTTGCTATCAGATGAGTCTGATGGCACACCCCTAGCAGCAAAATGTAGAAGTTTGTAACCATATCTTGGAAGCTATGAGAGATATGGAAAAAAAAAAATAAATGAGAAAGTTGTAGAGCATCACCGAATTAGTAGGAAATGACATTTTACAGAAAAGAATCGTGCAAACAGAAGGCAGTAGATGCTAAGTTTTCAGAATGTTATTTAATGCAAAAGCAGTATGTACATAACCTAAGTTTAACGTAGAGCATGTTCAATATGTTCGCTGTCCACTACAATACACATTTCTATGTGGGAAAGAACTTCCTGTTGCACTTTTGCCAGGATTGTGGGTGTCAAGCTCTCATAGGCCATATAGGGAAACATTATCTAATCAGTCAGTTAATGTATTCTGTAACAGCTCCAATTACCTTGGTCCAGTTAATGTTCCTTTGTTAAAACACAGGCCCAAAGTCGGTCCTTCCAATTGCCACACGAAATGTTGATCAACCAGGGGAAAAGATGCTTCAACTCCCGTACAAATAACAGATTCATAGACTCCCAACAACTTCTGTTTGTTAAGCACTCTGCCACACGTGAATTACATCCCGTCGTTCCAAAGAAGGTTTGATAAAAAGGCCAGATTTCCATCTAGGGTGTTCATTGCAAAATTGAACCAATTAAAACGTTGATGGTCATCCCCTGGCAGCAGTGCTTGCACCGTTACTGGATGGCTTCGAAGAGTGAGCATCAAAAATTCCCACATGAGACGAGGTGACAAGCCACTAACATCTCTAATACTGCTGTGTGGGTTGGCCAAGACATATGCCACAACATTGACTGATTGCACATGCTTACTTATTCCACTGGGTCTCATCGAGGACAAGCTGCAGTACTTCCAGTCTCTCTGAGCCTTTGACTGATGGTCGATGCAGTTGGATGTGAAGCAGTAGGAAATCATAAGGAAGCCCTCGAGTTCCAGCTGACTTCGCCATACTTCAGTACCATCTTACAATACTCTTCATTCGAATAACCTGCCATGATCTTTTGTTTACAAGACACTATGTAGTCATTAATGGAATATAATGATAATCAACAATTCTTGTAGACTGAAAAGCATGAGTTTTATCTTCAGGAGTGGCATCCTGTCACAGTCACCATTTGCAAACAGCACACATGCTGTGAAGTCTACTGTCTTCTGTTTACACTATGCTTTTCTATAGAATGTCATTTCTCACTAATTCAGTGATGCTCTACAACTTTCTCATTCCCCCCCACCCCCATATCTCTCATAGTTTCCAAGATAGGGTCACTAACTTCCACATTTTACCACTAGGGATGTTGTCATCAGTCTCATATGATAGCGCAGGATAGCTTTCCTATACCAATACCTAACTTCCATAACTCTAGCTATCTTCATTCAAAAGTTATTTGGGCGACTTCGAACTTTCCCATGCACCCTATATTTATACAGGGGGTGGACAAAATAACATGAATATCAGTGAAATGACACAAAATCTTTATTAGTAGGGTGTTGGCCCACCATTCACCTGAATTACAGCTTGTATCCGATGTGGGATGGACAAATACAAGTTATGCACAATGTTTAAAGCTATACACAGTCATTCCTCATATATTAGTTCAGAAAGTGTACAGGGAGGTGGAAACCTAGCATGCACTTTGGCCTTCAAAATACCCCACAAAGGTTCGATTATGTTAAGATGAGGAGACTGAGGAGGGCAGATGAGATGTTCCACTTCATATTCGTGCTCATTGAACCATGCTTGGATACACCGAACAGTGTGAATGGGAGCGTAGTCATATTGGAACAGAAGTCGTTCGCCAGGGAACACAGTCTACAGCATGCGATGGAGATGATCGCCCAGAAGAGTGAGATAATGCTCTGCTAGACCTTCCCATGCAGGAATACAAGAGGTTCCAAACCACGCCAAGATATCAAACCCCACACCATCACAACGCTCCTCTATGCTTAACAGTAGGAAGGAGGCAGTCAACTGAAAGGCTTTTGTGGGAGTTCTTGACACATAAACATGTCCAGTTGTTTAAAATAATATACAGTAAGACTTGTCAGACCAAATGACATGTTCCCACTGCTATTGTATCCAGTGTCTGTGCTTGTGGCACCATTGCCACCGCTTCAATGCATTAAACGGTGTCACCAATGGTTTTGGAATAGCCGCTCTGCCATGATTGTTTGCAGGATGCAGTTCCCGTTGGAAAAATTTGGTTGATAAGGGATCCTGGAGATGGGTGTTCGTCTCAAAGGTTATCTGGAACACCGTTGTCTTGTGCTGTCGGATCACTATCCACTTCAATACCAGTCTATTCCTGTCGGGGAGCTTTGACTTTCACTGCTTTTCTGTATCACAGATGACATCTTACCATGTTTTGGGTATGCTGTCATAACAGTTATTATAGTGCTTATTGCAACACCCACAAGGTTGGCTGTTTTTGTCACTGAAGCTCCAACAAAGTACGCTCCAATGATCATGTCTCTTTCGAAGTCTGAATGGTTGGACATAACGGCATTTCACTGTTAGCACAAGTTTCACATGAAACCCATACGACTGCTGCTGATCCACTGATATCTCTGATCCACTGATATCTTTACAGCCTGTAGGTGGCAGACTTCTATTCTAGATGGCGTGGCTATGCTACGCAAATGAAGTACGGTCCATTTTCATGTGTGTGTTCATATTATTGTATCCATCCCCTATATATATCAGTGTATTGATTCTTGATCAAAGTCCCAACTGATTGTGTATGTGTGGATGTGTGTGTATATATATATATATATATATATATATCGAACAGGCAAAACTCAAAGCTGACTCTTCAAGTTTCGCAAAGCAAAGATTTCATCAATCTTTTGTGATACGGTTTTTGTATTGGCATTTTTCAAATTCCACATCACTGTCCGGATATATATACATATGGGCAACCCTCGTTTTATGCCAGTGTTGCTTTCTTACAGTCGCGTTGTAAATTGAATCGATGTAAAACAAATCCATTATGTAACGTAAATAGCCGGGATGTGTTTCACACAGCCAAAAATATATTGTTTTTATTTAATTAAACAATGTTAATATAAGTTTTTACAACTAAAATTGATGAAAAATTAATGTAGAGTTAATGTTTAATAGGCCTACTAATTAAAGAAAAATTTAAATTTAAATTCTTTTCTCACTATTAATTGTAATACTTATTTATCACAGCAGTCATAGGCAATCAACGCAGGATGACTCAGCAAAGCAAAAGTGAGGAGACACGTGGACCAAGTGGGTGGAGCCTAAGTACACTGCTGTTAAAGTTGACTGCATTCACCGTTTATGGATGCATTTTCGCTCAAGAAATTTAATTTTTCTTTTTAAGCAGTTTTTATTTTTTTTAAATATATTTTTCCTTATTTTGGTCTAAATTCTAAATCAGAGTAAATCTGAATTATCGAAAATCGAACTGTCATAAAAGGAGGGATGCTTGTATATATGTAGACAGGGTGTCTATAATTAAAGTTCATCTATTCCATGCACTCTATAGCAAAAACTACATATCGAAATGGCACCAAATTTGCAGTACATCGTAATGACGCCATGGGGAGGATATTCATTGAAAAAAAAATTAGTTCCAGAAAGCACCACTAAGGGGTGTATGTAGGTGTGCATGCTGACCAAGACAATGCAGTAGAGTGCTGATATGGGTACAGTCATGTCACAACATGTTCATTATTGTGATCACCATAATCTGCTACCATCTGAAATCATAGAATTGCCTGTTCAACTGTTGAACGCAAGTTGTCTCTGGAAATATTGAGCATGTGATATGATATCTTATTTTAAGATCTGGCAAGGTTGCTATGTTGTCACAATAAACCAGATCTTAAGATATCCCACAGCCCAAAATTGCATGGGGTGAGATCAGGCGAGTATGTGGGCCACGCAGTACTGAAGTGCCTCTGATGACGAGGCTATCTCGTCAGAGAAATGATTACACCTGTTTAACACAAGTAGCGATGTATGGTGGGGCACATCCTGCATGAAGACTGTTGAATCAAGACAATGATGTTGAAATCACCAAAGTGGTTAGATGCATTTTGATTGCCAGTTTCAGAACATGCTCTTCATAGAAAAACAGTCCAACAATTAATGTTAATGTAAACCCACACCAAACTGTCACTTTTGGGGAATGTAAAGGAATTTCCAGACATGCATTGGGATTTTCTCTCATCCGAATGCAACAATTATGTGAATGTCTCTCAATGACGTGGATCAGGAGGCAGAAGTTGTTGAGTGTGAGAAATTTTGTAAGGATATTAGCGCATAATGTTCCAAACAATTTTGTGCACCATGGCAAAGGCTGGTCCAATGAATATGCAATGCGCTGAACACTGACACTGGCCCTGACATTTGACATCCTGTCCTCTCCCGTTTTGGTTGCTACATCGTAAACCACCTGCATGACAATAGGCTTTCATAACTCATAGTGTTTTCTTTAGTAGCTATCAAATTCTCAAGATGAAGATATTACAGCAGGTTTATCATAAAAGAGGTAAGTGATAACTAGCTTATGTGCTGAAGTTGTATCACTTTCTTTTTATCTTTACATTAAACTAGGCTCTGCAAAAGATACAAAATAATTAGAAGAAGAAAAAAAAAACAACAAAACAATTTAGATAAATTAAGGTTTTAGCAACACATTCTGTTTCTGAGCTTACTTATTTCACCATCAGTTTGCAAAGGAATAAAGAAATATGGAGGTACAGCTTTCATCTTCATTTCTATCCTTAAAAAAAATGACAAAGCATTGAGTTGTGAATCTAAATGTCAGACGACTGGTACATAAGAATGAACCCATTCAATAACTAGGATTTACTCAACAGATTTTTAGTATGAACTGGCAATAAAAAACAACAGTGAAAGGTTCATGGTGAATGAGGAAGATATAAAATAATGACAAGTGCAATCATAGCTACAATTTCAGATGTAGATGATGCTACTGCATTCCATTAAATTGTCAAATGATTTGAACACTGATTAAACTTGACTTCCCAATGTAAAATGTAATCGGATGACAAACACTATGCAGCGTCATACAAAAGAAGCCTTACATTATGTTTATTAGGTATAGCCAAGTGAGAAAGAAAACACCTGTAGAAAATTATAACTAAAATTTAATGAATGTAAAAGGACTATTACAATAATAAAGATTAATCAGTTAATAGGAAAATATTTTTTGGAAATAAATTATTCAAAATTGTTATGACTTTGGAAGTTCAGAAAGTCTTAACTAAATTATCTGGGAGACAAGATCTCAATTGCAGAAGACTTCCAACCAACCAAAAACTAGCATTAGTCAGTCCATTTTCTTCCTATGGTAAATATATTTTATACTGCAAAAAAATTACAAAGTTATATATCCAAGAATAAACACTAACGAACTGTAATTTCCATCACTTGTTTACTAAACATATCATTATTTTTACAATAGTGATAAGTTTTTATGTTTTTGTTTTTCTTTTACAAACTTAGTTTTTATAATCATCATCATTCTTCCAAAATATAAAAAAAATGTTTTGTAATAGAAGTAGTCATTACTAACTTTCTGCAACAGCAGCGACATCTGGCTCAGGGGCAGTTTTTGCTGCTTCAGCTTCTTTCACTTGTTCTTGTCGTGCTGCTGTAGCACCTTGCACTCGCGTATCTGGAGCTGCTTCAGGTTCCTTCAACTCTTCTTGTGGTGCTGATTTGGCTTCTAAATGTAAAAGATATACAAGAACTTAAAAGACAAACTTAATGGTACTTTTTTCATTTTAAGCAATTATGCAAAAAAAAACCACATTATCATTATTTAATAAATTATTCAATTATTTCATTTCGATTGTAAATAAATAGGTCGTCATTCTGTGACAAATTGCACTGCACAGTATTTGTTTTCAATCCCTTTCAGGTGACATTAACTGAAATGTTGCCATTTCATATAATATAGAGAAAGAAATTAATTATGGGATAAGTTCTTGAAATTGTACTTAAGGGTTTTATAACCTTGAAGTGGATGGTAAGGTTTGAGCATTTTGTTGAGCCGTTTTGTTTGAGAATTATGTGAGCAAAAGAAACAAACATATAAGAAAATGAGAGAAGATAAAATTTATTTTCAATCAAGAATGAATTACTATAAAAACAAAAGAGCAGAAATGATCTGTGATGAAGAAGATATTATGATAAGATGAGCAAAATACTTTAATGATTTGTTGGATAGACAAGGAATGGAATTTGTAATTGCATTTAGTCCAGGAGTTGGAATTCAAGATCTAGAAGAGATAGAACAAGAAGAAGCTATTAAAAGGTTGAAAAATTACAAGGCACCAGAAGGCTGATTACTACGGCAAGGCATTTAATGACCTATAATTTGTTAATAAATGACAAATAAAAAATGCATTTATGACCTAAAAAATAGTAAAAAAATGACCAATAAAACATTTGAATTTATTATAATAAATCGTTTTTTTTACCTTTTTTAACTTAGACAACCAAAAAATAAAAAAATAAAAGGTCTACTTGTTTTCTGGAAAAAGTTGATGGCTTGAATGAGGATGTATAATAAAATAATATATAATGATATAATAAAAATGACATTGCCTTCCAAAAAACTACTAAAAATGCTCAAAATGACTTGAAAATTGCCAAAAAATGACCTATCCCTAAAAAATGCAAAAAAAATGCCCAAACGAATTGCCTTTATTTAACCAATTATTTAATGTTACACATTTTCATATATGCGAGCCATGTTTCAACCTTCATAGAAAAAAGATGCAAAATCATCAAATGCCTTGCCCTACTGATTACAACCAAAAATTTTAAAATATGGTGGTAGTATTCCACATTTTGTTAGGCAATGTATATTTAAACTTACCGTTGAAGTATGGAAAAAGGAAATTACACTAAGGGATTGGAATATGGCAGTTTTATGCTCCTTTGATAAGAAAAAGGATAAAACTGATTGCTATAATTATAAGAGGAATCAATTATACTGATTAGAATTGTTACATGGTTTATAGTAAAATATTAACAATGTAGTAAAATATTATCAATTATTAACCATATAAGGAGGAGGCTCTTGGGGATTACCAATGTGATATGTAAAAGTAGATTTAATCTTTATAAATAGGTGTTTACTGGAGAAATGCTATGAATTTAATATAAATGTGCTTCAATTATTTATAAACTTTAAGCGAGAATATGATAGTATCTCAAAAAACAAGTTATACAGTAACAATCAGTTTTGAAAACTCCAAAAAACTTTTAAATCTTTTGAAATTGACATTATCACTTACAATGTGCAAGGTTAAAATTCAAAGAATTTTCTCACAGCATTTCAAGATAAATAGAGGTCTGATGCAAGGGATGTGACCTTGGTGATATTGTTCAACTTACTCTTGCAGAATGTTATAAGAAACATTAATATCAATCCCAGAAGGCATTTCATTTAACAGGATGTTACACAGTCTAGTATATGCGGAGCATGTGGATTTAATTATTAGGAATTCAGACTGAACGTTTCAAACAACTAGAAGGAAATGGAAGTCATGACCAGAAATAAATCCTAGTAGTAATGTAAGCTAATGTCAAAAAAAAAATATCAAGACGGACAAGAATTAATCATATTTCACTATTAATTTGAAAACATATCTTGGATCATTGATTACAGAAAAAAAGGCAACCAAAATGGAATTTAAGGCAAGACAGCAACAGGAACAGATGCTATTTCATGTTACCGGTACTTAAACAACTACAATCATCATTGATAAAATGAAAGCTAAAATTACTGATTGACAAGGCCATAGTGGATATGAGCAGTGGTACTTTATGATGCAGAAATCTGAACTCATTTACCTGTTAAAATAAATCTGTTTAAAAAAAGAGAGAGAAAGAACTTATTGAAAAGCTGGAATAGTAAGGTGTTTAAGATGATTTTTGGTTCAACCATGGAGAATGGCAAATACGAATGCTAAACTGAGAGCTCTATATCAAAATCCTAATCTTGTAAGTATAATCAAGGAAAAGGGGTTGAGATGGCTTGGTAACATAATAAGTTTAGATGAAAACAGAGCTGTGAAGAAAATTTTTGTGAGGAAAACAGAAGGAATACTGATGTGTGGTCGAAAAAGAGTGGAGTCTACGATTGGCGTTTTGGCATAATATACACACACTTATTTACATTTTATTTACAAGTATATATAGGATTGGTGAATACCAAAAGGGCCGAAGGCCAGATTCAGCGATGGGTCACACGAGGTCGGAGGTTCCTCTTCAATCCACCATTGGGAGAGGGAGCCAATCACGTAAAGTCTTGCTCTCTTGGATCAGCCAGATATAATGGAATTTAACTGACCTATCTGGTAAGGTTTTCAACTTTGTATCATAGCTCCGCCTTCATGAGTCGACTTCCTCTTCAACTCATGTGTTCAGGTAACGTCGGGAGTGAGATATGTTCCTATATGAGCGGCACAGGAGGGGGGGGGTGGCATTCTGTGCTGTTGGTTTAGTCGGGAGGGTGTGGTCCTGTTATGCAGGGGCGAAGATGGCATCATCATATGGTTCTGTTGTCCAGTGTTTCTCGACTTCCAGTGGAAGTTGAGGTTACCGGTGTAGGGGTAACCGTGTCGGACAGGGCAGGTGTGTCATCTGGCTGCAGGAAGCGCTTTATCCTGGTAACGTGGCCTACCTACGTTGGCTGGGAATGAGTTGTAGGCTGCAGTCGGGAGAGCTCTTAGGTTATAAGGGATAGGCGGTGGACGATGGTATAGTAATTTTTCGGAGACCCTTACCGTGCGGGTCGTGCTGAATTTTAGAACAAGGCCCACGGCATTGTAAGTGACCTCACAGCGATGCTGGTCGTACCAGTAATTGGCATCCCTTTGGGCATCTACCATGAACTGGTGGACTATGGTGTTGGTCTCATTCAAGCGGCATCTCAAAGCGGCAGCATAGTCCGTGGAGGTTTCCGGTCCTGGGCTAGCAGAGTATCCAATGTATTGTGAGGGTGGCGACCATGGACGAAAAACAAAGAAACGAGAAACTTTGATTTATAATTTTTTTTTTTTTTAAGAATTCTACTTGCTATTAACAGACTGAAGTAAATTCTATAACCTGTAATTGAGAGGGGGATTCAGAAAACAAAGCTATTTCTCAGCTACTTCCTTTTAATAGTATAATTTTAGTTGATGCCTTTATAATATTGTCAATGTTTTGTTATTCATAATCAGAATTAACACAAGATAACTTTGTATTTATATATTTATATACCGGGTGGGCATAAGATAACGTGAGGTGTTCAGAGCCCTCTAGCGAGGAATGAATTGGACGAATCGTAACAACATTCGGTGGACATACATAGTGGAACATGCGGTTTCAATTTCTAAAAAAAAAAAAAAAATTAGTACCAAAAGTTGCCAACAGGGGAAGACAGTGATGCACTAATTTGCATAACTGTGTTACGTGTAGAGCGATCATGATAAAAAGAAAGGCTTGGAGAATTCACATCACTCGGCGAAGAACTGCCTTTCGATAGCTCTTACCTTACATGCTTTGTTAGTGAAGCTGTGAAGCTGTATTATCAGCAGGACGAGAATGCCAGTGCTGCCCTTCGGGAATTTCGGTGGTTGAAGACGCTACGAAGAGGACCAATGAGCATAACAAATCTCTGAAAAATGATCCAACACTTTGAAACTACTGGAACTCTAGGAGTGCAACCAGGCCAGAGACGCAAAGCCATCAGTCACCAACATGTTGAAGAAGTTGCAACTGCTGTGGTGGAACAGGAAATGACGAATGTGCAGGGTACCAGCAGTGCACGGGCAATATCCCGGCAAATGGATATCCCATACTCAACGGTGTGTTAAATCCTGCATCAGGTGTTGAAGTTTTACCGTATAAAATCTATCCTCTTCAAGAACTGCGCCTGGTGATGCGATCACCCACATTGAGTTTGCATTAAGATTCTTAGCACGCATGGAAGTGGATGAAGCATGGCCATGGCAGATTTTATGGAGCGACGAAGCGCACTTTTATTTGAACGGTGATATTAACACACACAACTGCAGCTTTTGGGGTGCGACTAATCCACATGTGGGTCTGCAGATGTCTATCCACTCGCCGAAAGTCACAGTGTGGTGCAGCTTTACATCATCTTTTAATCATCGGGCCTTATTTTATGAGGAAACTCACCAAAGTGGACCAGTGACCTGTTCCATCAATACTGCACGGTATTCCGATATGCTAAAGAACTTTGTGGTTCCACAACTGCAGCAAAGAGGATGTCTCAATTCGACCATTTTCATGCAACATCGGATGTCAGATACAGTGTGTGTTGCGGCAACATTTTTCTGACACCAGAATCATTAGTCATGCATTTCCCACAGCAGGGCCACCGAGGTTGCCTGATCTCAATCCTTATGACTTTTGGCTGTGGGGATTTCTTAAAAGCATTATGTATCATGGACATATCCCCGATATCCCGACGTTCAAAGATTAAATTACATTACAGGTGCGACAAATCCTTTCTGATATGTTGCGAGCTGCTGTGGAACATCACAGTGGTGGTCATATAGAACCTTATTTGTAATTACCAATAAACGTTGTCTATATTGTTATGAAACTTCATGTGTGCTGTCTCATTTGGCAATTACTCATTCATTATTCATATGCACTACGACCTTTGCAGTGCCACATTTTCCCTGTTGGCGTCTAAATTTAATTTTTTTTTTTTAGAAATCGAAATCGCATTTTCCACTCTATGTCCACTGAATGTTGTTACGGTTCGTCTAATACATTCCTCGCTAGAGGGCTCTGAACATCTATTTTATGCCCACCCGAGATATATATATATATATTGCAGCAAGTTTGTCTAGCACATTAAATAGTTCCTCAGAAATCCCAAACTTGTCTGTGGATTTTGTGATTTTGCAGAATGATTGGGGCACTATAAAATGTCACATTGTATTCCTTGCAGGATACATATGCATTGTATTACCAGATGAAAGAAATTAGCGAAGCACATAGTTATTGGGCCATCCAAGTCAAATCGCAAGTGTAGTACACTACACTATTTCCAATCTGCATGGTATTTTTTTTTCACAGTTATGGGCAATAATAAGAGTAGGAGAAAAATTAAAATAAAATTCCATAATAAGGATGAAACAGCTGTACAGAATTCCCGTTGATGTTGGCTCAATGTGCGAAGGCATATTTATTGTCCGGCTGGCGATTTTCTCTCCATTTATAAATAATTACGGACGTTAAACTTGCTTTCAATTTTCCAATTATTTTCCACAATTTATGAACCTTTTTAATTTGGCAAAAATTTCTATATTTTGCACATAGATTTTACAAAGCTTTTTATTTTTTACTAAAATAAATAAAAACTGGAATCCTAAGATAAATCCATTTTCTGCTAAATAAAATGATACAAATTAGAAATTCCAACAATTATAATTTCTGAGATACAGTAGGTATGTTTGCATTATTTAAAAAATTAAAACAACCATTTGGGTCCATTTTTTAATGTGACAAAGGAAAGTGTAAATAAAGTTACAAAAAAAAAAAAACTAACTAAAATAACAATAATAATAATAATAAAATTGTAACTTTATTTTTACTTGGTTACTGAAAAATAAGTTGTTGATGTTAAGTCTTTACCTTTGTTTATTTATGTGCAGTTATATATTTTTTCACTAAATCATATACCTGCACATTAAGGTTATCTATTTATATATATGTTGTTTTGAGATTCTCAATCCTTGCTTAAATTCTTTTTAGCTTGGCAGTTGCTGGGACAAAGAATTTGAGGCCGTGCTGTGCACGGTTATTTATATTGTTGCATTGATTTTGTTTGAGGGCCATTTTGGGGAGCTGAAATGGTTTCCTCATATTTGTCTCACACTCTGAGCTACCATTAAGAGTAAATCTTGCTGAAGAAGCCTAATAATGCTGAAACAGCTGTCCCATATTCCCAACAGGGTACGAGAACATTTTGTTTATTTATGTGCAGTTTTATATTTTTTTCACTAAATCATTTACCTGCTTGTTAAGCTTATCTATCTGTAATACTGTATTTGCTTAAGTTTTTTGGGATTCATCCATTTTATTTTTTTTAATGAAAAATTTAAAGATTAGTTTCCAATACACTACAAATAACTAATAATTCACCTTCTTCTTCAGCTTTTTATAGCCATTTCTGGCTATAGGCCTCACCAATATCTCTCCATCTTTTCCTATCCTGTGCTATTCTATGCCAAGTGATTCCTGCAGTTTCAATTATATCATCTGACCATCTTCTTCCAGTCTCCCCAGTTTTCTTTTTCCTTCGCAGGGTCCCAAATCTGTAATGATTTTTGGTCCATTTATAACTATTCATCTTGCGACATGTCCTGCCATTGCCATTTCATCTTCACTAATTTTTCTTCTATATATATATATATGAATTTAGTCTCATATCTAATATATATTTTTTCCTTTTATCTTTTAATTTTATTTGTAATAAGGATCTCTCCATTTTTCTTTCTGATTTTTGTAATTTATCTATGATTTCTTTTGAGATAGACCATGTTTCTGCTCCATAGGTCATTACAGGAATTATGCACTGTTTAAACAGTTGATCTCTTTCCAGTTTTATTTTACTGCATAGTTTTCCAAATGAGCTCTATCCCAATTTTATTCTTCTTTTGAATTCTTCTTGAATATCTTTTTTATGTACTATTTATTTTTTCCCCTAGTATATGTGTTCGTCAACTGCTTCAATTTCTTTTCTATTTATTTTGATAGTGTCTTTTGTCTTACTATTTTTTGCTGTGTTTGTCATCAATTTTGTTTTTTCTAGATTGATTTCCATGTCTTTTGCTTTTAAGGTAAATACCGGAAGAATTGAACATTGTAAACCTAATCCTAATACACAAAAACGGAAACAAAATGAATTTGGAAAATTATAGACCAATAAGCCTATTGTCACATGTTTTTAAATTATTCACAAGAATTATTGGTAATCAATTAGAAAGTAGATTTGACTTTACACAGCCACCTGAACAGCCAGGATTCAGAAAAACTTTAGCACAGTTGACCATCTTCATACTCTAAGCGTACTCATTGCAAAATGCAATATATACAATCTACCCCTCCATCTAACATTCATAGATTTTAAGAAAGCCTTTGATTCATTAGAAACTACAGCAATAACCGAAGCACTGAATACTATGATATAGAAGGAAAATACACAAATGTGATAACGTACATATATAAAAATGCTACAGCCAGCATCTTTCTCAATTAAAAAAGTGAAGCATTCGCCATCAAGTGAATAGTCCAAGAAGGGGATACCATTTCACCTAAATAATTCACCTAGAACTATAAAACCAAAAGCAAAACTGTACTTCACTGAATGTAAAGCAAATCGGTGTTGCAATTGCTTAAACTCCTGAAAAATGAACTTTGGACAATTTTGGGAAGTAAATGGCATTTAGATCATATTCTAGAAGCACTGAACTACATAACTTATCAGAAGTTGAAGGAAGAAGATAAAGAAACTTTTTTAATTAAGATCAGAAGTAGGAGTTAGTTTCATGACTGAACTTTGTACAATTTGCTTTCATCATGAAAAGATATTATCGAAATTTGAATTTTTGAAAAGGACTTGTCATCGTTCATTTAAGAAACAGGAAATACATAAGGAAAGACCTTTTGCCAAATACCTTGTGTAATGAAGGACACAACTTCTTAATTTGGAACCTGGTCAAAAACTTTGTATTGCGTACAAAAATTATAGTCATACAATTCAAAGCCAAGAAGGTACAGATGAACATATTTTTCCATCAGAGTTCAGCAAGGATATAAATTCAAGTTTGTGTTTAAGATATTCTTCAGGAAAATGGACATACTGAAGTAGCTTAAGGTTTATTACTTCAGTGATGATGAAGTGCACAGACCACAACTGAAAGAAAAAATTACTTAATTTGTGTTAAGATGTTAAGATGAAAAGATGTGATGGAGAGTTAAGGAGGCAAATGATAGTTTGAAAGTGATTGCTGCCTTAAAACAGTATTCATGGGAATAAAAATTTGACAAAGAATTCAAGAATGAGTGTACAAGAGAATGTGCTTTTATCTAGATAATCCTGAAATATGGGTATAAGAAAAACAAAGAACCTAAGTGGAACTGAGCTGAAACAAAATTAGCTGCTGTAAAATAAAAGATTGGTTTCAAATGTATAAGAAAAAAAAAAAGATGTGTGAAGATAATTGAATTGGTGAACGTTATTTGTAGGCAGTTGTTTAGACAAATTTTGTGAATGAATCTGTAAGATAAGAGTGGATAGGATATGTAGTAGGGAATGGTCAAGGAAAGAATAAAAGAACAAATAGCTGAATATCTAAAAATATATCAATTAAGAGTCTGTATAAGAGGAAGACATAAATGACAGACACATAACTGAAAAAAAGAATAGCTTTTGATGAAGCTTAGTGTTAAACCTTATGCTTAAACAACATTATTAATTGGCCTTCAGTCCTATCTGTTATTAGGAAAAGGTCTTGGTTGTGCAAAGTGAGCACAACATTTATTGTTGTTATTTTTGTTCTTCAGGGATCACTGCCAGGTGTGATGGATGGCCTTCAGATAAGATTTTGCCTTTCTGGGTCTTTTAACGGGGAAGGCGGAGATCGGGCTGATGAGTCCCCTGTAGGACGAAACGGTTCCCGATTCCTTCCCGATAATCGAATCAGAAAGGCAATTTAAGCTTGTGCTGTTCTTGTTTCTCATTTTGTTTTGTTAAACATTATTTGCCAATGAATATTAATTCTACCTTTTTTTTTTGTGCATAATTTCCTTCCCAATTTCTTCATGATTCAATGTAAATATTTAATGCTTTCTAATAAATGGATTTTCCTACAGAATCATAGGAATAAATGAGGCATTTGGTAGTATATCTTGGAGTTTTGATGAATTTTCTTGGATAATATAAAAGATTTTATACCCGACTGTTAAAATTAAACTTAGAAAGATGTAGAGAAGGATCACAATGAAAATAGGAGAGTAGATATTACACATACATGGGAAAAAGAACATGGGGATGAGAACTCGAGAATAATAAAAAAAAAATGATTATTCAGAGTGCTGCAAGGTGGCATTGGTGTGTAAAAAAAATACTAAGTTAAACAAACATAACCCTTAATTGAAGTCAAGATGCTCAATATGTGAACCATTCGTTTGCAAATGTGCTGGAAAAGCTTAAGGCATGGTCCATAGTTGCTTGAAGCATGTCTCATGAAATTGGTTGCAGCATGTTCTGTTAATCTTGCTTCAGTTCAGCAATCGATTCAACATTGTCTTGGTAAACTTGGCTTTTCAAATAATCGCATAATAAAAAAATTGCATGGGTTGAAGTCAGGGGATCGTGGTGACCAAGCACTGGAAAACGTTCGAGAAATTACTCTGTTCTCGCCAAATATGGATTCAACAGTTGTGAAGCCATGTGTGAAATATGGGGTGGTATCCCATTATGAATAAAGTTCATGCAGTCTAAGTAATTATGTTCTTGCAAAGCCGGAATGATTTTGCAGAGGAGATCTGTATAATGTGGTCCATTCACCAATTGATGCAGAGGACTTTAAGGCATGATCTCCACAAAGAAAAATGGTCTGATTATACCATGAATAGTAGGAGTGTAGGAGCTCAGCAAGAACAGCATTCATACATGTCGAGCCCGTATTTGACAGTTATGTGTATTCACAGCACCTTGTAGGAAAAAATGCACCTCAAAGATTTCAAAGGCTACATGTCATCCAGCTGCATCCTCTCCAGAAATCACAAACCAAAACCAGTGCACTGTTCAGGGTTATGCAGTTGCAGCTCATGCAGCCTCTGAATTTTATAAGGATATCATTTAAAGATGGACTGTAGAATTTTATTTAAAGATGGACTGTAGAATTTTATTTAAAGATGGACAGTTGATCACGTAATTTGCAGTTGCCAGGAAACGAGAAAGCTCCAAATGTGATTGGATTTCTGCAACAATAAGTATGACATCTTTCACGTTGCTTTTTATAACAGTGCACTAGCCTCTATCTGGAGCTCAAAGAAATTTCTTCGAATTTCTTTATTCTTTTCTTCAGTCCATTTAACGACAAACATACTTTCCTTATTCCTTTCAAATGACAATACTGGCATAATGCAGGGGTGGCATTACTGTCTTTTTGGTTCAAGATTTCACTAGCAAAGCTCGGTCTTTTTTGTAGATACACATGGCAACTTCTAATGATTGCAAGAAAACACCCCTTATGATTGGCTGCAATGTAATGAAAAATTAGCATGTTCTAACACATATTACATATCAACTCAATTTAACTAATATTTTTTTTATTCACAAATTCTCTTCCCGATGTTCTTGTGATCTGTCCAGCAAATCCTTCTCTACATCATTCTGAATACTGTCAGTTTAATTATAACCATCTGGTATATTATTGACGTGCCAGATACTGTAAATTCCATTTAAAAAAAATAAATCAAAACATCAGCATGGTAGTGTTAGCTGCATAAATTCATTCAAACGATGAATATTTAATGTGTTGTTGCCAAAAAAAAGTAGGATAATGCAAAGCAGTTGAGTCAAACTTATTTCAAAATTAGTAGTAGTATATTTATTGTTGTTTAAAACAGATTAAATATTTTTTATATACATTTAATTAAGAATTTTGACAGTTTTACCATAAGTGCCATAAAGTGTATCAAAAACTATTATAAGTGATAACAGCAGCAACAATTACAGTAATAATTAATTTAAATAAAATATTAACAAAAATAACATGACTAATGATAGTCATTATGTCTTTTTTATGAAAAGAACTTCAGTGTGAACCACAAACACACACAAAAAAATCCCTCATAGGTCTATGCTGATACAGGCCAGAAGTTGAGAGGCCACTTACATAATGTTACAACATATTACCTTTAAATGATGTACTTAACCTCCAAAAATGGATAATGATCACAAAAGAAAGTAATAAAATAGGTATTTTTTTCTGAAATGCTGGAACAAATTTATATTGCTTTATTTATTTTTTTTTTATATTAAACAGCAAACGTCCATCATGTACTTGGTTTCCAATATGAGGTATGGATAATTGTCACATACTCTATTCTTTCATTGGTGTGTGTATATACAGTGGCGTACCAACGCCTCTGGGGGCCCGGGGCGGGAGTTCCATTATTCCACAACCAAAAAAAACAAAACGGAATCTCCAATTCAACAACCAAAAAAAAAAAATAAAAAAAAGGAAATACTTGGGTGGATGGGGCCTCTAGGCTGACTGATGGGGCCCCCTAGGCTTGCTTTTACAACCAAAAAAAAGGAAATAAGCTGGCTGGTGGGATAAAAAATAAAAAATTCTATGTGTTCTTGGTTATTACATTATTAGTACTCTATTCAGATGTTTCTGGCTGCTGATACACTGGGTGGCTGGAATGAAATGAAGTCCTGATGTTGTCTTGTGGCAGATCACATCAAGCTTGCTGTGCCTGCTGCTCCTAATACTGGATGCTTAATATTTGATGCAGCTGACATCTTAATGGGACAAATCTGGCCAAGGAAGGGTTTGAACTGCTTGAAGGGCAGTACTGGGAAACTTACATTATCCTATTGGAAAATTGCTCCCGATAGGTATGACACAAAGAGCAAAACAATGGGTTGCAGGATATCCTATATGTATTATGAGAGCAGAACTTCTATCATAAGATGTAGTTACCCAAATCAAACCAGCGGTAATAGCTGTGTGCCTCTCGACAATATTGCCAGGATTTGAGTGTTGTCAGTCCTCCATATGCAGATGAGGTGCTCATCTTGCAAGGCTGAAGTGCGACTCATCATTAAAGACAGTAGGAGACCATTCGAGAGCAGGCCACATCTCTTGGGCATGGTACCACTCTAGGCAGAACCTGCAATGCTGGATTGTTAAAGGAGGCCTCATAAAGGGTGAAGCCCACCATTTCCAATTCCTCTAGATGTGGTGCAGATAGATACTATTTGCGGAATGCAATACGCCACATTTTTCTAGGTGGTGGAGAGTAAAACTGTTATAGAAGTTAGGGCTCACCTCACAACAAACTGATTGTCTCTAGCAGTAGTACTGTTGGGTCAAAGAGAGCCTTGGTGAATGTCTGCCCTCATGCAACCATTGATTCCAGCACTTTTCCACAGTAGCATCACCACTACCCAGATAGCGAGCGATTCATCTGCATGACCAGTTAGTTTCTCGCAATCCCATGATGCTGCCTCTCGAAGTCCCGCAATTGTTTGTAGGGGTTTCAAGAGTGTTGTCGAGGCTTACTGCTGGTAAACTGATGTGAATGCAACAGTTCCATGAAACAGAAAGTATCTAGTAAGATATAGAGGGCCCTTATGTAGACCACAAGATGGGCACTTCCATTGAGCCATGAGAGTGATGGTAACGTTTCTTCAGAACTAAACTCTAATCCCTTTTATATCTAATGGGAACATAGTTGTTCTACCTAGGAAAGGTAGTCTTCCTACCATGGCCAGTGGACTGGCTATTTGGGATCTTGTAAGTTGTGTCTTGGTTACTTCACACCTGCACAGAGCAAGATAGACTTTGCAGAATTGCGACATTGTGAGATAGAGTATCATTATATAAGAATGCAAATGCATTTGGAAGGTCTGTTTGAATCACTTTAAAAACTTAAGTTTTAAGATAATCAGTAGAGCATACAAAATAATAAAGAATATCTTTCCACAAGTCATTTTTCTGAAAACCTTTGAACAAGTTACAAAACCATTTGTTGCACCTCAAGAAGCAACAGAGTAATGGAAACTGAATATAAAGAAGAAATTCTGTATCTGTTTGAATCCATTACAGAGAACATGGTATAGTTGCCAATAATATCCACCATAAGTTTTTAAAAAAGAATATTAATTCGCTTACATTGAAATATTTTACATTTATCAAAATCAATAGAACCTTTCTTATAAGTACCTAAACCATCTACAAAAGTTTTAATAATGAAAAAAGTTTAAAATGAAATATGCATGTTCATCAGTTCCTCCATTTGTCTGTCTACGATAACTTAAATACACTACAACCTCATTTATCCGGACTAACTGGGACCAAAGGCAATCCGGAAAATCGAAAATCCGGGTAATATAGGTAGTAAGCAAAACAAATCCTTAAATAAGTTTATTACGATAAAAAACTATGTCACTATTACACTAGTAAAGCTTTCTTAAACTCGACAAAAAGCATTTTATTACCATAATTTATTGTACAATCTTTGCAGGAACTGTACATTTAATCAAAATATAAAGCGAATGTTGGGGTACTTATAGTTATGTTCTTGTTATCATAGTTAAAATTATTATCTATGTGAACATTAAACAAAAAAAAACAAACAAAAGAAGTCTACAAATCTGATCCAGATTATCCGGAGATCCGGATCAACGAGGGCCTGATAAACGAGGTTGTAGTGTACTGTAAATCTTTGAAAGAATGACATTTTAGAGGTATGTATTGGACGATCCCTATTGATTTTGATAAAAAGTGGATGAGCAGATAAGAAGCCACAAACCAAAAACTGGAGACATAAGCGAATCAACAAATCTTTTTGAACGAATAACTACTTTTTTCTTAATATCTTTTTTACATACTGTGAAGATATTTGAAAGTGAGCACCCAATCTATATTTAGTTAACCCTGAAATAACAAAGAGTGAAATAAGAAAAAATATGAATTTGAAAAATAAATAAAATTTATATAAAATTTCAACTTTGAATTTCATCATTTTGCTTCATGTTTTCTTTAATCTTTCTATAATTTGATTCACTATTCGAAACTCAAAAAAAAAAAAAAAAAAAATTGTTCTTTTGCATATTTTGATTGGTTTTTGGTCTCTTTATGAACTTTTTTTTGGCTCGGGGGGGGGGGGGGGGGGGGTAGGGTTGAAGAAAGCTTACAAGCGACCGCTCAGCACAGGTACCCACTGTTTTTCGTTTTCAAAAACTTCTACATAAACAATTCAGAAAACTTTTTTTGGGATAAGAAGTAAAAAGATTTAATTTTTTCTTTGGTTAAGTTTTACAATTAGCTGTCCTAGTTCATTAAACCGTTCATCATAAACTTACGTGACCCCCCCCCCCCCCGAAATTTTAAATTTAAAGGAACTCATATAATTTCTTTCTCGTAAGATGATTAACAGTTATTTTAAAAATGATAAATTTTATTTAATTTATTACTTTTTTACTTCAATTAATTTATATAATTTCACAGCATAAATCACATTACAAAAATGTTTTGCATCTCCCCCATCTGGAAAAAATTTCTGAGGGCACCCATAATTTCTCGTATGAGGATTAACAGTTATTTTAAAAATGATAAATTTTATATAAGTTATTACTTTTTTTTTACTTCAATTAATTTATAGAATTTTACTGTGTAAAACACATTACAAAAATATTTTGCCCCCCTCCCCCGGAAAAATTTCTGAAGGCGTCAATGTGAGCTTAGAGAAAATGAAAGGTTAAACTTTTTTACGGAAGAACCCTTACAAATCTATTTTAAAATATCAGGTGTCAATGTGAAAACCTTTACATCAGCTGAAAGATAGTTTATAAAGCATATATTTATATAGTTATGACTGAAATTTCGTCCACAATCTTACGGCCATGAGTGCGATGGGTAGCAGTTCGTCCCCCATCAACTTCAAAGAATTCGCAGAATAATAAACGATATGTGGCTGTCAAACCAAACAATACTGTTTCCGAAATCATGATTACAATATTGGCTTCCGGAAAATACCCTCTTATATGCTCTGTTTCCTTGCGTTACGAAAGGTCACATGTCAGTCAAAACTGCAAGACTATTTTTTACAAATATTCAGTAAACTTTATAAACTGTAAATACTGCAGATTTTTTAATTACATATCTTTGAAGGAGAAAAGTTTAATCGATAAACGACAGCGTAAATAGATTTACATTTATCGTAAATCAGTTTTGCATAAAAGTCAAGCTTGCGCAATAAAATATTGGCCTTAAGGGGAAAAAAAAAAGTATTATAAACATTTCTTCAGTCAAATAAGATAATTTTTATCAAGCTTGGAAACAACTTAGAAGTGTTCTTGTGAATTTCTACAAATTGAATCTGAACGAAAAATTCACTGTTAATTTACAAAATATATTTTATCGAAATTTGGAACCGGAAAGGCACGGGAAGTTCTAAGTCGCCCAAATAACTTTTGAACGATGATAGCTGGACAAAATATTCCACGTATCATATTATAATCCATGTTTATTTCAAATTATACATCATATTAACTACAAGCGATATTCGCAA
>JAFIDM010000001.1:15244630-15280980 GCA_023159025.1 Thereuonema tuberculata
ATTTATTTATTTATTTATTTATTTATTTATTTATTTATTTATTTATTTATGTAACATTAAAAAGTAAAAATCACATCAGACGATTACTTCATTCCATTTGGCTTCGATTAAAAAAAATAATCTAATCATTTAAAATCAAAATAAAAAGCCAATACAACTTAAATTCAAAACTACATAACATATACTGAGGTGATCGTCTTCCATTGTTCGTTATCAATAAAATTTGATATTTGATACTCTTTCAAAGCGAGTTTAATATTCCCTACTATTTAAAAAGTTCCAAAAGATCTCTTCATCTTTTTTCTGCAAGACATGACTATTGGATCAACTGAATTCTGTAGATTTGGTAGGATTAAATTACAGCTTGATGATAATATTTAGAATAAAACAAAAAGAGGCTGTCGGAATGTGCAAATATTCACCAATTAACAGATGTTAAAGAAAATTTTATTTAATATGGCTTTTAAGGAAAATGTCTCTTTTAATGGTTTAAAGCAAAATATGCAGATACTATTACAACGATCATATATATTAGCCATTTGGGGCTGTCCATGAACTACGAATGCATGTTGGGGGGCGGGGGGCATAAGATATAATTGTATGTGACATTAAAGCACACTACACTTAAGCGCATTTTTTGAAATAAAAAATACCTACTATGAAATTCATTAAAACATTTACTCGCAATTAACTAAACTTTAAAGTTCAAATGAAAATATGCTTGAATATGCACCAATAAGCAAAATGCAAGAGTACGGACGAAACTTTGCCGGAAAAACTCTTGCAGACGTCTGGCATTCTATAGAATGGCTATGCAGTGGACGCGGAATATGTAGGGCCACAAGAGGATGATTCTAGCAATGCCCAGGTGATGGTAGATGAATGGTACAGCAATGTAGTCACAGTGTCTACTACAAATTGTACAGTGTTCATCAAAAGAATGTTACAGTGAGACCAGGAGCAGCTTGTGATGTCTAAATGGATTTCTACCTCCGCCAATTAAAATTGAGCAAACTAATCGAGGCTTAGCTTTCTTTGTCTGTAGCACCGTTTGATGTTGATGGAATATATCTTGATTTACTTGGCCGTCTCTCGTTACGTCTGCAGCCGGAAGCCAAAGATTTTCTTCAGATGCCAAATGATTGGTTCTGTTGATCTGCACACAATAAATTGACTGACAGAGTTTGCACAAAATGTGGCCTATCATGCTACAGAAAAGACTATGTTAAAACTTTTAAAACACTTGTATTCCAAAGAAAATATGAAACATCTCAGGGTGTACGACGTCGTGAACGACCAGTCGGTGTCGTAGCCCTCAAACTGCCGTGCATCCTACGCGACGATCACAGTGGTGCGGAGGACACTGATAGACGATGCAATTTCTCAGGGATGATACCGGTAATTGAAAGCAACGAATATATGATAAATCCATGGACTTGCACTGTTTAATTAAAATGCATGCCTATGGATTCGCAAGACTTTTCGATATGATTACTTATTATTATTTTATTTGATACAAAAAGAATTTTAGTGTTAATTTTACTTTTTAACATTGAATTGCGATTATTTGATTAAGTACCGGTACCTCTAATAGGAAAAAAAGTAATTTTAATTTCATTTTGATTTTCTCTTAAGATCTAACTTTCTATTATTTACACCTGCCTACAATATCTAAAAGAGATCGTTTTAATTTTAGAATTTAATTCTGTTTTATAATATCGTATTTAGATTGTTTGAATTTTTTAATTCTTCCCCAAAGAGATAAAAAAGACTTTAAATTTTATTTTTTTATGTCTAAATATTAATATTTAAGATGTAAACTTTGTAGGAAAAATTTCAAAATATTTAATTTATTAACTAATATTATATTGAATTATATTGAGAATTAACATTCAGACTTTTGTTTTTATTTTTGGTTGTTAACTGATTGCTCAAAGATCAACAGACACAATTGATTTTCTATTTGTTCCGTGGTCTTCTAGGGCGATTTATCCTTTAAAAGATAAGGTTCTTTATCAGTTCTACGACTGGTTATAATTAGAAGACAGTGAATGTTTCCACTTTCTTGCTACAAAGTTCCTTAGAAACCTGAAGATAAGATACGGTAGCAGGCAATTTTGATAAGACCCAAATTCGTGAACTCATGTAGGATGAAACCTTCCCTCAGTCCATGTCCGAGTTGAAAAAGTCGGAATAGTAGGCATTTGATAAGAAAATGATAGAAAACTTTCTGGGCAACAACAAATCAGAGATTTATAAGGAAATTGTGGAGGATATTTTGCAAAACTTGAAAGAGCTAGAGTGAAGAATGAGAGTTATTAGTGCTTTTTTTTTTCTTCCCAGTGGACTGTTATAAAGCAGTGAAATTCTATTTCTACATTTTAGTTTCACATTTAGGCCTAAATTAAATACAAATAGAAAAGTTTTGCCTCAGCTAAATTATAGAAATGAGTGTCTATTACTAGCTATAATATTTAGTTAAAATTGAAATTCATTATTATCTTTGTTTTGATATTGTTGGAAAAACTAGCCCGTTAGAGTAAAATTGAAGCCAGATTTGAATTTAGGGCATTTCTACTATAGATATCCAGGCGAATTAATAAAAAAAAAAAAGTTGTTTTTATCTTTTATTAAACGACTTAGTTAAACTGATAATAAGTGTTCTGAATTGAATCTTACAAATACCTACAGCTAAAAATGGACAGTTTTTAATGTAAATTGAGGGTGGGTGCTTGATATTGTGACGTAAGAGGGAGGGGGGATTCAGAAGTATGTGACAAAGTGTAACAAGGGCGGGAAAGGGGTCGAAAATAGTTAAAATTAGCATGACGAAGTTTATGTACAGCCTCTTTTCCTCCACGAATAAATAATTCTAGCTGTTACGCTTCCGACATAAATGACATTTATTTTGGCGTATCTCCCCCTCTTCCCATAGCATCAGAAAATGAAAAAAAAAAAACCTAAAATTTGGACCCTTTTTTTTTTTTGGTTGGAAAATTCATCGCCTTGTTCCTAATATCCTCCCCACCCCATCCGGAAAATGACACGACTTTTTTTTTTTTTTTTGGTTGAACGATCATCCTAACCCCTCATCCATTTCAAAATCCTCGATACTTCTATGAAATGGCCTTATTTTAAATTATCAAGCCCGAACACTAATGTTTAAGGAGTTGCCTCTTATTGTTTCAATGAAGACAAGGGTTCGATTCCCAAACAGACGTCATTATCCTTGTGCAAAGTTGTTGTTTTTTTTTTTTCCTACCCGCAGGTGAACTAGGATAATTTATATCATGGATTAATATCGCCAACCAATTAAAATTCTTCATTATTCATCGTCTCTGTAAATAAGTCATACACAGCATTAATAATTTTCAAAAAGAAAAAGAAAATAATCGGTGATCACTTTAAACGTTTCGAAGTTTTTCTCACCGAATGTGCACGATTTTCGCGAAATTGACAAGAGGGATAAGATAGCCTTCCTTCTCCATCACTCTCCGGCCTAGTTAAAGCGGGATCTCACATTTAGTTTTCCGTAGTTGTGGCTAATGTAAATAACAAGAAATTTAAGACTGTTAGTTAAGTGTATTGTTCATTCAGCTCGACTCACAAGGCTTCCTATTATCATTTTATCATGAATTGGTTTCTTTGCCTTTGACCCTTCAGATTTATTTTTTTTCTTTATGGTTAAATACCTTTTGAGGTAGACGTCAGACTGCCCAAGGATTTGAATGCCGCATTTTGTTGTTGTTTTTATTTTCTTGATTTTAGTTCCTGTGGGGTCATTTGTCCTATTAAGAATATGTTACTTTCCTCCTCGTACGTTTTCTGAATTTTGTTTGCTGGATAGCCCTGGCTGAAGAGGGCCTAATAAGCTCGAAGCATCTGTCGCAGGATCGTAGTTTGAATCAAAAGGCTTCCCTACTATATTACTTATATTAAATAATATAATTATCATAAACTGAAATTAAACTTGCAGCAAGGCACGGCCATCGCAAAAAAAAGAAGAAACATTACATCAATTTCTGGAAATGACTGTAAGGCCCAACACAAGAATAAACAAAAACAATTGCCTTTTCCGATTCATTGTTTTTGTTTATTCTTGTGTTGGGCCTTGCAGTCATTTCCAGTAGATTTGTCAGCACGTTAAACCCATTTATATTACATCAATTTCCTTTGCAAAAACCCTCATTCATTCTTCTATCTCTACCTTCACATAATTTCAAGTCCAGGAGGAGATCGGAATATTCGCAACTTATTTCCTTTCCAGACGGCCTAGGGTTCACCAAGCTTTATGTACAATGGGAAACGATTTTCTTTCCCAAGGATTAAAGGCGGACGAGCTTTAGCCTGACCATCTACTCTCGATTGGTCCTATTGGTTAGAGAAACGTCGGAGTCTATATCTTCGACTCATTCGTGAACTAGCAGTGTCTCAAAGCGAAACACTTAAAATAAATACTTCTTTCACATCTCAATTTAACTTACCTACATCCATGTAATTCTTGAATTTTCCCAAAATAGTTTTCCGTTATAAAAGAAACTATAATACTATTTTTATACACTTAATACTATTTATTTTTTTTAATTTTATTTTCTGAAATAAAATAAGTACGGGATAAAGAAATGAATTGTTAAGAAAACCTGAAACTATTTCTACAACAAATCACTACAACAGAGGCATAGAGACTATTAAAGAAATATCAAAATTATTTTTTAAAAAAAAGATGATTTTTGTGTTTTCATATCGGAAAAGGAAAATTTTATATTCAATCAACAGTTTTAATCCATTACTTTCAGTTTCGTTTTCTTTTAAAAGGAAGAAAAAAAATGCCAGGAGAGGGCAGTGCTCGTAAAATATATGAACAGCGTAGTTGTCAGCAGAAATTTTTCCATGAAGGGAGGGGGCAAAATATTTTACATTGTAAAATCCGTGAAGTAAAAAAAAAAAGTAATAACTTAAATAAAATTTACCATTTTCAAATGTATTTTCTTTCGTTTTTTTTTTTTTGGGGTTGGATAGCAAGTTGAAGGGATATTGTCCCCCCCCCCCCCGAATTAAAATTCTGTATACGCCTCTGTTCTTGCGGACGTATGTGGGGACACCCATGGCGAAAGAGATCAAGATGAAAGAAGTTCTTAAAAAATTGTTTTGTTTAAAACGCATTATCTCGTAAATTACACAGTGAAAGAAAAAAACTTCACAAATTAATAGCAGGAGAGAAGATTTTCGAATATACTTACGTATGAAGATAGGTTCTTGAAAATTAAAAGATAGAAAAAAAAATTTTAAATTTAAAATGCTTCATGTAAAACGTAGTTCATTTTAAATGATCTGTTTACCTTGTTCAGCTATAAAATGAGAAATTATGAGTAATATTCTATTGATTCGGATTACCTTCACTTGGTGCCGACTTCTTCTTGCCTCTTTTTTTGCCCATATTGTTAATCTACGGTGTTATACTAATTACTGGAAAGACATAACAATGTACCATGTCAGAGAAATTGCTCTTACATATCATTATTAAATTATATTAGCTAACAAACAGATTCCTTAAAAAGTTTCGATTTCGTACTTACGAAAGAGCGAAGTGAAACTGAAGTTAATATTGAACTTAAATGAAGAGATATTTAAATTGAAAAAGAAAATAGAAATAATGAAATGAGACCATGAAAATTAAAAATGATCGAAAATGATATAAAAAGGATCTCCAATTACCACAATGGATTACAAGTAAAACGTCAACACGATCGTGAAAAGTTCGCTCCGAGAGTAATCGAGCCTGAATGTAAGACGGGGAAAACACCGTTGGCCGGATATTACGATAGCTGTTGTCATTTTTCAACGCGGCCACTAGAAAGGCTCCGTAGTGGCGAGACTGCGCATTTCCACGTATACTGGCGGAACCATATGGGCGGAACTAACCATGGATGAAACTTCCCTGCTCACGTACAACGTCAGGGCAGTATTACAAATACAATTAAGCTATAAATACCGCATGACGATGTATGGACAAACACTGGAGTACTAAGGGTGGGCCGGTAGGGGTAAGAACCCCCCCCCCCTACACACTGACACACACATTACATTCGAAAATAGAAGAAATCCTGGTTGTTTCATTAGTTGGAAAATTCATTGGTTTGTCTGTAACCACCCCCAATCCCTAAAAAGACCACGATAATCCCTACGATTATCCTAAAAAGGTTTATGATAATCGAAGGGATTATGATAATCCCTACGATTATCATAAACCCTTCCGTTCCAAAATCATGGGTATGCCTATGTGGCCACGTTTGCATTAAACCCCCTCCTCATTGAAACCGTTTAGTTTTAATATGATAATGGCAATGGAAAGAAATACTGAGCTTCTACGTGAGTTTCAAATTAAAAAAGTAATTAAAGAAAATAGACTTTCTGATAAAAGGAAGTAACGAGATTGCATATATCATTTACACCTTGCGATATCGTCAACGGGAATCTGGGACAGGTGTTTCTTCCTTGCTAGGACTCATCAGTCAGATTAACCCACATTAAAGATCAACTCGAAGGCGTAAAAGGTTATTGAGATTGTTCTCGCGTCCTGGAGTGGAAACATACAAACTACAATTAGTACTTTTCCTCAGTATTTTCTTGTTGTTGTTTCTGAGTGAAAGAAGGACATTTCCAAATTGAAATCAATTAAAATCATTAAATAAAAACTAGGGAATGCAAATTCCTTTTTGTGCAGTTATTCTATAGATTCTAGTAGCGTTGCCAGCATATCTCTTTTAAAGAGAAGAAAGGAGGACTTTACAATTAATATCACTTATAAAAATTATGAAAAAGAAAGAAATCGGCTCAACATTGTTAAATCAATATTAACTGTAACATATAATTATAAATCATGCAAACAATTGTACGATGAAATTACGAATAACACCAAATTGCTATAACACCGTTATAAAGTCAAAGAAAAAAACATGCAACTGATGATTAAAAATTAATGTAGTCTATTTTTTTTATTTTTTTTACTATTTATGTCAGTCTTCCGTCTCCTTTGAAAAATGTTTTTTAAATGTTTAATAACCAAAAACAAATACATAATGTAAATTTCAGCGAATTTTTGGGATCTATTTAGCTCCAACTGTATCCCTTTTTCAAGATATCTACTTAGATATTTTATTTTATAGAGATGAGCTGGGGAGCTATACAAACTACGCATTTCACAAAAAAAATTTCAAAGCAATTGATCGGAATTATATAGTTAGGAATTGTTGGATATAGTTAATACGTAGTAGCTTAGATAAATAACTTAAAAGAAATGAAAAAGTTGTTCGAAATTAATATTATTCTGATAATCAAGAAATATATTACTAATTATAATAAATTTAAAATTAAAGAAGTGTATGACATTTCTCAATCTAAATCAATCATGATATCAAGCTCTTCTCGCATTTTGATTATTTCAAACAAATTTTTAAGAATTTTGGTCTTAAAATTGGAAAAAAGAGGTCTTCGTTTGGGTAATTTTCTTCATCATTCAATGAACTCTGTCTTTAATCCTAATGGGATAATATATAAAATACAATGTTCGTCATGCATTTTTTTTTTTTTATATTTGAGAAACAGTTAGGCAACTAAAGAATCGATTAAAAGAACACAGAAAATTCTTACAGCAAAGTGAAGCTAAGAAACCAGAAATTGCTGAGCATTACATCAATGTTTCCATTATCCAAAAAATGAAGTTAAAATCCTAGACTATGAGAGAGACAATAATAAAAGAAAGATTAAAGGAGCTTTGTTTATAATTAATTTGAAGTGCCTAATAGGAATAAAGGTAAAGAAGTAGATCCTCTGTATATTGGATTCGCATCCCAGACTATTGACAGCTTTAGTAATATGAGAACAGTCCCTTTTCAACATTAAGCAAGAATTATGAATCAATTTCATTTATCTTGTTTATATGATATATTTTAAGTAATCATTTATTTTCTTTAGTAATTTTGATTTATTTTCAATGTATTTTTGTTAAAATTGTTGTTTCGTTTGGAAGGTAAGCTTGAAAAAGGAATACAGTTGGAGTCGATAGATCCCGAAAATACATTGATGTTTAGATTATGTATTTGTTTTTGTTTTATTAAATATTTTGTATGTTATGAGTTTAAGGATTTATTTTTTTAAATGTTAATTTATTAACAAATAAACGCTTTCTTCTTTCTCAGATTGTCGTGTAATTATTAGTAGTTAATAGGTATACAAAAACATTTTTATAAAGCTTTTGACACCTATATTTAAATTTGGTGTCTGACCTCTCTTTACAAGATTTGTTTTGAAAAAAGTTCTTTCAAATTTTCATAAGTTCAGGCAACCCTAATTGCTAGGAAATCAGAGAATCTCCAAAATTATAGTTTTGCACAAAAGCAGTGGCGAAGTTAGGTTTCTTGATGCTTGGAACGAGTGAAACTATCTTCTTTTTTTTCATCAACTTTTCTTTAATCTTCTGTACAGGAAATACAATATAAATGTTGTAGGGTATAATTATGTACAAAAGAGCACTGAGTTAGCTTTTGCATCAGAAGTTGTTTGTTTTTATCAAAATTATCAACAGTTGGAGGACGGGAATTGGTAAAGTTTGGTTATTATTAATTACATCTTAGAAGCTCAAATAACTAATTAATTAACAAATTTAATAACAAAGAACATGTGGTAATTATGAATAACAGCACTGCTGCAAAAAGAATAAATGTCCTAAATAATTTACCAACATCTAGCTTAAAAAACCAAACCAGAGAAAAATGCACATTTTTTTATTATTATTATTAAGAAATATTCTTATCTAGCAAGTAAATATAATAAAGCTGCAATTTTAAATAACTGACAATATGAAAGATTTTTTTCATTTCAATAATAGAACAAACAATTATTTTGCAATTACAGAAACACAGGACATTACTGGCAATCAAATTTTAAATACAACGCCTTTGTTCTATCGCTTACCTAAATGTGCATTTTTCTGAATAAATCTTTAATTAAAATTAAACATTTGAAAGTAAAAACAATAAAATACAAACTTTAAGAACTGCACAACAAAAATACTATGGGAGAGAAAAAAAAAAAAAAAAAACACTAAACAAAATTTTTCCCCCTCTCCTAAGACAGAAACTCTTTATAACAAATATTTCAATTTTCTTTAGAATTTCATGTTAGCTAGACAGATTAAGGCTATGGATGAAGCTGGCAACTTAGCTGTATTAAATTTGAAAGTTTAAAAGAGATTAACAATTCCCCTGGACCATCATCTAACAGTGTGCTATAAGTAGATAAAAATTAAAAACTAAAATTCTAGGAAACTACATCATAAGCCAGAAAGCATTTTTATATTGCTTTGCTTTTGGGTGTCCATTAATTATGTGGGGTGTTTTTTTAAAAATTTGGATCCCCCTCCCCCTTGGTGAGATTTGTAAGATGTGGTGGGACCCCCCTCCCCCTCACGTGAGATTTCCCCTATAATTTTTAAATAATTAAATTTATTTGATGTGTTCATGTATTTTGCTTCATACCACTAAATACCTAAAGCGTTTTCTATGGAATACATTTTTTTCTGTGAAAGAAGAGGAGAAAAATGATACTACGTTTAAGGTGCACTGTAACGAATTTAATTAAATTTAGTAAAAGTAAAAAAAAATAGGCTGCGACACCACCTTCCCTAATTCTTTATTCACTTCATGGGCATTCATGTGCTTCCTCTATTGTAATGATTGGACACATGACGTCCATTTCTTTTGGTAGTATAGGAAGACAGTCATTAGAGATATCTACATCCCCCTCGTGCAGCCACTCCAGCCTATCGTCACTTGCGCAGGGCTTATGTCAAATCAGGGAATCCCGGGCATAGACAATATTACAAGATGTTATAATCTGTTTACTATGTATATTCTCTGAATTAAAAAGTTGACGTGAGATTTCCATTGACCCCCCCCCCCTCCCTTTAAATGAGATTTGGTGAGATTTTTACCGGACCCCTCTCCATTTTGACCTCATGTAATTTATGGACGCCCCCTTTCCAAAGTACTAGAAATACTATTCAATTTGTAAAAGAAGATCAACTTATTGCTAGTATTTAGTGTACTAAAATCAATTATAATGAATATTGAAATTTTGTTTTAAGAGCAAAATTCTGTTGTTGTCATAACGAGTTTCTAGACTGATCATTAATTCAAAATAGAATTATAACAATAAAAAAATACAAAAAAAAGAAGCGGTTTTCATCAATTATTAGTTAAAAAGTTTCAATATCAGACTTACTGCATTAATTAGAGGTTTTTGTAAGGCATTAATTCCTCTTTCTACTTTCATCCGATTCCTGTACGTACAGCTGGGATTTATTTGTACTTTTATGAATTCCCCATTCTACAGTTTATGACAACAAAATTTTCTGAGCAGAATGCAACTACGTTCTTTGTTTTGTGAAAAACTATCAAAGCTCTCCCACAATTCTGACATTTAAAAACACAGAACAACTAAAAAGACCCTAACTTATTTGTTTTGAAATATCAAAAATGGAATAATGTTGATAATTTTACTGCTCTGAAATCTGACAGACTTGTTTTCCAAAATCCCCCACCCCTGCAAAAAAAAAACAACCTTATTTTTGCCGCCCAAGGTCGTTGTCCAATTCGCCCCGTTTCCCAAGCTATACACATCAGTAGAGAAATCAAAACAAAGAAAGTAGCCTACTTATCATCGAAATACCATTGATAATCTAAAACGGTGTAAGGAAGTCGCTGTTTTTCTTTTTCAAGTAAACATAAAACCTTGAAAATATACAGCCACTACTGAGCCCAGGAATTTTGAATGGATGGGAGAGGCATATGAACATTCTGTAATCCTTTCTATTCAAGGCATATATAGGGCCCCCTCCTCAGGAATCTCAAAATGTTTAGATTAACCCTATTTTCTTTCTGTGTTTTTTGGTTCGACAGCAAGTTGAAGGGATCTTACCCCCCCCCCCCCCCCTCCCGGTCAATGGTGTCCCGCTTTGCAATCTGGTCACCTTACATAAACGCCCCTCGTTCAATCCAAGGCCCCCTGGAGAACAGGTCGGGGTGCTGATGACTCGCGTTCCGAAGTATGTTTCAAGAAATAATGCTTTCATTTATTGGCTGGTAGGTTGAAGCTGTAAATGTGTTGAGAATTGTTTAATTGCGTCGAACAGAAAGTTGTATCACATTTTAACTACAACATTACATTATTCTGATGCACTTATCCGAACAATTTTTACAAATCACACCAATTCTGTTGACTTGTTCATAGTAATGCGTTTTCAATAAAAGAAAACAAATCAAAATTAACGTGTTTACCAGATTAAGATATCACTGAAAAAAAAAAATCGCACAATAACTGAAACCCGAAACGATTCCCAACAAACATCTAAAATAAGCTCAGTGATTTTTGTTTAGTTATTGTGCGATTTTATGAGGTTTTTTTTTTTTTTCAATAAAAGAAAACATTACTTCTGAAACGTTCATTCTTTATTTCTCATTTGCTTTTTACTCCTTCAACTAACGAAAGAGGTCTTTTACAAGCAAACTTCATTGTAAAAGATTTACTATTGTTATTGTTATTCTGTAAATGATGAGAATAGGACCCGGATATATAGGACATTTTTTGCTCAAAATGTCATCGTAAACGAGCTCCGTAAGTGGCGATAACCAGAAAACCGGATATTTTTTCAAAAAAATAAAAATAAATAAATAATAATAATAATAATAATAATAAAGAAATAGTAGAAATATGTTTAATTTAAATATAGAAATATTCATATTGTTGTTTATATTTTAATTGCACATTTGTAAAATATAATCTAATTATAAAATATAGCCAAAAAAGAAAAAGTGTTTTCATGGTTTTACTAACTAGGTTTCAATTTATTTATTGAATTTTCTGTGCTTTCACAATTTAAATCATTTCTCTTTTTTATTTAACCTGTTAATCATAATTTTGCATGGTCTGAGACCAATGTCTTTCCAAAGTTGATTCCATTTTTTTTTTCCAATTACATTCATCTGTTAGACAACCCTATCCTAAAAACTACAGCAAAATATTCTCTTAATTATAAAGTGTTGACATTCACAAGATAGGAGAGATCTATTTAAATTTATAGATGCATAAGTGATAGTTCGCTTGATTGCAGTAACACACAAATGTTTAGGAAGTTTTTTTTTGTTTTTTTTAATGATCTGTCTATACTTTAATTTCGTGTTTTCTAAATACTTATTATTATATATATATAATATAGATAGTTATCTAATATTATAATTATTTTTTAATCTTTAATATTAATGAATTGAAAAAAAAATTATTTCGGGGTTTCTTTAGAAATTTGTTATAATCTATGATTGTTTCAAAAGCTTTAGTTTCACATCAAATATATATGTAGTTGTAGTAATGATGAAAAAAAAAAAAACCGCAACAACTGCATATTTATGAATTAATTCAGTATTTCTTAATACTGAAGAACTTCAGACGTTAATAATACCTTTAATTGTTTAGAATTTCTTAAGCAACATGAGCAAACTATTTAGCTTAGTTCTAGTTCCATAGCTTTTCAACATATTCATGTGATTTCATTTTTCTCAGTGTAAAACAAATTATGGTACGACTTAATAATGAAAAAATTAAAAGACAAAAAAAACAACAAAAAAAAACCAACCAAAATGCTATAAATGCGATTTTTTTTGTTTAAAAACTTGTTTGAAATCTATTATTACCACGAAACATTCAGACTGAAATTTGATATTTTGTTTTACTATTTTAAGATCAAATGGAAATAAAATGACTGACTTAATACTTAAATATGTACATTATGAGGGTAACTTCCTATTTTGTATCCGTTGAATCCGTTCACCAGGCAGTGTTAACAATTATAATTGTGATTTCGTTAATTTTGAGGCGTCACCAAAGCGTTGTTTCATAATTTCGTTAATGTGAGGACAGGGCATCGAACCATAATAATTTTCGCCCCGGTTTTCGTTCCGGTTCACTCAAAACTCAAAATTTCGATTCGGTTTTGGTTTCGCAGCCGTCAATGAACCGGTTCGAACCGGTTTCTAAAATTTTTAGGAAACTTTATGGAAAACTTAATTTTAAAATTAGAAAGAACATTCACTTGAAAAATACAATATTAAGAATTATTAATGAAAATAAATAATTGAAATTGAATATTTAACATGTTATATTTACTTAAGATTAAATTATATATAGAAATGAAACCTTAAAATTGTATTTATCTAAAAATTGAATTCCTTTTGTGTAATATGGGACAGAAAAATTCCATTTAGAAAATTTAAAATAATATAGAAACTTACATTTCCTTGATATATTGTTTATTATTTTTGTAAAATATTATATAAAATTTGAAAAATATTACGGATTATTTAATGAAATAAATCCGTAATAAATTCAACATAACAGTTGAATTTTTTTGCGCGAAGCCATATATTTACACAGATTTTACGGATATAAGTAGGGAGTATATTCACAGAAGGGAACAGCCAATGCGGTTTGGTTTGTTTTTTTGGGTTTTTTTTTTTTTTTTTCTATTCTGCACCTAAGATTTTGGTAATTTTAATTAAGTGAAACTATATCTTAATCCTGCAAAGTTTCATTAAAAAAATTGGCCATAACAAGGTTCGAGAAGTTACTTTGTTAGTAAATTAATTTGAATTAATGGAAAAACAATATCAACAAATAAATATCAGTTTTGCTGTAAATTTACAATATAGAATATTTTTTTAATTCTGAAAAAGTTTAATGTGGATATTTAGGAATAATTTCATACTTTACAATTTTTTTTTTTTTTTTTTATAAATACAATATTACTTTTATATGTTATGTTTTCGAAAATTACAATCAATCTATTGCCATACTTCTAAGAGAAATTTAGGCTACATTTCAGTTTTGTATATGGGCGAACCGAAATGAAGGAGTGAAATAAATATGGTTTTCGGTTTCGGTTCGGATTCAACAAGTTAAAATTTTTCGGTTCGGGTTCAGCTCCACTCCGACCAAATATATCGGTTTTTTTTCGGTTCCGGTTCGATGCCCTGTGTGAGGATAAATCTAACATTTTTCTTTATTTTTATTAGCTGTTCGTGATATCTATCCATTGTAAATTTATTTGGTAATTTCCTATTTTAACCGAGCTAAGTAATTTAAAAAATTTTTCAGTGTACACATCCTCGAGGGCGTCAACCTTCAACTTATACCTAACCTAACCTTTGCTAATCTGCAAACATGGTTAACAACAACAGGACTCCAGCGAATTGTTTTTAAGCGGCGTATTGGACACAAGTATCAAAAGCACTAACTGAATACGAGCGACTACGCTCGATTGCAGTAAGACCAATGGAACAAATATATAAATTCGATTGTGAAGTAAATGATGCGTACCACAGCCAATTCCTCGTTAACTTTTTAATTAGATAATTAGGGGCCCCTGGCTGCAGCCATGACATGCTGCAGCCCAGTTCTCCCCCCCCCCTTTATCCGCCAGTGTTAATTATGATAACAATGACTCGCGGACACCCCACATTAACGAAATTAATTATGTTAACAATGCAGGGGGAACACCGTTCATTTTACGGACATAAAATAGGAAATTACCTGTACGAGTATTTAAATCCATTGCTCTTGTAAGTAACAAATTCGGTCGTGTATTTGTTAATAAAATAAAAAACACGAAACGTCGATTGCACTCCTTCACCAACATCAACCATTAAGCTAGGGCCGTACTTGGAACTAACAAGTTGACCACTTTATGGCTGTCTGCGGTTTTACACCTCCACTTTGTTTAGGGTCCAATTTATTGCTACAACTAGCCTCCATGCACGTAGCACTTTGTAGTAAGTGGGATTTTTTTTTTAGATGGGTCCTGTTCCATTTTGTGAGGATACTGAAAAGTCTCAAGGCTTTTCAAACGTGTTTGAGTTGGACGTCCGCATTAAGAGAAAAAAAATCCCATTTTCAGACCCTCAGGCAAAAAAGGTCACTGAATTCACAACTCACAAAAGGCGAAACCAATAATAAAATTTAGATATTTCAAATAATTTGCTTTGATAGTTAAATATATTTATTTTTAACCTGAATTACTTTTTTTGTGTGATTTTATTAAAGTTACTGGAGGTATATTTATTTGATTAATAATGTCCCATCGTAACTTATAAGGAAGTATAGGCTTCATTAACAGCTTATAACTTTGAAAAGAAATAACTCGAGATATTTCAAATTAAAGGTTATGATTTGAATAGCTGAAAAGGAGTGCTCAGTTGAAAGTTAAGTCGATAGTTACGTTAATTTTTTTTTTTTTTTTGAGATAATTATTTCATTCGATTTTTTTTTTTAAGTCACCTAAATTCCATTCCATATTAATATTTACTTATATATAAAGTAAATATAACTTTTTTTTTTTTGCTTGTTTTTGATTTTTTTTTCATCATAAATCATTAAGATATCTACCAACCTAGGACGGCATTGTAAATACAGTATTTATAGTTAATCAATTTAAATAAACTTGTATTGTTAATTGTTATTACTTCTGTGTTGTTTTATATTTAAAATATTCTAATTTGATTATCATGCTAAGTAATTAAGAAATGACCTTGAGATAAATTAAATATGGTGCCTTTAGAGACTTTTACTTAGAAAGTTACCTATCTTGGCAGCTAACAAGTTGCTCACGATTGGCCCCTTCTTGGATGACGATCCACTCTTTTTAGCGGCCCCTATGTTACAGCTTGTCTGTTAAACATGGGTAACTGCCCTTGGTTTTATGTCTGCTGGATGTCACACTCTGTAGTGGCTAAACGATTAGAGATATTAGAATGAAACTTCACCAATGTGTTCAGCATCCAAAAGTAGGTGAACACGTAAAAAAAAAAAATCAGACTTCTAGGACTACTACCTGGCCAAGTGGGGTGGTCAAAAGTGTTTTTATGCTTTCCGGATGTGTCACACTGTAGTGGCCAAACGGTTCGAGATATTAGAATGAAAGCTTCACCATTGTGTTCAGCATCAAAAAATAGGTGATGTAAAAAAAAATCAGACCTGTAGGACCACTCCCTGACCCCTCCTCCCCAAGGCATGTTTTAGCGGCCCCTGTTACAGCTTGCCTTTCACATTGAAACTATCACTGATATTGTTTGAATTTCCTTAGTATTATAAATGTGATTGTTGCGAATGCAGAAGACGCAATTGTTGCGATTGAAATAGAAAAAATGTCTTGATGTCCGAAAAAGCGAAAAGCTTCAAGCTTTCCTAAAGAACGGTCTCTAAACACAAAATTTTGTTTTTAAAATTGTGCATATTATGGGGCCGCTTTGCTTTTGACACTGTAATTGCATAAATTACCTTGTTTTGTATATATTGTGAGCTTTTTATTGTTTCTACACATTTGATAAGGACTGCGTGCAGCAGTTGAAGTTAATCATGTATTACAATTATATGTTTTAAATATACCAATAATTCTAATTTGTGCGTGTTTCTTGTTTGTCTCTATATAGATATATTTAATAAAGATATAAATTATAAATAAAGTTATTCAAACGCATGAGATGTTCATAGGAGGGAGAACACTCAACTATTTTGTAACAAGTGCGCGAGTTAAGATACACGCGCCAATTATAGCCCTATTAGTAAACTCCCGGATGCTGCAAGAACCCTTTTATGGTCCTGCTGTGTCCAACTGAATAATCTCTAGTGCGTTTGAGCCATTAGGGAAACTATCAATACAGTGCTATGTTGGTCACATGACCAAAACTTTCATCCTCGCCCTAGGGTGGCAAGTCTCGAGTTGAATTTCCTTTTCTGTCTATCCCAAGAGTTCCATCGTTTCATTTTATTTTCGTCAAAATTCTGGGTCCTCCAACAACATGATGCAAAAGAAGTCAATTCGTTAGAATAGGCAACTTTTTTTTTTATTATCATTCTTAAGAAGGAAAGACAAATGAAAACATTTCAGTGAAATTTTTACATAGAATTTAATAAATATTTATAGAACCATAGAATTTTATATTATTTGTCAAAGTTCTGTAAAAAGCAAACTACCGTATTGTCCGGCGTATAAGACGACCCCCAATTTTTCCAATTAAAATACAGTAAAATCCTGTTATTACGCTCCCGCTTATAGCACTATCCCGTTCTTTACGCTCCTTTCATACGGTCCCTGGAATTTTCTATGTAACTCTGTATACTTTTACCCTCTTATAACGCTTCAAATCCCGCTTGTAGCGCTTTTTTTATATCGGAAATTTTGTATCGAAAAGAAATGTAACACTGTAAGATTCTTTTCTTTCCCTGGTAGGAGGGAATCTTTGAACTCTGTGATACAGTACTGTAAAATGTCAAAGCGGAAATCCCTTTATATAAGTGAAAAATTGCAAATTCTCCATAAGTACGATGAGAATTCTACACTAAGTCAGAAGGATTTCGCAGAATCTCTAGGAATTCCCTCATCAGTCTGAGAACAATAATAAAAAATAAGAATGGAATTACCAATGCAGCTAAGGATGGTTGCAAATGTAAAAAAGTGTGGAAAATATTGAGATGCCGAGGAAATTCTAATTGAATGGATTCATCAGTCCCGTGATGCATCAGTCCCATTAAGTGACCAAATCATTCAAGAAAAGGCGCATGAAATAGCGGGCAGTGCACTAAATCTGCTCCGAAAATAAAATAGTGTTGCTCCTAGTGGTGTATCAATTGATGTTAATAGTTGCTTGAACAGCATTGAAAATGTCAATCCATAACAGTAGCGCACACACACACACAAGGCAAACCATAATCGAAGATTTTTTTAAAAAGAAATAAGCTCATATTTGCACTATATCTACTGCAGAATCTAGTATGTTTCCTGTAAAATGGTGTCTAAATGTTTTCCCATCTCATAAATCATTTCCCATCTACAGCGCTATCCCGCTTGTAGGTCATGGTCCCTTGACGAGCGTAATAACGGGGTTTTACTGTATAGAGTTTGGGATATACTCACCGTATAAGACTACCCCTCTTCCAACGCACACCAAATAAAAATTAAAAAAACATCAGGTTTGATTGCAATATGGTAATTTTAATTCAAATGCTTATGACATGCAGATACTTAGCAGGAAAACTGTCACTTATAAACATAATGCTGTTTGTCATCAAACATGTAAACATAGAACAGGTGCAAGTGGATCAAACTTTTCCTTTAAAACCGATGTACCTTATCGGTGAGTGGCTGGTTGTTGTATACAACGCCTGCTTGGATTGGTCAGCTCTCCCTGTCTCCAAGTAACTGTAGCTTTGTTTATTCTGGTGCATTATTTTAATGCTACATTTTTTTTTAGAATTTCACTAAAATCATAGTATTTCTTAACTGTAGCCTTGTTTATTCTGTCCCCGCTCTATCTCTATTCTCTATGTCCCGGACGCCTGCACCTTGCTCCGCCCTTCACTTACACCTTCCCGGTGAGGCGCCCCCTCATCTCATCATCAGGAACGCGTTAAATCACTTGTTTCCACGAATCCTACTGAGTGGATTTTCTTCTACCTTACTTGTACAGCGCCATCCTTGCTGCTTTCATACGGTTGCCGCATATGGCGGGGATGTGGCAGCGGCCATTTTTGAGCTCCCCCTACCATATGCGGCGACCGCAGATTCTCCAGTCCGGCTCGGAAGTTTCAGCACCCGGCGTATAAGACGACCCCTGACTTTTGAGAAGATTTTCCTGGGTTAAAAAGTCGTCTTATACGCCGGACAATACGGTATATATTGAGGACGATAGGTACTGCCAGTGACTGCCCAAGTTTAGACATTAGTGTTTTGAGCTTGATTGACATCTAGAAGCTGTATGGCGACCTCTGCTATACAGGCATTGTAATGGATCCTCATGCTTCCAGGAATGTGGTTCAAAAGCCCACATCAGGGAAAAAAAAAAAAAAAAGGTCCCATTTTCCCACCCTGATTAGGGCAAATTTTATCTCAAGATTCTATCGGGTGGGATGAGACAAATTTTGCCATTCCAAAGTATGCTTTATTGGGCCTTGGCTGTCCAATTTATTCCTAACTTTTCCACTTCCCATGTATTCATATCTTGGCCTGACGAGACCCTAAAACTGTTTATAAAAATATACTTTTATAACAATCCTTTCAGTTAAATCAATGTAATTTGTATTAATCTTTCTATATGTGGTAAACAAGACAGCAAACGGTCACTAGCTTAATATTGAAATAAAGATGCTTACTGTTCATGCTTTGTGTTTTATTTTGTTACCATTAAAATTGTATTTGAATGAATAATCATAAAAACTAGAATAAACAAATGACCCTACTTTTATTTTAAACTCTGAATTAAAGATATTAATCATTTTTGATCAAGTTACTAATTACTACACAAAATGATAGATTTAATATCCTAGTTAAAAGATTTATATTATTTATTTATTTGTATATATATATAAAACTTTTTTTTTTTTTTTTTTCCTGCATGCTATTCCTCTGAAACCAAAAGACACAAAAATACAAATAAGGTCTAATATTGAGGATGGCTACATTTCATTTTCATTGACGTGGGTCAACCATAAGTCACATGAGGTAACCTTTCAATTTAGATGACCAAAATGAAAGACAAGTTTTTCCTCTCAATGAGATAAACTTTTTAAAGTTAGTCTTGGTCGCGATCAATGGTCACATGACTGAGAAAATGACCACAGAATCCAAAGTCATGTGATCACTTAACATTTTACTTGACAGGTTTGCTAGAATTTAACTACAATATAATGCATCTATGGTGGCATTCTAAAATCAGTATAAAAACTCAGCATTATTAATTTCTGAAGAAGAAATCTTAATTTAGAAACAAGCAGTTTGTGACACGAAAATGAATTTCTATTTCAATATTTGGCATATTTTGTTGACGATTCTTTATCAAAGTTGGGGGTTCTCTTCTTCCAATTATGGATCTTTGTTTTTCCATCCACATTTTACGGATCCAAATGTAGATTGAAGGATCATTCTATCATTGAAGTACAGTGCAATAATCGCAATCTGTGGTTCATTGCAGTGTTGGTTCAGTAGGATAATATATACAGAAATATTAAATAATTAGCCGTAATGGCTTATACTTGTTCTGAGACCAGTTGTTAGCCAGGTCTCCTTAACTCTGCATCCATGTAAAACCACTAGGTTTTATAAACAATAATCCATGACTTTTCAAGCAGTTTTAAATATTTAAAAAACCTTTAACTATTAGTATAACACACAAAAAGATTTCCTATCCTTAATTAAATCAAAATTAATTATTAGAAATTTGAGGACACAAATCTCTTGCAAACAATCATTTTTATGACCTCTGGTGTCCTATCTTAATATTTTAGAAAAAAGATAGGACACTTCTTGAGAAATGTAGATGTCGAAACCTGTTGATAAAATTTTGAAAATGTTTCCCATTAATACTAATTTCACTGAACATATTCAGTGACCAATCACTACCTAGTTTATCTTATCCTTCAAGCAAATTAAGCAGTAATCATTTGTGGGTTAAACTACGTGCAATGACGAAATGAAGGAATTAGTAAATTAAGGAAAACAAGAAAATGCACAAGGTGAACAATAATAGATTCATATAAAAAAACAGTAATTTACCACCTACGAGGTGGGAGACTGAAACTGTGGCGGTATTAATAATATTTTTTTTATATGTATCTTTATTTTTATTGTCCACTTTGTAAATTCTCTTGTTTTGCTTCATAAGCAATAATCATTTTTTACATTTTCTCCTTTTTAAGGATAGACACATACTATTTAACTTTTAAAATGTAAAAACAAATTTGTTTTTACAAATTGGTAAAGGAAATTTATTTAAAAATTAGATGTGACTGTATTTGGAGAAAAAGCAAACACTGGAAAGATGAAAGACTACAAAAGATGTACATTGGGGTGTAGTGAAGTTGAGAATTGGGTACATGTGTTTTTTGATTGTCAAGTTATGCAAGAGGAGAGAGAAAAACTAGGTTGGACAAAAAACAATTCAATAATAAATGGTTAAACAAAATGCTGACAAATAACAATGTTAATTTAAAAATCTGTAACTTTCTAATTACCTTTTCAAAGAAAGAACAAGAGATGAAAATATAAAAGTTGTAATTCAGCTGTTTTTGGATCTCTGCTTGTATAAGGGCAAACCCAAACAAGTATTGGCATATTGTGTATTGAATTTGTATTTAAAGGCAATAAATTCATTTATTCATTCCTTTTTGAGGATAAGTTTTGTAAATTAAAAATAACAAACCTTTCAATGATATGGCTTCTACAATAAAAATTTCTCAAACATTCATGACTTCTATTAACACTAAATAAATTAACAAATAATGAATGGAAGCTCACAATATTATTTTTCGCATTAAAAAAAAATCTTTAATTTTTGGCATAAACTATAAACCTTTCAGAATAAATATTAAAAAATGGGGCGTGTGGGAGGGATGGAATACTAGGAAGAATAAGTTTCATTGAATTTCTTAAAATAAAAAAGCAACCACCACAAGAGAAACATAATCATCAATTTTATTGACTAGTAATATTTCAACACATTACACAGATCAAAGATTATGCATCTTCACATTTCAAGTGCAAGTAATAAAAAAAAAAATGGGCAAACAAAAGCAGTAAATTTGAATTACAGTAATAACAGATCAATTATTTTATTGTATATTGGCAATTTATGAGATGTTTTGACCTGCCTTTACGAATAAATTCTAAAATTATAAATACTGAACTGTTAATATATCATGAAAATTAATGTGTTACAGAATAGTGGCCAATTTAGAATTTACATTCAATTCCAGAAAATAAAGCAACTTTAAAAGAAAACCTTATGGTTAACAATTATTTCTAAAATGGCTAAGAAATGAAAACAAGGGGAGATAGGGTTAAAATAAAATGAAGATTAAACTTTTTTATTATAGTAGTTTCTTATCGTATCAAATTTCAGTTCTTTTAAAATCTGAATGTGTACTAGAATGCTTGAAACAGCAATTTCAGCACTGTAATAAATTTTAAGAACTTTGTTAATAAATGTACTCTTAAATCAAATTACAATACTGAAACAACATAAGAAGTTTAGATTATATTTAAACGAAATATTCACTTCTCATTTGTATGCTTCCAGAAGAGATTAACTCCTATTAACAAACTGTTTAAGTAGTTTTCATTAAAAATGCCGCAAGAAATGATATCAGTGCTGACTGGACATGGTTTTAACTTCCTGTGAACAGGCAATGCCAAGATAAAAGGCAATTGAATGTATCTGATACTTCAATAAAAACTAATAATTCAATACCGGGAAGGAAAAAAAAAAAAAGGTTTTTTTTTTTTTTTTTACCCTCAATACGTTTCTTTCAACAATTTTGAACAATAGTCAAATGCACAAACTTACACGTGATAGAAATACTGCTGAAAATAAGAAAACGGCTTTAAGTATAAGGATAGGCTTAGACAAATAATTGGATTCAAATTTACAACAATTAATATCCAAGCTTAATTTGAATGATACCAAGAAATAGACTTTAAGTTGTAATTAAATCTCTATGAAAACACTTTTCAAGAATCTTAAGGAACAAAAGATGTTATTATTAAATGAACAAGAGCAAAGTTGATTTGAGTTACTGCATTATCAACCAGCAATTTTGAAGAAGAAGAATTGATGTGAATTGGCTAAAATAGGCAGCCTGCTTAAAAAGAATTTGGATTAATAACAAACCATTTATCTGTTGATTAATTATACAAGTCAATTTGCTTATCAAAGAAATCCCTTCTTAAGATTTCTGCTGAGTTCAATTTTATTTCATTTGACAGACTGATATTAACAATTATGAAGAATTTTCATTATCAATGAATTTTAAACAGAATTACAAGAGCAATAGTTAAATTACATTTCTTAGGCGTGTCTTTAAATGTTCAGCACTTTTCAAACACAAAAAGGTGAAATGAAATGAAAGTATTGAAATACTCTTTAAAATATATGAATATTAAGTTAAATCAAAGGTCGAATTAACATTGAGAAATCATTGTTCTATTTTCAACTTTAAATTCACAATTTTAGAAATAAAGACCTGTTTAAAAAATAAAAAAATTCAAGTGAGCTAATCAAATATAAATAGCATTCCGTAATAATTCTTAACCTTTTTTTTAAAAAAAAAGCAATTTACTTTTTAAAAAACTTATCATCAACCTATTTAAAATGCCTATCACACTGAATTTGTTACATCTCACATAGTTTCGTGATCTGACAAATATACAGGAAAGGATGCACTGTGAAATAACTTGCAGCAAAATTTTTGTTTTTTCAATTGGACTGCAATTCTTGAACTGATTTTTAACCTGTGATGGAAGTAAGATGCAATCATTGACATCTCAAAGACTACAAAAAAAAAAAAAAAAACTAAGTTATATTTTCAGAATTTTTTTTCTTTCAAAAGAAAAATCCCTTTGTTATATGTGTATTATTAAATATCAAAAATAACAAATTCTGTACTTTTTATCGATGATAATAACCTACTTACTTTCAAAGGAGGTTTTGATATTTTACTAATAAAATAAAGAAAATACGGATCAACAAACTAATTTCTCTGTTATTAAAATTCTGAGGATTCTGGAAAAGTTATTTCAGTCTTTTCAGCTAAGATTGACAACGCCATCAATTCAGAGGAAACTAATGAAAAACATCGGTATTGTATTTATGTTTTCTTAAAGTCCTTTTGCATATCCAAAACACTAATGGTGCCAAGTTGAAGAAGAAGGCTAGCAGTATATCAAGAGTCTGAGCATTAATTGTATAAGAAATAAATAGAAAGACAATAAAACCCTCCAACAATATTAAAAGTACATCATCAGATAACATTACAGTTAACTTACATCATATATATGAAATACAGATAGTTCATACAATAATCTGTTCTGTAATTTACATACATGCACTCAATGTACTGACAAAATCACAAATGAAGACAAATTGTCAAGACACCATCAATTCATTTAACCATTCAGCAACTTACCAGTTGTTAAATGTAGTTAATTTGGCATTAAATTTTTAAATTAAATATATGTTTGACAAAAGAATCAATAGATTTTGCATTAATAGTTAAGAAAGTTGATTCTATCAGTATCAGAATAAGTCCCAAAACTGTTGGAACCAACATTGCAGTTTATCTTGCAAAACCTATTACTGGCACTTCTGCAAATATTGCTTGATAGGTTAAGCTAATAAACAAATAAATAGAAAGTTTAGTTTTAAAACAAAAATGCGTAATACAAATACAGAGGAGGGTTTTAATTCACAGTAATCCTTTGTAGTTTGGGGGTTTAACCATCACAACCTGTCTATTCAATGACAATATAGTTACCTGTGATATTTGTGGTTAGCGAGACAAAATCTGGAAATATTTTGTCATCTGAATCAATCTAGAAGACAAATGAAATGGACACTCAATCATTATGTTATAATACATGAACATTCATGATTTGAATTAGTTGGCTATTGGGATTGACATCCTTCAATATTCCATTAATGCCTTGTGTTGTGTATGGGCTCAAAATTTGCACAGAAACCAGTCACATGTGAAATAATAGATTGTTAGGCAAGAATGAATGTAAGCCTGATTGTTAACTGGTATCTCAAGCAGTTAGGATGCAATAACAGCACTAATTGTTTGCAAGTATAAACTGCAGGAATCAAATCTGTTATCAAATAACTTAAGAAAAAAATCATATATTATAAAAAAAGCTATGAGTGTTTTCATATTTGAGATTTTTTTTTTTTTGAGGAAAAAAAAATGGATATTGTAAGAATAAATACAGTATTATCACCAAAGGGAAATCAATTATTTTCCACCATGAGGTCGTATTTACAATTCATGTAATTTTTCAGAAATATAACCCTAAAAAATAGCAGGGGATTAATATATATTATAAAATTTCAAAAAATAAATTCTTAATTTTATACTAACATTTATTAACTTTTAGAAATAAATGGTAGTATTATGATTCATTAATTAAAAAAAAAAAATAAACAACTTAGAATAAAAATTAATTGTTACTGTAAATTATAAATATAAACAAATTTGTTATTTTTTTTTTTTAAGTTTACAAGGTGAGGTTGGAATCCAGATCATTTTAAAATCATCACTAGTTAAGGGTTATTTCAGTCATCATTTTACTAATGCAGATAAAAATCTGAATTTTTTTAATTATGAAATCATTAAATGTGTCTCAATTAAGATTATTTATTATAATTTCAACATTGTTAAAGAAATTCATGTTAATTAATTTTAAAAAAAGTCCACATCTCAAAGAAAGGTTTGTAATGCTGTTTTCGCTCTTTAAAAGCTGAATACTATCTTTCAATGATAAAGAAATTTAATTAAAATCTTATGATCTGAAAATCTTTTTTATTATTGTCTTTGTTTAAATTAAAAAAAGTGAAAATGCACTCTAATAAATGATATTTTTTATAGACAATCAGAATGATATTATTTGATTTTTGTTAACTTCACGGGATTCTTTACATAACTTCATATAGCATTTTTTATTTTTATTATTTATATGGATTTTATACAATTCTAACTTTGACTGTTCTTGAAATTAAATAAAAATGAATTTTCATAATCATCGACAAATAAAAATAATTATAATTATTACATATTTAACGCTTTCACATTTAAAATGTTTATTTGCTTTAATAAATGATGATGGTTTAAAATGATCTTTGACTCCAGTCTCCTCTTAATCTCATTCAGTTCTAGGTGCTGTAGCAAATTTTCTGCCTTTGTATCTTGAAACAGTAAAAATACACAATAAAAAAAGTCAATGAATTGCTATTACAAACTGGTATTTCACTAATGATAGACAGAACCCATACATTTCGTATCTCTGTACAGGTTTTGTCTCAAGATGCCAATCTTCAAGGGAGCATAGAAACACATTCAAACAATATAACTGCAAATGTATACAATTTTGCAGGCATCACGCAAATATCACTAAATATAATAAAAACAATCAAAATATTTAAAATATGAAAGAGAAGATAAAAATGCTTCTTGACCTATGATGTTATGTCACCTGAGATCAGGTCTTCTTAGCCTTAATAAAATTAGACTGATAAATATATTTAGCAATTTAGCATTATTTAATTATGCAATTAAAATTCGATCTCTTACACACTTAAAACAAACCCAATAAATATAAATATAAATACTTCAAAAATTTAAAATGGATAAAAAATTTACAATTACGGAAAATCCTTTTCTATAAATCACAAAATATTAGGTATTTTTTAAAGCAAGAAATTACTTTAAAATACAACCTTTAATTATTCCAAAGAATATTCACACCTGTATGCTTTGTCCTTTGTAAGACATTTCCATTCCAAAAGCTAATAAAACAAAATTTTACCTAAATAATTTGTAGAACAATTGAGTAAAGTCAAAAAGATGATGATTACTATACGACAGTTTGTAGTCATTTCAGATAAGAATAAAAAAAAATCAAGTCATTAGTTCAACAATTTACAATTATTCAGCAGCATACCTGATAAACCACAAATTCATCAACTTTTATCATTTTCCTAGCAAGAAAATAAATTAAGATTTAGTGTTTTATAATTTCAGATAATATCACATCTTAAACTTTATTAAGAATGTGCATCATTTCAAACTGATGAAACAGAAAAATATTCCTAAGTCCATTAAGATATCAAACAAAGGATTTAAAAATAACTACATTTGCTACGCATTTCATTTGGAAATTACATAAAACTAAAAAATATTTCAATATAGCAATTAAAAAAAGAATCTACAATTATTCCAAATTAAGATTGCAACTTCACCCACTAACTTTCATTTTCAAAGAAAGTTAAATAATTTTAGAGTGAGAAAAAGCTTAATTTACTTTTTCCCAATGGTTTTGAGGTAAAGTTGTCTTTAGAATTATTATTTACATTAAATTGGAATAAAATATTTGATCTAAGTTTTTAATTTGGTATAATAAATAAATTTAAATGACAACAATGGAGTAAAGTTTATGAGGGAATAGAATCAAAACTTTTGATGTTATTACAATTTTGTTACTAATTAGACACTGACTGGCAATGTCACGAAAATATTCTACGGCTCGATGTCTTAAGCTTTTCTTATGAAAACCATTTAAAAAAATGATGGCTTATGAAAATAGGTTTAAAATATATTCAATCTGGTTGATGTGCATTTACATTTTAGGAAATTTAGACAAAATACATCTTCTGTAATCTTTCGTGAATTAAAACTGCTTCCTTCATTTTCTTGAAACTGGTTTCAGGATCAATATCGCCATTGTCCACCCTACAAAGCAATAAAGAAACAACAATGTAGTATCACAAATCAGACATATACAGTCGGACCTCTATTTAACGAACCTCTATTTTGCGAATTTCTCCATTTTGAGAACTTTTCTTTGGAACCAAGAACATTTTGCTAATTTCTTCATAAAATAACCTCCAAATAGTGAAGTGCATTTTCTATTTAACGAACTTTTTTTTCTCCTTGAAATGTTTTTATTATTATTAATATTCCCTTAGAGGAAATGAAAGAAATGTGGCTACAACTGAGGGAAAAAGAAGAAATTAACGATGATGTGCTGATTGATGATTATCTTTCTGTTATTTTGAAGTTGAGAAACATTAACTGAGTCAGATATTTTGGACAGTGTGAAAATAAAAACAATACAGCTCTGAATTGAGATGAAGATGAAGATGATCAAAATGGAAATGATCATGATGCAGAAATAAAAAACAAACCTTCGTGTGATGAAATCTAAAATTATTTGAAACAATCCGATGTGGATTACAATTTGAAGAAAATACTGAAGGGGTTTTTGGAGCATTGCAAAAATTCGAGACATACTACGAGCGAAAACACTTTTTCAAAACAAAAACTCAGACAAAATTAACCGATTTTATTAGTAAAATTTAAGTACGCATGTGGTAATGTATGCTTTATGTCATTAAAATTATTACTTTTTTTTAATGATATTTATTGTTTATGTATTTTAATTGTTTTATGTAGTTTAAAGTAATTTTAAAAGGTGAATCTCTATTTAATGAATTTTCCATATAACGAACTTTTTTCGGGATTTACCGACTTCGTTAAATAGAGGTCCGACTGTATATATTTTTTAACATGCTTCAACTATAATTTTGTTTTAACGCCTGTTTGAGTGCAGATCCTCTCTACTTACAGAAGACGATTGCTTTCCTGTAATTCAAGTTTCCACCTTTTCACACAAAGTGGGAACATAGAATTTTAGAAAATTATTCCCATGAACGAATATTAATTTTACTAAATATGACCAAACAAAGACTTTTACAAACCTCTTTTGTTCATTCTCCAAATGATAACGGGCTCTGAAGGCCACAAGATGAGCATAATAGGCAGGTGCTGGGATGGACACTGATCGACTACAGCGGACGTAAGTGTGACATAATTGATAGGTGAGCATCTGTAATTCATCAGGACTAAAATCACTGTCATCCCATAATACATGGTAATGTGTAGGTCGACTTGTTCCCTGAAATACGGAGGTATAATAAAATTAGAAAATATTAAAATTTTAATTTAATTCTACCTTTGCTTTGCCAAACAACAGAAAAAATTTTCAGTTATCATGGAATTCTACAATTAAAAATTCTGTCGCATATTTTCTTCAATTTCTTCAAAATACTTAAAAATGTAGAAATAAGCCTGTAGTGAGTTATTTCTATATAAACATATAATAAATGTGTATCATATAAACATACTTTTTTTTTTAATTTCTTTAATGAATTTATTAAAAAGACATGTGTTTTGAATTACAATGTACTGTTGTTGGTCTGTGATTGTGATAATATTCAAGGAAGAAGAAAATTTTAGTTTTCATTTGAATCAAGGAATAAAATTAAAAAAAAAAAAAAAATTGACATAATTTCCTGCAAATAAAAAGCTGAACAGTTCACACTTACAGGACTAAAAATGTGATCGACTAAGACAGATGATTTATGGAATAAAAATGAGTAAAAATATTATATATAGGGTTGTTACTAGCAAAACTACTAACAATAATTTTAATAGAAAATAAAATAACAACATTACCTGAATTCCCTGATGTGAACACAAATAGAAGTCATTTTCAATTGGATGTGTAATGGTATGATCCACTGTTGTTCCAGGAGGAATGTTTCTGGATCGGCCAACTGAATGATGTTCCTCACAAAACAGTCTGGTATGATGTCTTTTCTGAACAACCAGGAATGTAATTAGTGGTTTGTAATTTTGATTTAAACTCATGCAAGCATCCCTTATTGCAGTCAGTTCATGAATTAAAACCTAAAAAAAGGAATATAGAAATTTAAGTAATTCAAATCGATAAAAATTTCGTAACACTTGCTAACAACAGTTCTCAAAAAGAAACAACGTAAATAATGCTTCAATACTAGTTATTACTTTCAAATTGATGCTTGATCAATTTTGGCATCTCGACTCAATCTGTACACAGAAAATTTGTTTATAAATGATTCTGAAGCACTGAAAGTGTCCTATTCCATACTAGAAAATCTTACAACAATAGCCTTACTTTGTGCTAACCAAAAAAACAAAAGCTATTTCCTAATTTTGAATCAATCTACTAAAGGCTAGATATTCTTCGAAGTCATGAATCCTCATATCTTTTGTACATTTTACAACAACTTGCTTCACCTGACTTAGGATTAGCAGGGTAAGATTTTCCTTGCTCGTTTGAAATAATGGATTGCTCAATTCTGAAGCATGGAGAAATTTTGCTGATAAGACTAACATATATAATATAAAGAGTAAAAAAAAGTAAATACAGAACACATTTATTAAAAAAAAATTCACAAGACAATGATGTTGCAGTAACTAAAGTTACTGCAACATCATTGTCTTGTGAATTTTTTTTTAATAAAAAAATTTTACTAAAGTTAATAGGTATTTTACTAGTATTTTCATGTTACAATCTCATATAAAGTGGGTTCTGTATTGTTACCCAATTTAAAAATAAAATGAACTATTAATCATAACGCATCATTAAAAAAAATTTTAATGGTGAAACTAGATTGAAAGTTTACATTAACTTTATGCTAACTGACTCCCAAAGTAAAAAGTGATATATAGGATGTTCATAATTTCAAAAGACTAACTCGACAACTAATCAGTAGAACAACTTCACATTTGACAGGAGAACATCTGCAGGAATGGATTTGGCACAAAAATAAACGTTATTTCTGAAAGTGGCCGTAAGAGCAATACCATAGTGATACACACAATTTGTTGTGTATTATACGCAGATAAGTTTGATGTGGTATCCTCCATTATTGGCAACGTGCTGATATTGCAAAATTGCCTGCTTAACTACAGAATATAGAATGTCGTTCGAAATGTTGTGGATGTGGCATGTAATGCTGGTCTTGAGATCCACTATGTTGGCTGTGTGTTCATGATAGACAATGTCCCTACAGCCAAAAGTTGCAGGGTTCAGATCCAGCAAGCATGATAATCATGCACAGAAATGGAGGCTAATGATTCTGTCTTTGGTAAAAATGAGCCCGAGGCAACCACTTGACATGGGTGGCTAGGTGAGGTGGGACACCATTCTGCTTGAAAAATATTTTATCCAGACATTGACGCTGTTGAAATTCTGGAATCACCTGGTTGGCTAAAGAGATGCATATCCCTGACCAAGTAATGAGATCGGCACAACTGAGGTACTTTGAAAAAGAAAGATCCGATGATGAAAGCGATTGTAAAACTAAACCTAACGGTGATCTTTGGGAATGAAGTAGAAATTGCACAATGTGTGGTTGCAAGTTGCCAAAATTCTACAGTTGTCAATATTCACATCATCATTCAGAAAGAAGTGAGCTTCATCCACAAATGTTTCATGGTCATTCTTTGTCCAGTTCAGTCTGAGTAAGAAACTGCTGGGCAAATGTTTCACTGCTCTTCGGTCAAGATTAAGCAACTACTGAACATTGGAAATCTTATAAGGTACCAGAGCACAATTTGTCTTACAACTTTGTGAATTGGTCTAACAACCATTCAATACTTCGTGCTCTGTTGCTTCCCAAGACATTTGCCATCCTTCCTTCCTGTAATGCTATGGCTATGACTCCACTGTCTGCTGTGCTACAGGCTTCCATCCTCTGCCAGGCTTGACCTCTAAAGCTGTGCGAACACCACGCAACATTACTGCAATTTAGTCGCGCGATTTTGACGTCATGAGTTGATATAGAAAATGCTTAGCACTTTTATATGCAATTTATTTGCAACTTTTGTCATCCGACTCGAGTTGCATTGACACCTGCAACTCTGAAAGTTGCATCGACGTCACAGGGGATTACCCAATCACAGGGCAGCGTTGGAACACGTCAGTTGTGAAACCACACCCATGAAAAAAATGGCGTCGAAAATTATATCTGTCGATTCGTTCTGAAGACAGGCTCATACTCAATTAATATCAGAGTATTGCGAGTTTCTTTCATGCAGAAATAAAGTTAATACTGAAATGCAGTAATTGTATGCGGCAGAATTTATCAGAGAGGTTTCAAAACCTCGATTTTTTCGGATTTTCCACATCGGGTTTGGCAAACGCGAAGGCTGCTGACGCAGTAATGCAAAAGTTATGACGTCATTGTTTCCAGGGGAGCATGGTTTCTTATTGGCTGTTGGTCATTCGTTACTTTTGATTTGAAATAATAACATGAAATTAAATTCCATAGCGGCTAATAATTTTAAAAAAATATTTATTACATGTTGCAAATCATTCACTCTTATATTATGTTTGAAACGACATAACCGAATTTTGCTTGACGTCACACGTGACGTATTTAAAATCTGCATTGTCATGGGTCGGTTGCATTTTTGAGTTGCATATCCGAGTTGCATCGTGTTTGCGCTTGACAAAAGTTTATATCAACTCGTGACGTCAAAATTGCGCGACTAAATTGCAGCAAAGTTGCGTGGTGTTCGCACGGCTTAAGGAACTCGCTTCAGATTTCTAGCTTATTTTCCGTACACCATTTGCAGTCAATGAAACACTTTTAATCCATTTAACGTCTTAAACTTTTATACAATGCTGTTTGTTAAGGCTCAGCTGTTATTTTGTTAAAATAGCTTCGTGAGAAGTGCGTGATTCTTCGGTAACAGTGACATTTTGCAGTGAAGTGGTCACTGTTACCTCCCCTCCCTGCTTTTATAGCAGCTTCTTTTGAATCATTTAAGCCTTGGTTATTTGCATTATCCAATACAGTATTGCATCACTATGTATTGCCTAGCTGCCACTTTGGAACTATTTATTTATTTTTGTGCCAAACAAGATTCCATTGTTGTACATGTCCTCATGTCAAATATGAAGTTGTTCGCTGATTAGTTCCCAGTTACAGTCTTTCAAAATGTGAACTTTAATTATGAACACCCTGTAATTTCCTCTAATTTACTGGCTAATATGTGTTCTTTAAGGTACTAATACAGTGTGGACAGCAAATTCAAACAGGTGATAGAAATCGAGATTTTCCAGTTCAGTATTGTAGTAGGTTTTAGGTAGCTCTGTTAGATTTATTAAAATAATCAAAATATTCATAGGCCCAAATGAAAAGTAAAACTGAAATAAAAAGTGCACTTTGGGAGATCTAGCAGAACAAATAATCAGAAACTTTGCAGAACAAAGGTAGAGGTGGTAGATAAACAATATGTAACATACACTTAAGATCAGCATAGATTAGTTGGGGAAAAGGCTATCAGAGTTGATACCAGATGCATTAATCTAAGGATACATAAAACTTTGCATGGAGATGAAATTTTAAAACTCTGCATTATCAATATTGACCACAAAATCATAATGATTTGAAGAGACTAGTGTAAAATGTACACAAATCCACATTTTACAATAGTTATATTGGGTTGGCCAAAAAGATCGTTCAGTAAAGTTTGTTAAGTAAAAACAAAAGACACATTTTTCATTATCACCAATAATTTTATTGAACGACTTCGTCAATGGTTTGTTTCACTAGCTTCTGCCATCTTTCAGGAAACTTCATAATTTCATCTTCCCAAAACTTTTTCTCTTTTTGAGCCAAAAATTGTTCCAGGTACCTTTGGTGTCTTTCAGGAAATTGAATTTTTTCCATTAGAATTTTGTAAAGACAAAAAATAAATGGAAATCAGAAGGTGCAATGTCTGGTGAATACTGCGGATGAATTAGATCTTCTCAGCGAAGCTGTAACAGTTTTTACCTGGTCATCAAAGAAACATGCAGTCTTGCGTGCTTATTGTCATTCCATCTTCAATATTAAATTGGCGACACAAAATTCACCAGTTTTGATCAGTTCTTGTTTTAAATGCATGCTGATTATGACAGCTGTCACAATAAAATCTAAAAAAATGGTGTCGAACGACGTTAAAGACAGTTAAGCACTACTAGTCAACTTACGTAAAAAAAAAAAAAAACAACGAATTTTTTTGGCCAACCCAATACACTCATTTAGAGCTTTTATGAGCAGAAAATCAGAATCCGATGTTAATCTATTGAAAACATTCAGAATTCCGTGTTAAACATTCTGAAGTACTCTTTTCTGGTGCAAGTGGTTATTTGGGCCAATCAAAGTCAGTATCACATAGCACTGGTGTATTGTGGCCAAGGAAACTATTCTCTGAAAAGAAATGTCAACAGATATCAATCTGCCAAAGATCATCACAGAGAACTGTCAAAATACTTTTTTTTTAAAAAATATATCAGGGTCAGTCAATTAAAAACAGACCATGCAGCGTTGCACAATTAAAATGTGTTTCACCTTAGAAGTAATAATAGGAAGAGTTTAAGCACTTGCATCACTTTGACACTTGCCGATCAAAAGCCTTCCCATAGAAGTCATTGGGTTGCTTCTGGAACCATGTTCTTACTACATCCTTGGCATCATCATCTGATTGGAATCTGAAGCCTTGCAATGCCAGTTTCAGTCTCCAAATACATGGAAATCACAGGGAGACAGGTCTTTGGGTGTTTAAGGATGTCTTGCATTAATTTCAACAGTATCTCTTGAATAAAGTTTGCTGTGTGGAGACAGGCATTGTCACGCAAAAGGAAAGCAGTCCTGGTCACTTGGACTTGATGGCATGTCGCAACCTCATCAGAGTTTCTTTGCATTGATGAGCATTGATCGTTGCTTCTTTGCTGAGAAATTCAATAAGCATAATTCAATAATGTTGTGATAACACAGCTGAACTGTGGCTCACCCCAACCTCAGCAGCAATCATCACTCTTTCATTCCTCCATATGAATTTGTCCAAGTATTGAATGATAGTGTCTGTCATGGCAATCCTCGGCTGTCCTGGTCAATCATCATTCTCCAAAGAAGCGAGTCTCTCTTGCTCCATTTTCTAACTCTCGATAATCACAAACAATGTTCACATAGACTGAGCTCATGCAATAATGCATTTCAATTCCACTCAACCCTTCCGCTGTCAAAAAGCATTCAACTGCAAACTTCTCTTCTTTACCTGCCGCCATTGAACTTAAGATGGTAACTGACTGCACACATTGTCCCTTACTATCACGTCACTGAAAGTTAGCTTTCACATGACCTGATGACATACTACTTACCTCTTGGTAGGGATTCAAACTTTGTTTCCTACAAAATCCATTTCAAATTTCTGTTACATTCACCACAAGAAAACACAACCTGTTTTTAATTGACTGACCCTTACACATATCTGATTACATCAAACTGTAATCAAATCTGATTACTGATGAAAAAAAAAATCCTTTAAGCAACATTATAGTGTTACACTTTTTGATATGAAGTTCCTATATATTTTGCCATTTCAAATGTTTATTTTTTAATAATAATCATGATAATGTAAAAAATAACATTTTTGCAACTACAAGCTCCAAATAAATTAAAAGTTAAAAATTTTTGTTATTAGTTTGATGTTATGTTTATTTTTCTGTTTGAAGTTTTTACTCCTAAATATTTTAATAATATGCAGTAAATTTTAAAATGTAGTAGTTAAAATAAATAAATAAAAAAAAAAATACAAAACAAGAACAAATTACTTGTAAGAAGACAATACTGATTATTGATTTTTAATGTATTACTACCAACAAAATAATAAATTACAAACCATTGTAAAAACAATGATAGCAATAACAATAAATATGATATAAATAAAAAAACGCTAGGAAAATTTTTTAATTTAGCATTAATGAGAACAAGATTCAAAAATAAAATGGTAAAAGTGTGTTTCTAAATTTTTTTACAATTGCAATGTTAAATCTGATCATGCTATGTTTTATTTAAGAAGCACACAAAGAAGTTCATCTGATTATTTTGATCCATCGTTGCATTTTTTATTTTATTGAAATTTAGGTAATGCCTTAAAAAAAAAAGAAGAAAGAAAGAAAGAAATGAACTATTCATTTTTGTTGTAAACACGAATTTAATGGAAAAATGAAACAATTTTTCATTTCCTAAAAAGATCATTTTGCAGTTGTGTAGACTTTGGATTAGCCCTTGCATTTGACATTTTGCACAGAGAACAAAACAGCATGTTATTAATTAGATTAGCAATTAGCTTTATTAATTATTTTACAAACACATACAACTAATAAAAAATTTAAATAGTTAAAACATACCTCTGCAAACTGCCCTTCGCCAACACCATCACGATAAAAAATAATGCGTGCTGGCTCAGCATGCAACTTATTTTTGAATTCTATCAAAAGTTCTCTAACACAGGATTTTAATTCCTGTATTATCTCAATCCGATGCTGCTGAACACACACTTTCGCACTATATAAGCATGCTCGTCTGTCCATGCTGGCTACAATCTATTAAAAAAAAATACAAAAAATGTTGTGAGGCTTTCTATTGGTAGTAAAAGAAAGAATATAAAATGCAGTTATTGGTAAATTAGGAGCAATTATACATACACAAACTGATAAAATATATCATCATATTACAGAAATGATGAAACACTATTTTTACAGACTGAAGTTGAACTTTTTTACATTAAATGAGAGAGAAGGTTTGAAAACATATTGATTAAGTAATCAAAATAAGTTAAAACGCACTTACTTTGTCGTAAATGAAAGTAGGGCTCCATTATCTGACAGTTTCACAATATTGCAGGTGTTTCATCTTCACGGGATTTAACAAATATATAGGACAAAGCCTATACTCCTGTCACCAGTGGGCAAAAAGCTTGCCATTATTGTTAGTAATTCCCATACTATAAAGTATTTTGTCTTGTGTCATCCTATATATACT
>JAFIDM010000001.1:15300980-15320568 GCA_023159025.1 Thereuonema tuberculata
CAAATGCAAAGAAACCTTCTTTATTATCACTGACAGGCTGTGTTACAACGACAACCTATCAGTTTTCACTATTCCCCAATACGGATTCCATAAATAATTCCAACCCGCAAGTTCCTTGCTCCTTCTCATTAACTTTAATTCTGCATTTGCCACCTTGATTTTTTTTTTTTTTTTTTAATATATATATATATAATTCCTCTTCATTCCAAATTTCCCCTTCCGGTTCCCGTAACTGGGTTTTGCTGTCTCCCTTCATCTCTCTCCCTCTCCACGAGGTTCTTCTCCACTCCTCTTCATAGCCCCAGGCGACTTGGCCCAATGCCAACACCCCTAAGTCCCGAATGGTTCCACCCAACTCAAAGCGTCCGTTGGATCTAATTTCTTATTTTTCGAATATGTTATTCATTTCTCCGCTTGAGGACGAAGTGCAGCTCACTTCGAAAGCGCTCGCATTTATTGTATTATTATTTATGTATTTTATTAGAACTGTGTGTGGTGGCCAGAACCCAGTCATTCCATGAACCCTGGAAATAGTTGTCTGTTATTGTAGGGAGAGCGCCTTTGTGTAAAGAGTGTGACATTTAAAAGCTTTTGAAAAATGAAATCCTTATACGCCATATTGCAAAATGTTAGTGGTGGAGAGCTCTTGATTATAACTTTTGTGAGTTCTTATCATCCCTGATTCGTAAAATCTATTCATCTTTTATGTTGCTATAGATCACAGGTTTGCTGGTATCCAATTCATGGTGATGCATGTTGCAGTGACTTGCTGTGAAATACGCCATATTTTTAGTTTTGACCGCATTACAATGCTCTTTTAGCCTCGTTTCTAGCTTGCGCTTGGTCTGCCCAATATAGAGACACGTATTATTTCTATGCATTTTGCAATAGATTTCGTAAACAACTTCATGCTCATTTAGATCATTGTTTTTTCTTTTTTTTTCCCTTTTCTGCCCTGTTGAGCATTCTGCCAATAGTTATGTGGTTTGCAAGCTAGTCCTAATTGGCTGTACCTAAAATTGGCTTTAATTTTTTAATTAATGTTTCCTCATATGGAATAGATACGTATCGATCTATTTGTTTTTTGTGTGTGTTGTTACCCGGGTTTTTGTATTGAGAGTTGATAAAACCTTCTTATGTACTTATTTAAGTATTTTTTCCCTCCTCCTTTCTTTTGTCAGTATGTCGTCATCTGAATTTATGTTTATTCAATAAAAAAAAAATATTCTTAATATTTGTTATTTTTTCAAATGTTATAATTAACTTGTATTAATAAATATTAAATGTATTGATTGTACTGGTTTGATTTCTGGTTGACATTGGTTTATGGTAAATGGTTGTCATTTACGTTATTAAAATTGAAATCATTATGTTTGTTTTCTTTTAATATTGTTTTAGTTATTTATATACTCACTTAAGTATTAAGAATTTCTATTTTCTATTGTATTATAAAAGGTTAACATTATTGTTCTATATTTTGTTTTGTTATTTTTTATCTTGATTTATTCAACTATTTTATTGTTAATTTAATTTGATTTTGTATTAATATAATGTAACTATATGTAACTTCAGCACCCGCAGACAGGATCTCAAAGTAGAACCTAGCAGGACTCTTAATTTCTTGGCATTTTAAATAACATTAATAATAATAATAATAATAACAACAAAAATGATAAATAGTTTTCACCAACATCTCCCAAACTGGCAAACATCCTATGCCTCCTCTCCCTTACATATGTCAGCACAAGACATTGGGTGTTTGCACATGGTGCAACAGAATTAAAAACAATCCAGATGAGCAGACTTCTGTCCCAGTTAAAGTTAAGGTGCTAGGCACCATAGGCCTAATAATTCAAAATGTTATTGAAAAAATACACGCCTTTTCATTAACTTCATTTCCTTTAATAAAAGTGTTTTACTGAGGTGTTACTTAAAATATTTTCAATAAAAATTAATTTTTTCTGACAATAAAAAATTAAAATACTAAACTTTGATACTAAAGTAAAATACGAGTTCTATTAATTTCAAAATTATTCACTAATAATTATTCAGGACAAAATATTTAAAGCAACCATTTTTTTTTCTCGCTTTCTTTTTAAAATACGGTTATTTCCGTATTTTTGGTTTTGAATCATACAATTGTACAATCATACAATTTACTTTAGTGAAATTTTGATGGGAAACTTAACCCCTAAAACCGAAAGTGAAAGTATCCGGCCTCAAATAGAAAGTAAAAGTCATTCCCGCCCATTCCACAATTGTATGATTCAAAACCAAAAATACGTAAATAATCGTATTTTGAAAAGAAAGCAAAGAAAACAATGGTTGCTTTAAATATTTTGTCCTTCATAATAGTAAAATCAATAGAACTCGCTGTATAATAACAGAGTTTAGTATTTTAATTTTTTATTGTCAGAAAAAATTAATTTTCATTGAAAATATTTTAAGTAACACCTCAGTAAAACACTTTTATTAAAGGAAATGAAGTTAATGAAAAGGCCTGCATTTTTTCAATAACATTTTGGATTATTAGGCGTACGGCGATGGAAACGGGTGAATTTTCAGTTTGAATCGCCATACTTTCAAACTATATTCAATTTGAAAATATGGGTTTTACCTGGGTTATTACCTGTTATAAGTGAGAGTTACTGCTTACAGAGCTATGACTAAAGCAAGGGATAACTTGAATTTACTAAATAAATAAGCAGTGACGAAGTAATAATTTTTGGATATTTCATTTACGTAATTCAAAAAGAGTACCAACTTTGCGATTTTTTTTCTAAGCTCAGGAGCAAATCACCATCTTGATTTTTTTTTTATAAGTTACTTCAGACCTTTTTTAGACTTGGGTTAAAATCTCAAATTTTTAAATGTTGTCCCATATGGCCATTTAAATTTTTTCCTAAATGCTTACATGCTTTCTATTACTACAAAACTATTAGTCATAGACTAATTTCGTTGGAATTTTTGGATTCAGCATAAAAAAAATAAACGGGGAAAACAAATTTGGTTCTATTTGATTGATTAGGAGATGAGATATTCAAGAAAATACATCAAAAAAGGGGCGTGGCACAAAAAAAAAAAAACTTCAAAAATTCATATCTCGGCAAATATTTAACCAAAAAAATCCCATATTTTGCAGAATGTGTTATCTTATGACCCTTTACATGCAAATAAATTTTCACTAAAATCTGTGATGGTGTGGTTAACTCATCAGGTGATCTGACGTGGAATGACCCTGAAGTTAATTATTATAATTTAATAAAAAAAATTCGGTATTCATGGATTTAATCTTCCCTCTGAACTTCTGTGTTTTGTTTTTAATAAATGCAATTGAAATTTCTTGTTATAGGTCAAACTATTTGAAGAACCATCTTTTCATAAAGGATTTTTTTAAAAGTGTAATCTGGATATATGTTCAGAGGAAATATTGAAAGATATTGTTGACATGAGAACAAGTTCACAAGTGAAACTTGCACTTATAATTAATTCTCACTTCCTCTTGAACATTTGAGTTTCAAATCTTTAACCATCTCAGAATAGATCTGTTTCACAGTATCATCTCTTTATCAGCTATGATAGCTTTCGAAATGTGAAATGATTACCATGATTTCATTATAGTTTACCTTCATTTTTCTGTGGTGGCATCAAGGAGAGTTTCACATCTTCGCTGACAAGAGGTGATACCTCATTTTCTTTTCTTTGTTTAATCAAGGCATGTTAGGCCTTCTTACATATGCATAACAATACTGATTGAACTAGAACATCAAAAAATGAAGCTTACCATATATTGGTGTCTTCCCAGGCAAAATATTTATAATTAATTGAAGATGATGATATTTGCGTTTTAGCTGTTGATACATTGGCTGTATATCCCGCTGATTTAATCTTCCAATTATATAATCAATTGGTTCTTGCACATGGATGCCAACGCTCTTTCCAATTCGCTTAAATTCGTCAACAAAATTTCTGAAATGAAATTTTTTATTAAGGTATCAAGCAATGCTATACAGTTTCATAAATGAACAACAGGAATGTAATTTTATCTCTTTCTTATATTTTAAAGATAAATAATCTTATCATATAATTGCAATAATACGAGGGTGGGCTGAAAAGTTTCCGACCTCAACATGAAGATGGTAGCAATCGTCAACCAAAGTGGGGGAGTGTGTTTGCGCATGTGTTGAAGATACTCACCGAAATCGCAGCCATTTTGGATGCGCAGTTGTTATTTGACAATCGTTTGAGTCGATGTAAGTGTTTTTGTGATAATGGAAAAAATTGAGTATCGAGCTGTCATTAAATATTTATTTTTGAAAGGCAAAATGCTTATGCAAATCAAAGACGAGTTAGACACTGAACGGGGACTCTGCACCTTGAAAGTTTGGGCAGCTGAATTTAAACGTTGCCATACCAGCTTGGGTGACTACGAACATTCGGGACGTCCAAAAACTGCAACCATTGATAATAACATCACTCAAGTTCACCAAATGGTGTTAGACAACCGTCGAATTAAGGTTAGAGAGATAGGAGAGGCTATGAATATCTCCAAAGAATGTGTTTGGACATATTGCATCAATAGGCCAGTCAATAAAAGCATCGAACATCGCAAACGCACATGTATCTACGATTTTTTTATATGTTGTTAGGACCCCTAAGAGTAGTTTATACCTAAGTTTGCAACCCTGAAAACCCTGTGCTACTCCTGTGGTGTTCAAAAAACTGCAAAATTCGGCCACCTGTGTCAGTTTTGTCAAAAAAACCACGTGAAGGTAGCGTTTATCGGGTATCTTTACTCTATACTTTTGTAAAGCAAAAGAAATTTGCTACAATTTGAGCCCAACTTGAACTCTCTAGGTCTATTGGTTGCGGAGATATAGCCAGTCAAAGATGGGCAAGTTTTTGCAAAAAGTGGCGAGTTATCAGTAGGGTCATGTTCCAAGACACGTACTAGCTAAACTAATGGTTCTAGATAAAGATCATGAGAGAAGAAGTTGTAGAGAATTAAATTAGCTGCAATTTGATTCCAAAATGGTGCCTCTAGGCCTCATAGTATCCTCAAAAACGAAAAAATAGTAAAACATTGGATTTGGAAAAATGAGGAAAAAATGATTACTGAATTATGTTGGTATGTATTTCTTTAAAAACACGTGCAAGAATGCGCAGTTAACCTTGTAGATGTAATATATGGTTTCAAATAAACATACACTAAACAAATAAACGTAAACATGAAATAAACAACGGAAACATAAATATAAATTCTATGTACACAGTTACACATAAACACCGCAGTAGTTTAGAACTTCGCCCTTTTAGAAGGGCCAGGTCTCATCCGGTCTGGATCAGTGAGGGAGGGAGTGGGAGGATGGACGACATTTTATGGAGGTGGAGGTGGGTCGTCATATGGTGTTGGGTCATCCACATCATTTACAAATGATGAGTATCGCAAGGTGTTCAGCGTTCCCGCATCTCCGCCGTACAGGTTCATCAAGATCTTCTTGCCAGCATTTCCTACTTCGTCCTGGTTGGAGTTTCGATCAAGAAAAATGCTGGCGAGATCTATCCAGTTCTTTTTGAGGGCGTTGCACCACTTCATCTTGTCTTGCCAGAAAAGAGCAGAGGTCGTGTCACACCCACTGATGGCATGCAGGAACACAACCATCCCTCGTGGAACCTTCATTTCTCCACATGTGAAGGAATTTGCTGTATAGTGAGCGCACTCTGACCCATCTCTGCCGCATTTCTGGAAGTACACGTTCGTCTGTCCAGAGCTTAAGCCGTTGAGGAGGACCAGTCCTCCCCAATGATGAAAACTTGGTCGAACGATGAGCTTTTGGAGATTGCAGTCATCACTATATCAGTATTGGCGTCTTCTTGAGATTGATGTACCTCGATACCGTGCCTCTCAAATTCAGTATGCATCATGGTACTGATGCGTTTGTTAGATTCATTGGAGAGCAGTTCTGCCTGGGGAACTTTGATGGGTGTTGATTCATGAAACAACATGTCACTGCAGGAGAGAGAAGCAGAGTGTCGCAGGCGTTCAGCTGATTTAGTGCTCCTCATAGATGCATGATGTGGGTATCCACCACAGCTACGTTTGTACCAAAGTGGTTGAAAACTTAGCTAACGTATCCCGCCACAATGGCTCTGACTGAATCATTACGATGCCAGATCACCTTGTTAACAATGTTGGGCCAGATCACAATGTTAACTTCACATTCTTGCACGTGTTTTTAAAGAAATACATACCAACATGATTCAGTACAATGTTTTCCTCATTTTTCCAAATTCCGATGTTTTGCTGTTTTTTCGTTTTTGAGTAAACTATGAGGCCTAAAGGCACCATTTTGGAATCAAATTACAGCTAATTCAATTCTCTGCAACTTCTTCTCTCATGATCTTTCTCTAGAACCTTTAGTTTAGCAGGTATATGTCTTGGAACATGACCCTACCGATAACTTTACAGTTTTCGGAAAAAGTTGCCCATCTTTGACTGGCTATATCTCTGCAACCAATGGACCTAAAGAGCTTGTGTTGGGTTCAAATTCTAGCAAATTTAGTTTGCTTTACAAAAGTATAGAGTGATGATAGCCGAGAAACGCTTCCTTCCGGTTTTTTTTTCGACAAATCTGACACAAGTGCCCGAATTTCGCAGTTTTTCGAACACCACAGGAGTAGCACAGGGTTTTCAGGGTTGCAAACTTGGGTATACACTACTATCAGGGGTGCTAACAACATATAAAAAAATCGTAGATACATGCACATTTGCGATGTTTGCTTTTTTTTGTGTCGATATTGACTGGCCTACAAGATTTAGGCATGCGAAAGCTGTCCACGTGTTGGGTGCCACGTTTGCTCACTTTGGACCAGAAATGTGTTTGCATGAACATTTCCAAAGCTCTGTTGGTGCAGTTTAGGCGCAAGAAATCAAGAGTTTTGGCGCCGGATAATTACTGTAGATGAAACTTCGATACAGCATTACACTCCTGAATCAAAAATACAATCAAAACAGTGGACTGCCAAGTGGGAATTGGCTCCAAAAAAGGCTGTTCCTTCGGTTGGGAAAGTGATGGCGACTGTTTTCTGGGACAGTCATGGAGTTGTCTTAATTGATTATCTTCAAAAAGGGACCACCATTAAAGTAGCATACTATGCATCATTACTTGACAAGCTGAAGGCAGAAATTTCGGAAAACTGCCCCATTTGCAGAAAAACAAAAATCGTTGTTCCACCAAGACAATGCGCCATATCATGTCTCACTCCTCGGTTGCCATGGTGAAAATTCACGAATTACGGTTTGAACTGCTTGACCACCCTCCTTACTCACCAGATCTAGCCCCAAGTGACTTTTTTTTGTTCCCCAAGCTAAAAATTGCGCTCGGAGGACAGATTTTCGTCAAATGAGGAGCCATCCTCTTCATAAACAACTATTTTGCAGAGAAAGACCCTGAGTACTATTTGGACGGGTTGAAGAGATGGGAGCATCACTGGGAGAAGTGTATAGACTTCTCGAGAAGTAAAACTAAATTTGCAGAAAAAATGTTTCGATTCTTTGTTAGGTTGGAAACTTTCCAGACCACCCTCGTAAATAACAAAGGATTTTGTTTTGTTATGTTAATATTTGCAAAGCATATTACAAAGATATTGTAAGGTGTCTTTCCCCCCCCCCCCCAAAATACACAAATGCTGATGCCTTTCAATAATAATAATAATAATAATAATAATAATAATACAAACGCCCTTGGCACATCTTAAGTCAAGTGGACACAAATAAAACAGGGCAAGAAATAAACACAAACTTAAAATGACAAATGAATAAAACATTACAAGATGATATAGAAAAGATAATGTGGATCCAGAGTCAAATTGGAAAAGAATTTTAAAGAGATAGTATGGATAAAGTGAAGGGAGAGATTGGAAGTACCTCACCGATTGTTGCTTGTTCCTCTGACCTATTCCTTTTCATTATCCACATTTTTAAGATCTGCATCTGACCTCTCTTTGCCTTTTCTCCACAACAGATTGTATCTTCCACTTACTTCTCATGTGTATTGTACCCTTTTCCTCTAAATATTAATTTCTCTATCATTCCTTCAATCTTAATACAGGCATTTTATAAGAATGCTAAAAGATTTCAACTCCGCCTCAACAAAATGTGGAGGAAAAGCAATCTATATAATGCTTTCACAAAACTACCTTCAATAACAACCATCTATTCTGAAGTATGAATGATAATACTTCATCTTCATAATAATATATCTTTTTTCTTAGGCTTTGCCATTAAAAGCAATTTAGAGAAATGGATGGATTTGAGTGGATTATTTTTTTTTTTTTTATGTATGAAACTAAAAAGGTAGCAAAAGACAATTAAAATTTGCTTAATTTCGATGCTGATTTGAATTAATGTCTGTAAAATTATCTTAATGAAGAAAATAGACATAATTTAAACTGGAGGTCGAAACAATACTGAAATTTAAAAGACATACAATTCAAATTTAAGATATTTATGTTATACACTCTTTGACAAAATTGATGCACCAAGAAGGAATTATCCAAATGAGACAAAATTTCGTACGTCTATTATACATGTGCAAAAAACGAAATGATTAGAATTCCAGAACAATTGGATGATTTATTGGACAGAAAGAGCTACATAAAGTGAGCAGATCAGTATGGCATTGGTCCACCTCTGGCTTGAATAGTAGCTGTTACCCGACGTGAAATTGATTGATACAGTTGGCAGATGGTGTTCTGCACGATATCTTGCCAAACGGGCTCCATTTGGTGGACCAATTCTTCGGCATTCTGGGATGGTAGCAGGCGATGCCCCATCACATCCAAAATGTGCTCAATAGGAGAGGGTTCTGGCTGGCCAAGGAAGTGCATCGCAACTACGAAAACAATCAATGGAGAGGCATGCTGTGTGCCAGGGCGTTATCTTGCTGAAAAGTAAGCCTGGGGTGCCATGAAAGGAAAGGCAACACAACAGATCGTAGAATGTGAGAGTGCCACGGAGGACTACCAAGGGGGCCCAACTATCAAATGAAGCAGCATCTCAAACCATAATTCCCTGTTGTCAGTCCGTGTGGCCTGCAACAGTAAGAGCAGGATTCTGACGATGGGCTGTCTCAGATACATCTGCACTGGTTGTCGTGGCTGAGTTGAAAACAGGACTAATCACTGAAGGCAATTAGTCCCCAATCAGCACAATTCAATGTTGATCGTGCCCGGCACCACTGCAATTGCTGTTGACAGTGCACACAGGTCAGTGGTAGGCAGTGTAATGGGTGCCGCAAGCGTAGATTCTGTTCCTTTAGTTTTCTAATGGTCCGGGTGGTCACTTCAGTATTGGTCACACATTGGATGGTTGGTAGCAATGAATCTGGTGCTATAACAGCTGCTCTAACAATCACTTATCTTCCCTTTCTGTCATCTCCCTAGGCCGACCGCTGCTCTCTCGTCACTGAAATCAGCCATGCAGGACCCATTCCTGCCACCATTGACTAATTGCTACATCGTTCCTACCCTAATGCTGAGCGATTTATCACTTTGTCCATCGAGCCACCTGCAATCCGATGGCACATCCTCTTTCAAACACCGTCATATGGTTGTATTGACCACGAATGCACCGGCAAGTCATTGTTACAGTCAACGAAGGAAACGCAATCAAAATCCACTGGAAGTTTTGTTTCTGAAAGCGAGATTTGCTCTTTATATACACGATCACGATGCTCAGTTCCAATGTGCTGTAGCTCAGGCTATTCATTCATCGGATGCGAATTTTTAATTATTTGCATATTCGGCTGAAAGGTTTTTGCATATAAATTTTCCTTACTATTGTATTATTTTTTTGGGGGGAGAGTCCCAATCCAATATATATTGGATAGACTTTCGATTATGTGGTATCTATAATAATAAAAACTCTTTTTTTCTATTCTTTCAGGCAGTCGAAAACTAAGCTTCTGATAATTTTTCTATCCATTAAGTTAATTCACTTTACCCTGACATTTAGGATTATTCTTAAGAATGCAGTTTTTTAATGAAAGAATGTACTTTAAACCAGTGTATATTAAATACCCTCATTTGTAACTCTCTACCTCACTTTCTGCTCAATCAAAAAACAATTTCTTCTCTTACAATAGATGCCATTTAATGAAGATACAAGTCGATGCTTAAATCTGGTTGGATTGGTTGTTTTAGCATAGAAGATTTTTGCTTTGATTTTATTACATCACAACAATAACAAAATAAAATATTCATTACTGTGCTGATGGAGTGGAAGAAAAATGACATACCGAATTCTTCAAAATTCAACAACACTCATAAAATGAGTACCTTACATCATCCTAGAATTGCTCTTTAAAATCTTCATTCACATGAGAATAGAATTAAATTAATAAGGAATTCTAATTGAGGATAGCTCATGGAAGAATTTATTATGTGCAAGCTCTCTTCTGAATGAATGTTAATGATTTGTGTATTATAGTCTTGTGAACCAACAATGTCTACCAGATTAGTTAGTTAATGTATAAATAACCAGTAAAAATTATTAAACAATTAACATGAGAAGTTAGAAATGCTTTCCAAGTGTTTTTAATTATGAAGCCAATGGGGTGCCTTCTTCCAAAATAAATTGATCTAAAGATTCTTGAACGGAATGTAAAATTATTTTCTCCACTGAAGAATACTCAACTTGAAAGATAGAATAAAACTACCCTTTCCATGACATTTACATTCAAGATTCTATTTCCCAATTGAAATTGTCAAGCAGATGAAGCCAACGGGTTCAATTTGTTTTCAATTGCCGTCTGATAAGTAAAATGCAACATTTTTGTTTATTTCTCAAAAAAAAAAAAAAAAATTAAATAAATAAATAAATAAATAAAATATGATAAAGTTTCTGTTGTATTAAGTTTCCAACCTGCACTATAAATCACAGCAAAGACCCTATTAACCAATGTTTTAATTCCTTCTTGTTATATCACATGGAGCGTGATGACACCACTAATGTGATGAGCTTTGTTTCTTGTTAATTTCCTTCATTGTATACATATTTCAGTGTGCAATTTTTAACAGAGCAAGAGCGACAGAGGCTAAACTATGTCAAGAACTAGTAGTTGAAAGGAAGAAAAACAGACATAGAAGAAAGAAAATATCCCTCACATTGGGAAATCTCCTAAGGCAATTCCAAAGCCTTCAGAGACTGACAGTGGAAGTTTAACAAAAACTGTCAAGACCTTTCTCAATATTTTTAATATAAAATCCATGTGGTGTATCACCGAGTTTTCTATTTTGCAACTAAACCATCCAAAGTGTTGCCAGACGATATCAAACAAAGAACAAATAATAACAAGGACATTTTGCTTTCAAATTTCTATATAAAGATGATTATTAATAAGACTAAAATCCAGTTAAATAAAAATTTCTAATAAAATTCTACTAAACTTACCTGCAGTCACGTAACTTATTGTCAAAATTAACCAAAACCCAGTCATCAAGATTCTTCACTTCACACAATTTGCCTTCTGACATATTCCAAACTCCAAATTTTGGCATGACCTAAAACAAAATATGAAAAAAAGAAAAAGTTCAAAGATCTCAGGTTGAATATACACTCATTAACAAAAAAAACGACGCACATAGAAGGAGTTGTCCGATGGAGACAAAAATTGGTGGAGAGGAAGATTATGTACAGAATAGAAAATGATTAAAATTTCAGACAAATTGAATGATTTATTTCAGAGTTACAGAGTTACAAAGTAACGAGCTCAATAAGGTGTTGACCCACCTCTACCCTGAATGCAAGCTGCCACACGATGTGGCATAGAGTGATAAAGCTCCCTGATGGTCTCCTGCGGTATTTCTTGCCAAATTTGCACCAATTGTCGGGCTAGGTCATCCACATTCCCTGGTGGATGCAGTCGCCTTCCCATCATATCCCAGACATGCTCGATTGGAGAGAGATCTGGGGATCTGGCTGGCCAAGGAAGTGTTTCACAAGCTGCAAGACAGGTCATATCAACATGTGCCGTATGTGGTCTGGCATTATTTTGCTGAAAAATAAGGCCAGGGTACTGCAATCTGGCTGACGGTGTGCAGACATGAGTGGCAGGTGGCGAAGCGGTCGGTATGAGCGTAGATGTCGCTCTCTCAGCCGTCTGTGAATGGTCATGGTTGGACACTCATGTGCGGGTCGCACGTCTGATGTAACGATGATTCAGACGTTGTGAGAGCTGATCTGACAATCACTCTATCCTCCCGCTCTGCTGTGGCCCTAGGTCGACCGCTACCTTCATGACTCTGAAATCTGCCATTGTCCACCCATTCCTGCCAGCATCTTCTAATGGCCGCATCACTTCGACCCATATGACGAGCGATTCTCCGATTTGCCCAACCTGCCTCTTTCAATCCAATGATACGACCTCTTTCAAACTCTGACAGTTGCACGTAATGAGCTCGAATCCTGCGGCTAGGCATTTTTTCAGTCGTTGAAAGGTATCCTAACTAGCAATGCAACAGAAATTTTGACCATCAGATTGAGAATCGCTTCTTATATACACCTGCTGAGTGCGCAGTTCCGATGCGCTGTAGCTCTCGCTATTCATTCATTGGACACCAAAGTTTAATCATTTGCATGGGCGGTCCCAATGTCTTTGCATACGAAATTTCATTACAATCGGACAATTCCTTTTAGGTGCGCCGTTTTTTTTGGTAATGAGTGTATTATGGACAGTCAAATGAAAATGGGTCAGCACGCATAGAAGTCGAGACGTTCAGAATTTCGTAACATTGATGTTTACTGATAACAGTGACATCTGTCGGGAATGAGGGCAATAGAGTGACAACTCTAACTTTGAGCGCTATTTGTTTATTGCACTGGAAGTAATGTTAGAGATACCTGTATTCATCCACCATCGGAAATGTAGACGAATAAAGAAGAACAGAGGTGTGGTTCATTTTTTGGCTGTTGGGGGACGAGAAATTTATCGTCGCATGTCTGCTGTGTACGGCAAACACTGTATGTCCATGTTCACATGTACTGGAGTGGCTTAAGAGATTCTGAAAGGGATGCATTTCATTGCAAGACAATCAGCACCCATGACAGGGACATGTGCGACTGGGTAAGATTGTGGATCCGTCAGCAACCTCAAGCCTTCTACAATAATGGAATTGACCATCTTTGTCTCCCAGTGGGATAAATGTATTAACAGTTTTGGTGATTACTTTTGAGGTAATAAATTTCCACTTTTTTGCATCTAACCAGTTTTCATTTGACTCCCCCTAATACATTGATATATCAGAAAAACTGACACACCTGTCTAATTATGTGTAATCCTCAATTCATTTGACTACCACAGCAATACAATAGGCATGGGTCCATGCCCCAATACTTTGGTAGATAGTATACACCTTACCATCTCAATAAAGGTCAGCAATTCCCTAATATTCATTAGTGGTGGAACCCTGGCTCTGACAGTATGATGAACCGCATCCCGTGTTTGTTTAATTTGCTTCAAATCCAACAAATGACTGGCCAACTCATTATACTAAACTTTGAAAAATGCTCCTCCAGTCATAATTTTTGGTGATGGTGATCCTGTGAGGTGGCACACTGTCCTGCTGAAATAGCCTGCTCTCATCGAGTAAATGCATGACATGAATGGGTGCAATTCATCTGCAAGGATGGTTAAGTAGTGTCCACAGGTCAATAACGTCTAAATGATGTATCAGGGATCTTAACTGAAAATGCCCAACCCATAACAGAGCCACTGCCATCCTAGACTGTCCCTTGTTGACATATAGGATTCATTGCCTCATGAGTTTCTTCCCCAGAGGTGTAATTGTCTATATACCAACTGAAAACAGTTGATACTGTGACTAGTCATGCCAGGCTACATGTTTCCAGTCTTGTGACCAGTAGCAGTGTTTGTAAGCCAAGGCAAGAAGCAAAGCCCCTGTGCTGCTGGGTCAGCAATGGAACCCATGTGGGCCATCAGCTCCAGTACCCCATAGAAGAAAGAGAACATTGAACTATTCGATTGCTGATGTTATGTATGATTTGAATTCTTCTGTTATCTTCTGCAATGTTGCATACTGGCCGGATCTTACAATGAGTGCTAGACGACACTGTCCACAATTGTAGATTACATTGGCTGCAGAGGTGTTGCATGCTGGATGTCTTCTTTGATGTTGTATTGTCACAGTACCCTTGAAACTGTTGCACGTGAAAATCCAAATTTCATGTTTATTTCAGTGATGGAGTGACCTGTTTCTCTGATACCTACTATCATGCCTTTCATAGTCACTTAAAATCGTGATATGCTACCATCATCACTGTGAATTACATGACAACAGACTGTAGTGAATCTGCCTTTATTAGTACTTACATCACAGAAGATAGTATTTAATGCATGGGGTGTTATGGCATGTATTGGAACTGGAAGCGACTGTCTCAGTTTTTCCGGTAATTCTGTGTTAATTGAAGAGATTGTTGAGATCATTCAATTCTTTATCATTTAATGTTTTAAAATGTTTTAGAAAAAAACTTTCTGTAAATTTTAAGGAAAAAATTAATACATTTACTATGTTTTCATATTAAGAAAAAAGATAATTTCATATTATTTATTACTTTACCTTTTTTCCAGCTAATTCAATTTCAGGAGGAGGTAAAATTCGTCCCTCTAATGACATAAGGTTATCGCTGACAGATAAGCCAAATTCTTTAACATATGGGTCTTCATTAAAATTGGCCTGCCGAAGCTACAATATATTTAAATTACAATTAATTGATGCTAAGAATATTGAAGAAAAATGCTTAATGTGCGACTTAAACTATAAGATATTAATGTATTTGCTTCAAAAATTACAACAACAGATTTAACTAAATTCTAAAACAGCCCTTCTCTTTTATTTTACAAACTAATATATAGCTTTCATTTTATTGTTTTTAATTTAAAATAAAAAATTTTAAAATTAATTTATTGTAAAAGACTAATATTTTTCCTAAAATGACTGCAACTTTTCATTCTATAAATTAAAAATTTTAAAATTAATTTATTGTAAAAGACTAATATTTTTCCTAAAATGACTGCAACTTTTCATTCTATAAATTAAAATAAAAATAATAAGATCTCATTCCTGTTTTAATTCAAACTGAGGACTGCATTATTTTCATTCACATCTTTCAACAAGATATTCCAATATTTTTAAGGAGAGGAAAGGAGTTGTCAATATAACAATAACTTTAAAAACTTAATGCTATCACAACGAAACTAAATTTAATATAGAATGAAAATATTTTAAATTTGTTTGCCAAATGTTTATTTGCATAATTTGATTAATTTTCATATTTGAGCTCATTTCCCAAAGTATATATGCAACAATTTTTTTTTTTTTTTACTTATTACATATAAGTTACTGAAGTAGTAAGACACCTGACTGTGGCCTAGAGGAGCAGGGCTCAGTTCCCTACAGGTCACGGATTTTTCTACAAACAGTTCTCTTCCAGGCAGGCCCTGGGGTCCACTCAACCCTCTGCTGAATGGGTATCAGGTTTCTTTCTGGAGGTTAAAGGTGGATGGGTGTCAGGACTTAGTCCTGTTGGTCAGGAAGAGCCGGGAGCCTTATCTTCCCAAGAGCCACATGGTTAAAGTATCCTACAACAAGCCTAACTAACTAACATATAAGTTGCAGATACACGGCAGCTTAAATGAGAAGGCTGGAGGAATCATGTTTGATACCCAGAGGTACGTGAGGATTTTTCCTTGGTTCTTTCTCCCTCTGGATGGGCCCTAGGATTCCCCTGCCCTTGGAAAAATGAGGACCAGATTTCTTTCCTGGGGGGGGGGGGGGGGGACTGAACTGACCACCCAATTCAAACTTAAGCCAGTTCATCATGAAACGTTGGAAGATTTACCTCATCAGATCCTTTGGATTACTCATAACTTCTTGTAGGAATTCTTTGCATCTAATTAAGTTGCAATAGGCTACTTTCATTTACTTGTCCTTACATCCAAACATTTATCAGAATCTTTCTCAAGGATGATTTATTTTTATTTACATTAAACATTCTTTACAAACTCCTTTAATAACGGCAAAAAAATTAAGGACATAGCACACAAAATAAATAAGTAACACTTTTTCATGTAAGCTTTTCTGAATATTCAAACGCATCAGATCATGACTTAAGAGTAGGAAGGCAATGCACTATTATAACAAATTAGCAGCAATGTACAGTATGAAGTTCCTGTACCTCCTATTATGGGCTGCGATGACATCAAGTCATTTGTTTGGACCATATTTTTTTGATGATAATGTTAATGGCGACACTTATTTACACGTTACAAATATGGTTAATCCCACACCTTGAAGACACCAGGTATCATGGAACGTGTATGACTACAGCAGGACGGCCCACCTGCTCACTTTGCTCTTATTGTGCACGGGTTTCTTCTTGAACATTTTCCAGGACTGTGGATTGGTCGTGGTACTCCAGCATTGCCAGCTGCATTGAAATGGCCACCACGAAGTCCTGATCTCACGACACCTGACAATTCATTGTGGAGAATCATTGTGTCTGAATGTCGTTAGCTACAAATGAAGAATTGAGCAATCCAGTTGAGGACGCATTTCAAACCATTACACCGGACATGCTCCAAAAAATGTCAAGTAGGACATGGCAACATATAAACTTGTGTATACAACATAATGGTGAACACACAGATGCATTGGACACTTTGGTGTAAATATTTTCTTAAAATATGACTATCAATTAAGGGGGTACGGGAACTATATACCAAATTTCCAAATATTGAGAATTTTTAGAGAAAAAAAAAAGGGCAACTCTCAGGTTTGAAACTTGGTGTGTGAGCACAAGTAGTCATTCCAACATGGTTGCTTGACCATTTTTAAAAAATTTGATTTTTTTTTTTTTTTTTTGGTCGTTCAATGACTCTAACATGTTAGTTTAAAATGAATATTTTAATTATTGTTTTAGATCTAGTATATAAATTAATGAAATTATTATTTCAATGTATGCATATATAAAAAAATACCCAGGTGAAGAATACCTAGTTGAATTGTTGTTCCAAGAACAAGACGCAGAAAAAAATCCCTGACAAACAAACAGTGGGTAGAATTGAACATGCTGAGATGATTTCAGTTTCAGTTACAACTAAGAGAAGATATTTTTGAATGCCTAGCAGAAACCTCAGGTTCAACTAGATGTTCTTCATTACATATACATACACTGAAATAATAAATTAATTGATTTAAAATACTATACATACATATTGTAAAACGTGGCGTTTGTTTGTTTTTGTTTGCTCAGAACAATATCTGCAATAATTACCTTAATTATCAAAAAGATTGCATAAAACTTGCCATTAAATATTCTACTCTCTCGTCTATGTTTTAAAATTAAGAAAAAAATAAAAACCAAGATTTCTTAAGAAAAATTAACAATGAAATTCTAAATTTCTAATATTCAAAAATTTAGCATTCCTTTTACTCTTAATCAAAAGATTTTATTTTAATTCACCAACCACTAAACCTTTAAAAGCCTCTTAACTGTGGTTCATTTAAGTATGTTTGTATGGTACTGAAATGTAGAATACAAATCATCGTAACATTGCTACTAATACCAAATCTTTTAAATGTTGTAAGACATTTTAAAATTTCAGTAGTTGTATAAATAGAGAGTTTTTGCCCAGCTCGCTATTCTAATACGGTAACGCTGAAGTCACATGACTGGTATTCTGCGCATGCGTCACTATATCGTAGAGGAAATACAGTTAATGTGACACGTTAACTTTCCTCGAATAGCGTATCGCTTTACGATAGGAAACACGAGTTCCGATAAACATGAGTTCCGACACTAGCGCTCCTGGTGACGAATTGTAGAACTTGAATTCCAATCGATTTGTATCTATTTACTCGAAATTACCGATTACAAAAATGATTTTCACGATCGGAGGGCATCTTTTTCCTATGTTTTCGTGGATGCTTTCAGAAAACGTTACATTAGTAATCAAAATCATTACACAATTTCGGCTTGAAAATTTGAATCGGCGAGCCAGCGGAATCTCGAGAACATATCGTGGTTGATCGAGATTTAACGTGACTGAATTATTTATCGAAATTGATTTATCGAAACTAATAACAAAGAAAGACAAAACGATGAAAAAAAAAAAGAATATTTCCTATTTTAATTAATTAAAAACATTCATCTATTCGATGCATTGACTAAATGATATTTATAAAAATCAATGCTATTTTTTTCGTAAATAAACCGTAGGCATGATGACAATTGAGAAGTGTAAATTTTCACATTATGGCAAAAACTCTCTTCATGACAGAGCCCGCTATTGTGGTTTCCGTATTCGTTCACGTGACATTTGCGTTTCCCATATATAAATCACGTTATGGCAAAAACTCTCTAATCTCAAACTTTTGATTTCGCTCTTGGATATTGTTAATTATAATGTTAGTTTGGTTGTAATTATGAAAGCTTCATGGCATTAAAATTATGACTTTATGGCTCAATTGGAATAAGAGGTCTCTTGTTTGCTCACCGACAAAGGTTTTGCTGGTCTATTTCTTCTGTATTTGGTGCTGGGGTTCACACAATCCCTTTCAAATAGATTAGGTTCTTTACTGGCAATAAAAGAGGCCAGACATTGGATTGCTTTCTAACATCAAATTTGCTTCATGGCCAATAAACTAATGTAAGTTTATACCTTCCTCACCCCTGCAATAATTAGATTTAAAAAACTGTTTTGAATACTAAATTATAAATAGAACTTACTAGTCTCTGAATTTCTGCTTTTCTATCTGGCGCAGGAACTGCAGATCTCTGGAAAATAGGAGGGGGGGAAAATCCTATTTATGTACATACTTAAAATATTAACATTTTTAATTTATCAATGATTAAACTTAACTCAAATCTTTAAGAGTAATTAAATGGTTGGAAACCAGATTTCTTGGAAGTCAGATCAGAATTTCTATTGAGCACAACAGAAAAAGAAAAGACAACAGAAAATAAATGTATAAAAAGTAAAATTCATCATATAAAACTAAATAATAGTATCAAATGTTCTGCCGCAAACAGATTTAAATGCTTATCCAAAAAATGATGGTTTCAAGAATAACTAATATAAATATCTTATTTATGGTACATTCAACAAAGACTAGCCTCCTTTAAAGTGAAGCTTTGTTTATTACTGCTTTAGTGTCTATGGAATATGTTGGACAATACAGCATGAACAACTTCAATTCAAATACATTAATTTTAAAATATTTTTGTAGGAAAATTACTCTTTTATTTGAAGAGTATGTTGGCTCGTGAATAATTTGAAACTTTTAATTTCAATCGAACAAGGAAATACAAATAAACTGAAGAAGGTCCAAGCAACAAAAATGATACGAGGCATGTTTTTTAAGTAAGTACCGTTTTGCAATAAAACCAAAACTAGTAAAGATAGTGTCAAAATTTTTTTTATATTTTATTCCTGAAACATTAAGCCATTTTTCAACATAATTTCCTTGTTTGTTTAAACACGTATCACAGCGTTATATCAGTTTTTGT
>JAFIDM010000001.1:15325568-15360388 GCA_023159025.1 Thereuonema tuberculata
CTAGGGACCATGTAAAATAACCTCATGATTTTCTTCCTTCATTCAATCTCTTCCTCCAGTATTCTTTCATTCTTTCACTCTGTTGCTTTCGTCTTTCTTCTGTCCAGATTCCCCCCGTTTTCCTTTTCTGCTTTGCTTGAAAACCAACAAAATTTTTAACTGCTGATCTGAGCATCCCCCTATTCTCCAATTTTTCCGCTGTTATTCCCATTTCTTCCATGTCGCTCTTTACCTCCTTAAACCAAGTTATATGTGTTTTGGGGTTTTTATCAAAGTAGTTAAAGAGTTGCTTTGACAATCTGTCCTCATTCATTCTACTAAGGTGTCCGTAGAATGTTATTCTCCTCTTTCTCATTGTGTCCACAATCCTTTTTATTCTCTCGTATATTTCTCTGTTACTTTTGAGTTTCCATCTTCCATTTTCATAGTTTGGACCAAGAATTTTTCGGATTACTTTTCTTTCCTTCTTCTCAAGTTCATTTAGCTGGGTGGCCGTATTCATTGCTAGGCATTCTGATGCATACAGGCTCTCGGGTTTAATCACAGTTTCATAATGTTTTAGTTTTGTATTTATGGAGATAGATTTTTTGTTATAGACATTTTTTGTTAATTGGAATGCAAGTTCCATCTTTCTCATTCTTGCCAAGTTTGCTTCTTTATCTAATGCGTTTGATTGGATTATTTCTCCTAGGTATTTAAACTTGGTGACTTTCTTTATCTTTCCATACTTTGTTTCTAAGTATTTGGGACCTTCTTTAACATTTGTCATATATTCTGTTTTCTCAAATGATATTAAGAGGCCAGTTTTTTCTGCTGTTTCTTTTAGAATATTTATCTGTTTTACTGCATCTTCGTAACTTTCTGCAAGGATTGCCAGATCATCCGCAAAAGCCAAACAATCAAATTCCAAATCATCCTTCTTTCTTCCCATCCTAACTTTCTGTATACCTTCTATTTCCATTTTTTTTCTCCATTCTCTTATAACTTTTTCGAGCGTGCAATTAAAAAGCAATGGAGATAAACCATCACCCTGCCTCACTCCTGTCTTGATTTCAAACGGTTCTGAAATTTCTCCCATAAATTTAATTTTGGACCTAGTGTCTATTAGGGTTTGTTTTGTAATTGCTAGCGTTTTATTGTCAGCTCCAAATTCTTCTAATGTATTAAACAACGTTTCCCTATCAATGGAGTCATACGCCTTCTTGAAATCCACGATGGTCACATGAATTTTTTTGTTTCTTGTTTTTCTGTAGTTGATTATTAGTTTTAGATTCAAGATCTGCTCGTTGCATGATCTGCCTTTTCTGAATCCTGCTTGATACTCTCCTAGTTGTTGGTCTAGTTGTTTTTCCAATCTGTTTTGTAGTGTTTTAGATAATATTTTATATGTTACTGGAAGCAGTGAGATGCCTCTGTAATTGTTTGCATCAGTTCGGTCTCCCTTTTTTGTGGATCGGATGTATTAGAGCAGTTTTCCACTCTTCGGATATTTTCTCTGTCTTCCATATGTTTTGTAAGACATTGTGTAGCTTTTGAACCGTATTCACATCTACATGTTTCCACATTTCCGCTATCATTGAATCTTCCCCCGGTGCTTTGTCATTTTTCAGATCCTTAATGATTTGTTTGATCTCGGTCACATCTGGAGGATCTGAGTCCTTAAAAATGTGTACTGCGGTAATTTTTTCAAATTTTTCTTTCGGTTCTTCACAGTTCAGAAGCTTTTTGAAATATTGTGCCATTATATTGCAGTTATCTTTGTTGTTAAGTGCCAGTTTCCCCTCTTCATTTTTAAAGCATAAATTTTGGGGCTGATATCCTTGGAGACTTTGTTTAAATATTCTGTAGAATGATCTGGTGTTATTCTTCTTGAAATCCTCCTCAATTTGTTTAAATTGATTCTTTTCAAATATTCTTTTTGTGGTTCTTATTATTTTAGCTTTTGAGATCTTTGGATTTTAAAGTTGACATAGTCTTCATTTTTCTTGGTGTTATACCATCACTTTATAAAAAAAAACCTGTCTTGATCTAATTAAAAACAATACTTTTTAAAATTTTTGGGATTTACTTCTATGAATTCTAAATAAAAATTATATTATGTCTTGTTCATACCTATATATATATATATTTATAAAATTTAATATATCCTTTTTCAAGTGATTTGGACTATTTAATCATAAATTTATTGAAAAAATTATTAGTGTTTCGATCATTAAGCAATTTTAATATCGTTAAATAATCTTTTTAAGTACATTTTCTGAGGGAAAAAAAAAAAACAAAAAACATTCCTAATAAAACACTTACAAACATTGAAGGTCAATTTATAAAATAATTTAGAGAGGTTTTACTACTCCTTATACATCGTACTTTCCTTTTTAAATAGTAATGTCCGAAAACATCGAAGCTCCCACCATTTTGTTTCCATCGTTACACGTGTTTAACGTGCTCATTAATGATGTTAATCATTATTTCAACTAAATACACTATTTCTTGGGAAAAAAAAGTATTGAATTGGAGAAATAAGATTGTAATTAATGACTTTCTTACATTTTTAGGACACTGGCAACCCTGTGAGAATAAATTAAACATTAAAATAATCGACGTTTCCATCGTTACGCGATTTGGACATCGTGGTTCAATAACTTAAAAAAAGTATATTTACAGCAGAGAAAATGCACAAAAACTTATGAAAATGCTTTAAAACGTTGAAAAAATTATTTTAAAGCCTGATAAATGAGTTGAGATACTTATTATTTATTTTAGCATCCGAAATAGCGTTATTTCCATCGTTACTTTTTGACAAACAAAACTGGCAAGAAAATATGTGTTATATATCTGTTGTAATTTTTCAATATTTTACACTGCTGCTGTCAATTGTCGACCGAAATACTAAGCAAATCATCATTTTATTGTATTCATTCAATATTTTGATTATGAAACTTCTAAAAACGCATTAGAAATTTTTTCCCTTGGTGTTGCTGAGCATCAGTTAACATAAGAGATGTCCAAAATTAACCATTTGCAGCTAAGATGTTTTAATTTAAGGATATTTACAACAACCTTCTGTAATAAATGATACCAGTTCTTGTCTCTGAACAGAACTAAAAATTCACTGAGAAAAATAATTTAAGTTATAAGATCTAAATTTAATTTCTGAGATAACTTTAAGTTAAGAAGTATGTCTTGTCCCCACCTTTTTAAAATCACTCAAGTACATTATCTTAAACTCAGGGTATCAATTGCCCTACCCTGCCCTCCCTATAGGATCTAGTGGCAAAGGTCTGATGGGAGCTTCAAGCAAAGAAGCTAATTTAGTTAACAGAATTTATCTTATGGATCCAATCTACTTAGGAAGACATAAATGGGTAATACTGTAAATTGTCATCATAGAAATAGCATACATGGCTTATTTTTATTTATTGTGATTGCACAGGAAGGAATAATTACTATCATCATAATACATATATATATATATATGATATATTATAGGGTGGTGCCTCCAAATAGAAAGTACATCCTAAAAATCCAACCAAAGACCAAATAAAGATATCACAAATAGATAGTACTGCTTAAAGGCAGGAGAAATAATCATGAAAAAAATCTCAGAAAAACAGTTGTGTTAAACGAAACAGTATTGATGAAAAGATAAGCTTTGTAGTCTTTTCCAATAGAATGTGAGCGATAGATAAAAATAATTCTAAGACATTCCAAAGAACCAGCACTCTTGTGAAAAGAGGATCAAGCAGTATCCGAGTTTTTGGGAGGAAATAAATCTTAGGGTTGAATGAGGTAGATGGGTCTTCTGACACATGGCACTGCATCCAGGAAAGCACTTTCCACTCCCCAGATCCATGCGGTCTTGTTTTTCAATGGGGACAAACGCATCTTAACTGTCTTTGGTGATGAAAGTCTCACTGCGTCTGTTTTGATTCTAAGGACGGGGAAGCATCGGACGCAAGGGAAACCAGTCATCATTGCATTCGAACTAGTTTTGCTAGCTTTCTGTAGCAAAAATATTGAAAGAAATAGCGTTCTGAACTACTCCGTGGAAACAAATAGATACAAAAATAAATTGTAGAAATGTTTGCATTTGTTATAGTAATTTATAAAAATAAGATAATTCAATTTAATAAAGATAAATTCATTTTTCATAAAGATACAAAATTATTATCAAATAATTTTATGGTATATTTTTTTTTTCTTTTGTAGAATCAAAAATTGTGTTTTATAAGACAATTTAACTAGCATAGTAACATTTGACTCAGAAATGGATATTTTTAATGTTTTAATGAATAAAAGCTGCATTCATAATGGCTATAAATCTTTGTGTGGAGTTGTGCAAGGAAGAATACATCTGAAATGGTCTCTAGGGTAACACCCATTCCATCCAGGGACGTACAGCTCTGTTGCATGGCCTGGTACAATGCATCCGACCTCAATACCGTTGCTGTCGAGACGCATCAACGGCACCCCAGCTTCAGAAGTTCAATGAATGCAAAGCATGATTTTTGTAGTTCTGCTGCTAATTCTATAAACCTAGCATAATTTCCTTTATATTTATTACATGGAAGGTCATAGCTTTTATTTTGAATATTAAGTCTGAACTAGAAATTGTTGAGCTTGTTACAATGATAATTTAATTGTTTAATAAAATTAAAAGTATAAGCAATTTACTTTTTCAGTCATTAAAATGTCAAAAAATATGAGGGTATTTTTTTTTTAACATTCTTTATCACTTTCTACTTTATTTTCCTGCTTATACTTTAATATTTCTTCTTATATGATAAGCGTTAGATAAAAAAAAAAAAAAACTAAAATAAATAAAATAATTATCCAGATAAGCTGTGATAACTAAATATAAAATGTTAGAACTATAAGGTCAAAATTTTTAATAAAACATTAAATAGTAAATTTTTGAACACTTTTTCTCTTAATAGAAAATTAACATTCTAATTTTTATTACCTTTATCATATCAGCTGTTTGGATGTCTGTCAGCTTTTTACACTGTTGTCCAGGTACAATAATACACACCTATAAAAATACAACAATATATATTACAGTATACTATAATCAATTTTTTTTATTATTTTTTTTTACATAAAATATTTACCCTATCCCCTCTGTAAAAGAACGTCCCATCACCCCACTATTAATTTTTCTTCTGATTTTTAAACAGGCATATTAAAAAAAAAAAAAAAAAACTATGTGTGTTAGCCAAACAATGGAATGTCACAACAATTCACATAATCGTTGCCAGGCAACAGGAATACTAGTCCATGATCAACTCAACTGCTCAAATTTCCAACTGTTACAAAATTAGATTTCAATGTAGTATTGCATGTATGTTTTGGAATTCTTTAATTTATTTTTCGTTTTAGTTTTTAGTTTACTTGATGTAATTTGTTTTTTCAAATAAATACAATGTTTCCGTTACATATGAGAAGCTTCCAGAGAGAATTGATGGGCAGCCTTCTAGTTTTTCTAAAAATTTACTTAGCACTTCACTTAATTTTGGTCATATTCTGACAAAAAAAAAAGCAAGTAAATATTTCAGATATGCAGGTTAATAGAATTCAAAAAAGATCAAATATGAAAATTTTAAATTTTTGGAACAAAATTTAACCTAAATATGTTAAGTTTTACTCATTTATCTTTCTATTACTGAAGCAAATTTGAAAAAATATATAAATACTAATAATAAAATGTGATTGATCTGAAAATGGATGCCAGATCTGCTGTTAAGCTTAGCAAGGCAATTATTAATAGAAAAAAAAAATCAATTCACATAAAATTTGGTATCAATTCAGGCGATTTAAGAAAATTTGCTTTACTTGTCTTCGATATTAATATACACTGCCATTCAAAGTTTCCGGATAGTGCAAAGTTTGTAGATAAATCAACGAATTGTCAAGATTATATTCCATCTACATGTCAGTAGTTAATAAGAAACTTATGCCAAGTCTTAAGGGTAAAAAAAAATCATTCACAGAAACACGATCGTGAACAAGCCAAATTGTGTTTCGTGTCAGCTATCACAGTGATAGCTATGGTAGTAACATGATTGGTACTGTGCTCACCCATTAGATTTTGTTACAAAAACAACATTTTCAACTTCAATAAAGACTAGATGATTACTGTTGTATTATGGCATTACTGTATATCTATGTTTATATACAGAACTGAATATTAGACAGTATATTTTTAAAATAAATAAATAAATGATTAAGATTAATGTTAAAAGCAAGTTTAATTTAGGGAAAATAAATAAAATTATTTCTGTTTCAGAAAATGGGCAAGACACACTCAGTACTGATAAATGCTCGACAGTGAACACCTTACTAGACGAGTTATAGTGTACAAGAAATTTCCCAAAAATTAAAAATCCCAAATCAACAGTTACTGATGTAATCAAAAGTTAGAGATACCAGGGTAAATACAGACAAGAAAAGGAATGGACGACCTAAAATAACCACAATAAATGAAGACAAGTCCATTGTATTAATGAGTAAAAGAAACAGAAGATTGACAGCCCTTGAAATTCAGGCGGAATTCAATTATAATTGTGATTCTGAAATTTCCACAAGCACAGTGCAGAGATGACTAAGCTGCAAATCTGTATGGACGTATTGTTAGGAAAAAACCTCTCCTGAGCTATGAAAATAGAAACGACTGCAGTGGGCCATAGCTCACAAGAATTGCACCACTGAAAGTTGGAAATATGTGCTTTGGACTGATAAGTCAAAATTTCAAGTTTGGAAGTCGACAGTGTTTATGTTCGATGCTTCTTCGTCTGAACAGAGGCTTCCAGACTATAATTCCAACTGTGAAGCATGGAGAGGGAAGGTTCTGTTATGGAATGGGGATCTTTTTCTTTCAGTGGTATGGATGACGTTCACAAAACTTGTGAGATACTGATTCGAAAGGAGTACCACAGCATACTATCCAGGCACCCAGTCCCATCTAGCAAGCATCTGATAGGCCAGAGATTTGTCTTCCAGCAGGACAATGACCCCCAAAGCACACATCAAAATTATGTCAAATATACCTACAGAACAAAAAGGTGGTCAGGAGACCTGAAAATAATGGAGTGGCCACCCCAGTCATCAGATCTTAATCCCATATCATGTTACTGTAGAAAAAGTTGAATCGTCGAGCGAGGAAGGACATTCCCAAATGTCGCTCTGGAAAATCCTGCAGGCTTCATGGAATGAGATCGCACCAAGTTGGCTGGAAAAACTAGTAACGAGAATGCCCAGGATTGTAAAGAAAGTAATTTCTGTGAAGGGCAGATTTTTTAATGAAAACAATGTATCGAGTTTCTGTCTGTTATATTGTAACAATGTTCTTTGTAATATTGTTTCAAAAAATGATAAAAAGGATGAGTTGGTAAAAAAATATATTAATCTAATGTGTGTTTATTGCTCCTTGCTTATTCTGTTATTTCTAAGATAACAGTAGGTGTCCGAAAACTTTTGACAGGCAGTGTACTTACTTCTTGATTCCCCAAATACTGAGATTTTGTTTAGTGTCACAAAACAAAAAAGTGGACAGTTAGACACAACTGACTCCTGCCCTTCCACAGTCTAAACAGGCGACACTTTGCAACCATTTCCGACCACAAGATATTTTTTATTGGCGGGCTCCAAGTTTTAATTGCCTCTTCCAAAGAACGGAATGAGCCCACTGTTTTTGATATTCTTTTAAAATCTACAGCAATAAGCCTGTCATTGTTTAAAAAAAACTCCTTATTTCTAATAGCTTCATCAACTTAAATTCTTGATTTGCAATTCTAATAAGTTTTAATATAAAAGAAACATTACAAACTTTAAGATGTGAAGATCATTACTCAACTGCAACCATTAATAAACTGACACCAAAAAAATTAATTTTGAATTAAAATAATTACCTAGCTATTTGTTCTTCAAAAGAAACACTGGATCAAAGGTTTAAATCCTTATGGCAATACAATCATCAACACTAATCACAGCATTAACAACTATTAGCTAGTATTCTTTTCCCTATTTATCAACTCATTATAGATTAATTAGTTTTTTAAATAACCTAAGTTATCATATGCCACTGCTTGCTATAAAGCGCTTTATAATCTTAAGTGAATGTCCTATTTCAAACATTAATGAGTAAGGTTGTTCGCTTCCCTCCACCCTCTTTACATCAATAAATCTTTGCCATTCCACTGTTCTAAATACGACTATCATTGTTTCGATTTTATTCGATTTGGCTTGATATTTGTTACTATCTTATCCATGTTTCCTTTCCTATTTTGATAATAATAATAATAAAAAAAAAAATATATATAATGTTGATTTTTTTTTTTAATTTTATTGTTTTGTTTGATATCTAAATTTACAAAATCAAGATTTTTAAAATTTGCACAAATCAAATTTGCTAATTATTCAGATATAAGCAAATTAAATTATTCTCCTTTAGGTAGAATTATTTTCCTATGCATCTAATGAAATGTCCAGAATTTAATGCTTCAGAAACTATGCTTCACAAGTGCTGTTTTGTAGCTACTAAGTATTTACTAATTTGAGAAAGGGTAAGCCACATACTGAAAAGGATTGATTGATTAGCCAACACCAGCTCTTGGCATTTCCGCCATCAAGCGCCACGCTGACCAGTAGAGATGAGCCAAAAGATAAAATCCAGTCCCTGTCGTCGAGTTTCGAATTTCTTCCAATTCTTTACAGCTATACAGATACTCCATATTCATAGGGGGTTGGCCACACAAGAGTACATTCTTCAGATGGAAGGACGCCTATTTTATGTGGGCGAGACGCAAGATAATCATGGCCGGTTGTACTGCGGAAGACTGCCACTGATGTAGATCAAGGGAGGTTCCTACTAATAGGTCCAGACAAGATCAGTCGTTCCCATTTTTTTCCATCGGCAGCTCTTCTATGTTCCATTTCTGTAAATGTTCGCACCGCTAAGTTAACTCTAGCCTTGACTGATTGCAGTGATGATATTGCTTCTGGCTGTGGAAGGGATGCTCCAAATTTAGCAAGTACATCTACTCGGTCAGTATCTTGCATCCCCACATGGCTGTTTCATTTCAACCAATATGATTTGCAATCTCCTATAAAGGAATAACACCTTCATGAAATTCAGTAATTATCCTCTCCCACACTGATATTTCATTGCTTTATTATTAGTCTTTTTTTTTTTTTTCATTACATTTCTGATGAACTAAAGAACTCGTCTGTTATCCATGCCTTTTAACTTTTCTCTGCCAGAACTATAATTTCTATTAATGATTCTTGATCGTTAATCATATCTTTGTACAAAAGTTCAAGTTATCCCTAACAATTGTTGTGGTTCCATTCTCAAGAGGAATAGCCAACTATTGAAAGCATATTGGAATCACTTGGAATGCAAATTTAAAATCGCTCAATATTGCTATGAAAAAGAGTTAAAAATGGAATGAGAAAACAACATGCAAGATTCAAGACATAAAATTCAGAAAGCAAAATTTTAAAGTGCAGTGTAATTGTAATTCATAAATAAGAAAGTGGCATTATTTTGATTACTAAGTCTACTAACCTCCATTGGTAAATATCGATGTTTGTCAGCTGGAGATGCTTGCAAGCATGGCAAATTAGGATACCTGAAACAAACTTATTTGTTAAAAACAAGGGAAAAATATGGGGGGGGGGGAACCTATGAACTTATGAATGAAAAATAATCTCCATTATGTGGTAAATAGTTATTTGCCAACTTTATTAATTCCCTTTTTTTTCCCCCTTTTTTGATTTACAATTTGAAATATTTCTTGCTAAATAGATACAGATATGAAAAAAAAAACAACTTTGGAATTTTTAGCATAAATCCCATTCAATAACACTGTATACCAAGACTTAACCAAGCTTTGATAGAGGTCACTTTGAAACAAATATTTACCAGGAAGCCTCATGAAACTGCACAAATGTCATTTCCTTCCTGATAATAATGTGGGAAGCACAGACACAGTTCTAACTCAAAGCATGAAGGAAATCAATATGAGTCAATAGTTCAACATAGAAATGTTGAAGATATGGAGTGAAGTTCAACTTCCAAAATATCATTTCATAAGAAGTAGCTAAGAGAAAGAATACACACTTACGTGGTAGATATCTTTAACAATATCATAAAAGCAGGCAGAAGTACAAGGACCAATTGGAGGAAAAAGAGTTATCTATAATAGTTTTTACTGCAAAATTGCCGTTTACAAAATGCTTGTAAATATTTATCAATAGAAAGGTTTTTTTTTTTTTTTTTAATGTTATCTTTTGGAAAAATGATACAAAAGTTGTACAAAAAAGCTGCAAGTTAAATACACAGATATTCTGAAAGAAATAGCAAGCATTTTGTAATTGGTAAATGCAGGGGGGGAGGGGGATTAGCATCAACAAGTTTCATCCTATTTGATACAAGCACCGTTATCACACATGCCAAATAGTACTTAATTTACAAAAGTTCCGTATTCTTCTATCAATTCCTTCCTTTTCATATTGCTACTGTAAACTAAAACTCCCTACACTCCATATTTTAGTATTTAAAACTGTCTTATTCAAATACTATGCGAATTTTCAGGTCAAAATTGTATCGTCATCCCTTCTTCAAGCGAAAAATTAAATATTCTTTGGAATAATTCGAAAATTCTGAAAATTCGCGTAGTATTTGAATAAAACAATTTTAAATACTAAGATATGGAATGTATGGAGTTTTAGTTTATAGTAGTACTTAATTTATTTGTAAAATTGTAATACAATGGTTTTGGGCTTTTTTAAGCCAATATATAACTGTTCATTATAATTTTTTTATTGAAATTGCAAAACTTTATTGAAATAAAACAGTTCATAAGATATAAACACAACAGGCTAGTTTAAGGGAACAAAACAAAATAAAACTGAAAGGTTCAAAACTATTAAATACTGCAAAGATTACTAATTAAATTTTCTATTTGCAGAATATCTTCTCTGCAGAATGGACACCTTAAAACTTGGGTCCTCAAAGAACAGGGTTAACCTTTCCAAAAGCTTAAATATGTCTTTAGAGGCTGCACAGGTAGTAGATCTAGCCTTGAACAGTTATTATGGAAGAGTTTAGTAGCTCTTCCACTGAGATGACAAATTTGAATCTCTATAGACATCAAATCAATAAGTAAATTTACATAAAACATCCAAGGAAAATAGTGAGATTAAAAAAAAATACTAGGGGTGGGCAAGTACTCGAGTTTTTGAGTATCTGTCAAGTATTTTTTAATTCTCGGAGCTCAAGCGAGTAGTGGAGACTACTCGAAAATGCGAGTCGAATAATTAAAAAGTGTTGAAAATTCCAATCGCTATTATTTTACAAAAAATGTGTTTGACAAATTAAAAACATACTTGATTGTGTGTTGTTTTATTTAATCCCCATTCCTTTAAATGAATACTGATTTAATTCGTATAATTATGCAATAAGTAGAATAATTAATTCAACAGTCATCTATTTTGTTCCCGAACACCGTAGTTGGTGCAGACGGGACAGAGATGGGACTGAGACAGCATAGCAGACGAAGCATAGTAATCTTTATCGTATCAGTATTGGTAAGAAAAGTTCCTCTTAACGTTGCCAAAAATAAATATGTCCCGATTCTTAACATTACAAAAATTCCAGCATATTCAACAACGAGTTTGATATCCTTCCGCGTATCGCTAAAAGATTACGATATTACCGGAGTCGGTGTGAATCGATACTAAATAAGATACACTTTTCGATCATGCATTCACATTGCCACAGCCAAAGTCCAAACTTTAATCTATTCCAGTTAGTTTTCCCCAGAAATACGAAATCTATCAACACAACAGTGCTCCAAGTGGTCATAGTATCAGCTGATTCCTTTTGAATACATCGCGCTGTACTTGCCAGACTGAGTTGTGTAACAGCCAGCCACCAGGAGACATTTATTGAGGTGTAACTTTCATGTCTTTTTTAAATTTTATAATAAAAACTATTGGAAACTAAGTCTTTTACTTATAACCCGTGCTATTCGACTCGACACTCGAATAGTTGGCTACTCGATTCGACTCTGATCAAAAAATCACTACTCGCCTACCCCTAAAAAATATATATATTTACTTCATTTCAGCAATATCATGAAAAAATAATGAGATCTACTTTAAACTAAGAATATTTATCCTAAATTTCTAATTATAGATTTTTTTTTTTTTTTTTTTTTGCTGATTAACAGATTTCTATAATTAAAAATAGCTAAATAAAATGCAAGGAGTTAGTTCTTTGCTATGAAACAACATTTAATATTTCTATAACTATCATTTAAACTTTTACTTATGAATGATGTTATATTTTTTTCCCTTTTTCCCCAATTTCTTAAGAAATATCTGTAAACAAAACACTTACATTAAATTCATCTTGTAATGTTCAAGAAAATATCTAGCCACTGATGTCATTCTCTCAGAACCATCCTCTAATTTCATTGGGAACCTGTATTAACGAAAACAATCATTCAATAAAATCCAAGAAAAATAGAAGATCCTGAAATGAAACAGTTTCTGAAAATTATAGGTTATGTAATTGAAAAGTAATGTTTAAAGAAATTAGCCCAGTTGTAAAATATTCAATAAAGCAAGTTAAATTTTTAATTCTGAAACAATTAATTTAATACGCAAAGGGCTAATAACGTTGAGAAATTATTTATTGATTCTAATCAAAGTAAATAGAATAAGATAGCGAAGGAATGCAAATTCTAAACCTTAAGGCTTCTTTACATTTTCAGTATTTTCAGAAACACACATATATAGTAGGAAATGAAAATAAAGCAGCAGCACTTCAATAGAATTACCTTTTCTGATTCAATTATGGGGAGGATTGGGGAACGGCCGTTTCATCCTGCAACGGGATCATCAGCCCAAACCCGCCTCCCTCGATAAAAGAACCAGAAAGGCAATAAAAGAAATTGATGTGTTGAGAGACATCATCATAAACCTTTTCCTACGACTCGAAGGACAAAAAGGCATTAAATTAAAAAATCAAAAAATTTCAAAAGCTAAATATAATCAAAAAACTAAATTTAACATGCTGTGAAAAAATATATACTAACATACAAAGATAGCATAATTTCAATATATGTATTTTCTTCTCACTTCTGATGATGTATGTTTCAATTTAGATTTTTAGCCCAAAAGTTTCAATTAGAAATTGAACCTACATTTCTACATTTTTAGTTTAATTCAGAATCAGTTTTGAAGAGAAAGAAGTTAAGAGTTATCAAATTTAGTTTATAGATAAATGAGAAAATTAATTTATTCCATCTAAAATTAGGAATTATGTGAAATGAAAGAACTGTATTCCAAGGATTATATAATTTTGGCTCTAAAAGCTCAAGATATCTGTATTGTTACTGCAATACAGTTCCATATAACTCTTAGATAAATCATGCAAGAAAGTAGTTAGTTACAGTAATACTATAGGCTTCGTGTTAGGTCAGTCTGAAGGGAAATAGTTGTTTTACAGGACAAGTAACAATTACACCGACTGACTCGCTCATCAATACACAGCCAAAACATCTGAATCTAGGAACATGAAATTTTCAGGATCGGCTCCCCTTACGACTTAGACGTTCACTAAGAAAGGATTCTTAAAAATACCACCCCCTAAGGGGTGTAAACAAGAGGGTGTAGCTTCTTGAAGGTTATACATATCTCGGAAACGGTTTGAGTTAGAATGCGAAATTTGACATGAGTGTTCTTTGTCAAAATCAAAAAGAAGAATTCAACGAATTTTCAATATTGACGTCCTAAAAGATGTAAAAGTCTAGGAATAAGTGCAGGTTTATAGGATTTTAATCTAAATTCTTTGCTGAGACGTTTGGAAACATTCAGTCTTTTGGACTGTAAAACAGCCTTCATTTTCTTGCACAAACTCCTCAGAGAATGCATAACAATTCGTCTTATATTATTGTCATTACGTAATGTTGTTTTCCTGGGATGTTCAAGTTTTCTTTCAGTCCCTGAATTCGCCAATATCTCGAAACTTTGTGATGATATTAAGGATAATAGTTTTGCTAATTCACCTTTCTGCTAATTTCAAGTTCAGAGTATTCTTCCTGGCATAAAGTCCCTATTTTGACCTCAGAATAACACTTAGAGGCGTTTTTTTTTTTTTCCATTTTTGACTAAAGAGATAGTAAGTACACAACTGCAAAGCAAGAAAGCTGGAAGCAAACTGAGGCTCTTACACCCCCCCCCCCCCAATTTTATAAACATCTGTCACTATGAGACGATGCAACACCAACAGCAAGTTGCATAAATAGCAGAAATCTCATAACATGTGGTCTTAAACTTTTGCAAATGGCTGTGTCTATCTATCTATCTATCTAATTTGATTAATGAAAAGTTAAAAAAAAAATAATGTTTAAAAATGAACTTTTAACTCAGACATAAGGCATGGGGTAAAAACTTACCTTGTTTCTGCAGCAGTGTGCTCTGTTACATTTATGATGTTGTATTTCCTTTTCATTGGGTAAGTGTGAGTGACTTCAACCTTCATCCCTAAATAAGTTACAAAAAAAAATCTTAATCAAGAATGAGCAATTTACAATAAACTAAGACTGAATCGCAAATAAAATCAAAAAGAAACATGGTGAGTAGCGCCACAGAAAAGCAAATGAACTGAATTTATTTATTTAAGCAGTCAGTGCACTGGAAAAGTTTCGTGTTCAATAACATATTTCATAAAAATTAATAATTTTTATTATTATGATATATTATTATTATATTGCTACAAAAATATTTTTATGATATTGCTACATTCTTCACTGGCAAATCGAGAAAAAAATCTTCACTGTTTTCCTCCAGTACTTCGAGTGTCTGCCTGAAGTTCAGGTTATAATGTGTGGATAGATAACGAACAATGACAGCAAAGGAATGGTTAAAATATGAAAAAAATTGTGAAACAGTAATAATATGCGACTGAGCTATAGTTTGGAAGACAGACTGATGCACTCCAAAAGGACAACAATGAATTTTGGCAAATATGATCTTTTAACACTAGTGCAAATAGATTTGAAGAGAAATCAGATAACATTATCTGCAACCAGAAATGGAGCTAATGAATACTAATAGGAATAAGTTATACAATTGACTTGAAATTGTGAAATTAGTGCCACCATGACACTAGGAGGAACTTAGTAGTAGAGTGGAATGAATATAAAAAGTGACCTAAAGGTCTAACTGGAGTATAGAAACCACAAATTTGAAAGCGAGCATAATCATTTATACGAGGGTCAGTCAATAAGTAATGCCTCCTATTTTTTTTCTCCTTAAATAAGTTAGTTAAGTGAAAAATTTGAATTTTGCGCAATTCCTCAAACCTTCTTCTCCAATCCACTGCAGTAGCAACTTCCTGAGTCAACTGCATCCGCTTGCAAAATGGCTGACATCGATGTTCTTATTAAACAGTGTTCTGTGATTGAATTCTTGAATGCAGAAGGCTGAAAAATGTGTACGGTGATACAACAGTGGATGTTAGCACTGTTCGACGATGGATTCGTCGCTGTAACAAAGCTCAAGGGCAAACACCATTGGCTGACGAAAAGCAGACAGGCAGGTCGGCGACTGCAGTGACTCCACGCAACATTCAGCGAGTCGATGACATCATTCGTGGTGACCGCCAGGTGACAACAGATGAATTGTGTTGCATTCTCTCCCTCAGTAAAGGCAGTGTGATGACGATTATTCGACAACTGGGGTACAAAAAAGCTTGTTCACGGTGGGTACCAAGAATGTTAACCGACCAGAATAAAGAGACAAGAAAAACAATAGCCTCCGAACACTTGCAGCACTTCCATTTGTGGGAAGAGGAGTTTCTGGAAAAAATTGTGACTGAAGACGAAACATGGGTTCATTTTTTTTTGAACCTGAATCAAAGAAGCAGTCAATAGAATGGCATCACACAAACTCACAGAGGAAGAAAAAATTCAAAACTGTGCGATCTGCAGGGAAAGTTGTGGCGACAGTGTTCTGGGATGCAGAGGGTGTGATTATGGTTGATTTTTTGGAGCAGGGATGCACAATAAATTCTGTCCAATACATCACAACCCTCAAAAAGCTTAAAGCATGTCTTCAAGCGAGTTCGCCCAACAAAAGCTATGGCGGATGTTCTTCTTTTGCATGACAATGCAAGACCACACACCAGTCATCACACCACTGAAGAGATTTTTAAAATTGGATGGGAAGTCTTGCCTCATCCCCATACAGCCCTGACCTAGCACCATCAGACTTCCATCTGTTTGGGCCGCTAAAGGAAACTCATCGTGGGATTCACTTTGAAGATGAGGAGGCCGTGAAAATGTCCGTGCGTCAATGGCTTAGGAAGTAAGACCATGCCTTTTACCACACTAGAATACATGCCCTTGTTAAAAAGTGGACCGAAACTGTGGAACTGGACAGAGATTATATTGAAAAGTGGCAAATTAATCGTTAATGTTGTGGTTTTCAAGCTATGTAATTGCATTTGAATTTTTTGACAATTAAAATGAGAAAAAAAATAGGAGGCATTACTTATTGACTAACCCTCATAGTAAGAAATGCCGAAAATATTTGGCAGTAGGATTTGTGGGATTTACAAGAAAAAGGAACCAAGATTCTTAACATTCATATCCTTTTTTCTCTATTTCATTACACGCATGTTAAGTCTTCTTAATCATTTATTTTTGATGAGAATAAAGGCTAAACTGAACAGTAAAAATACAGAAAATTTATAACCAACTAATAAACCACAAATAGATTACGGCAACAGCAGATTGACCTTAGGGATCAACATATGGTTGCAGAATCCAGGGTTTGTACAAATTTTAGAAGAAAAAAATCCAAGGAGTCCAAGATATTTCTAAGGAGTTCGGTCAAAATTGCTAGATATTGTATATATGCAATATTCAAAAAATGTAACGTTTAATTCAATAGAGATCATCATTTGATGAATTTAAAGACAAAATGTAATAAATAATAGTAATCTTTTAGTTTGTTTTTTGTACAGTTATATATAATATGCATTTTATTGACCATAATAAGTAGAATTATTTTTCCTAAACAAACAATTTTTTTTTTCTTCCTTATTGTCGTCTCACTTAAAATTATTATAAAGACAGTGTTCCCACAGCTGCCAAGTGTCAACCCTCTAGATTTTTTAATACCACTATTTCTGAAGAGTTATCTTTGTCATGTTTAATCGCAGAATTCTTGCAATTAAATAAAAGCAAATATTCTGAATTAGTAGTAAGAAATCTGGAGGGTTAGCAGTTCTGTACTATAAAAACTCTAAGTTCTGTTTGTGCATATCGCCGACTTTATCAAGAACTAAATTTTAAAAATAGAGTTAGAATGGGACAGAAGTTAAGTGTGATGATTAGCATTAATAAAAGATATGTGCTTATCTATATCATTCTTTAATTAGAATAAATAAAATAAGGAAGCTATACAAACTAAATAAAATACTCTGGAAATTCAAAAATAAGACAGACTTATACATTCATGCATTTTTTTTTTTTTTTAAAGGATGATTTAAGGAGTTTCTAAGGAGTACTTGGCTTTTCCAAGTAGTTTTAAGCATGGAAAATGTTTTTCATTTTTAAGGAGTTTCTAAGGATTCTAAGGAGGCGTGCACACCCTGAGAATCGAAAATAAGTGTTCATAATAATCTAGATACATTAGAAAGTTATTTTGTCAGTGGCAAATATTAAAAAAATATTTTTAGCCTAAATATTTCAAGAATTAGAAAAAAAAAAAAATAGAAATAAGGTTTAAAAACGGATGAAAAATTAACATGGACAATTCATATTAAGGGAGGATAAAGTTCACATGACCTTAACAAAATCTGTGAGGAATATCACTAGCAACCAAATCTGTATCTCCAGTAGAGCATAAAATCAAAGACTTAGATATAAGAATAATCACCAATGAATTCAAAGAATGAATAGTTAAATGAAACTTATATTTAAGGATAACTATACGAATACATTTAATGTACTTTATAATCATGCTTTATTTAATGATGATTGAATTTCTGATTGAAAATACAAATGGGTCATATTCACAAAAAGGGTCAAATAACGGTAGACATTGTCAAGTAAATAACACTGAAATCAGTATCCTTGGTGCCAAGAATGAAGTTTCCAGTTAAGCATTGTTGTAAAATGAAAAAATGGGAAACATTGTTTTACTTTGTTAGAGTGTAATAATGTTTTACTTTGTTAGAGAGTAATAACAATGGGAAAAAATGTTATGTATAAAAAATGTCCACTCCGTTAAGTGTCTTTTTTTAAAAATTGGAATTTCAACACAATGCGACACCAAAGCAAATAAAATTAAAAAAGAATCTTATGGATAGTTTGAGTCAATTCTGCTCAAGGATTGATTTTATTACTCCCGAACCACTATGCAACAAAATTAAATAGAAATAGTTTCAAAACAAGGGTTGTTCACAATTTTGGTTTTCAGATGTCTTTACCGTTAGGCAGAAATGTGTTGTAAATTTATTCAGAATATGGAGATTGTAGTTAGGTGGCACCACTACTATCCAGAATCCCATGCAGCTGTCATCCATTTTGGCTTGTTTCAGAGGATTTCCAACCTGACGCAAAACCAACTTTCCAACAACTAAGTTTTCGTGTCTGGATGTCACACTAATAGATAGTCTTTACTGTTAATGCTTTAGAGCAAACTCTGAGAGTAGTTTTCAGTGAAACTACAGCTTAATTTATAGTAATACAGCATAGATTTGTCTTCACCTAGGGTGGGGCCATGTGCTTCATGTAAATATCTGTTAAAACAATGTAGTGTGTCTTTACCGTTATCATAACAGTAAAGACATTATGTCTTTACCGTAGCACGGACTTATATCGGTAAAGAGAAATTCGTATTAACTGATCGTACAACTTTATTATAATGTTACCTCTGTTTATATTAAAATTATAAACACAAACAGAAATAAAATTATGGTTTTCCATCAAGACAGAATATTTCCTTTTTGTTGTGTTGTCCATTATTTGTACAGATCTATTTACTTCGAGTTGTTTGGACGCTGATACAAAAAATGAATATGCACTCTTTAACAATAACTCTTAACAATATTTGTGATATTACGACTTAAGGTCTTCTTGTATAACTGCCGTTTCTTTTTAATAAATTCATGAAATAAACGTTGCTGCTATCTTTCCTGTTAATAAGGTAACGGCAAAGACAGGTCAGTTTAAATTCATTATTTTATTTGGTCTAAAATAATGAACATCCAGCATAGCCTTGTGCGTGACGATACTTAGTCATGTAAATCATGCTTTTTTGTGTTCTTAAACTGAAGATTACAACATATGTTTTTTCAAATTCTGTCTTTACCGTTATTTGACCCTTTTTGTGAAAATGACCCAAATTTCCTTACTTTTAAGTGACTTTTAGTGAAGTCCATCATATACATTACATTTTAGCATTAATTTTAGAACATTGGAGCAAGCCAAAGAACCATCCTTTTCTAGAACATCATTACCTATATCTTCTTTAATACTTTTAACACTTTGGGTCGTACCCTTTGCTCCCTTGGTTTTCCCCACAAATCGTGCTATTTTTGCACATTTTCAAAGTGTTATGTATCAATAACACAAGCATAATTGGATAATTACTTTGAATTGTGATAAAGAGCTAATCTTTGCCTTCAAAATGGTATAATAAATTTTATTGTAAGTATTATAACAAACAAGAAATTTAGGTACAAAAGAGTAAAAATTGAGACAAAAAAAAAAAAAAGTTTTACACGATATCTCCATTAGGAAAAAATCCAGAATGACAAATCAGACAAAAATAATATTAAACAATATAAAATTATATTTTATATTGTTATAATTATATTATAAACAATACGAGAATGTAGTCATTTCAAAATACTTTGAAAACGGTATACACAGGCTTTCAAAACACAATCCGACATTGGTCCACTTCTGTGACTTCCTTCGAGATAATTTCTACAGTAAACCCAACCTATTGGTGTATTTTTGAACTACAATAGTATACAAACAATCTCAAATAAACTCATTCCAAAGTGAAACAAAGCAAAGGGAAATTCGTGCTTGGAGAATTGCTGAGCTATGTAAATTTACGGAATATTTAGCAGCCCGTAGAACCTACAGGGCAGTGACCTGAATGTGTTAAACAATATTTCGTTTCTTTTGAGCAGGAAACTTCTTCAGGTTTTAGTCGAGGAAAAGATAATTAACAATAATACTAATAATTAAACAATTTGTACAAAGTTTTGTATTAAATTATTAAATAATTAAATCATTAGTATTGTTGTTAATTAGAAAAATTGAGTAAAGTATTGTTAATTAGACAATTTGAACAAAGTATTGTATTCACTATGTCAATTAATATTGTTACCTTCTGTTTTGGACACTCCTCCGCAGTCGAAATTGCCTCGTCCAACCCGGCTTCCCTATTCGAAGTTGACCAGTCTGAAGGTTGGAACGAGGCAGCCAGCGACCTTAAAACGAGGAGCAGAGCTGTGGAGATTTCAGTTGGTCGAGTGGCCTCAGCCACAGAACTATCTCCAGTCCCGGAGAAAAGCGGAATTCGTCTGACAGTTGGTCAGGTGGCAAAAGCCATAGCACAGTCTCCAGTCCCGGAGAAACTAGAAGTACGTCTGACAGTTGGTCGGGTGGCAAAAGCCATAGCACAGTCTCCAGTCCCGGAGAAACTAGAAGTACGTCTGACAGTTCGTCGGGTGGCAGGAGCCATAGCAATAGAGTCTCCAGCTACGGAGATAAGAGGAAATCGTTTTGAAGTTGGACGGGTGGCAACCACCACAGCCGAGTCTCCAGCTACGAAGGAGCAAGAAGTTCGTTTTGGCGACAGCCAGTCGCAATTGAGAAGTTCACTCAAAAGTGAAGGACAGTTAGCCCGAGAGGCTAAGAAGCGTTTTGGTTGGACGAAGGACCACATCGTTCTCCCCAACTAATAGAAGATTCTTCCAGCCAGGAAGGAGAGGGATACCTACGGTTACGAAGAAGCCATTCGTTCCCGCAGAAAGTGCACCGGAGTCCGCAGCCTTACCGAGGCGACCAGGCCTAAAGAGTACGGTTACGAAGAAGCCATTCGTTGCCGCAGAAAGTGCACCGGAGCCCGCAGCCTTACCGAGTCGGCCAGGCCTAAAAGGAGTGCGACCACGGAGAAGCCATTCGTTTCCGCAAAACGTCCACCGGAGTCCGCAACATTACCGAGGCGACCAAACCCGGGAAGACGCGACTAGGGAGAAGCAGTTCTCCAGCCGCATCAGAGTCACCTTTCGCCGCCAAGACCCTGCGACGACCGGGCGTATACAGTTAAGTGAACTGTAGCTATGAAGTTCTGCAATCAACGTGCAGTGTGAAGAGGGCAACCCTGAGCCGAAGAGAAGGGCAAATAGAACTTGGTGCCGATTTTGAGTTGAACAATAAAAAAATAAAATTTGATTTAACCCATTCTGTTCTCCATTCACACAGGTGAAGCCATAGTCTCGATCATCGCAGTAAAGTCCCCCCTAGCCGCCGGCGGTGAGTTGAAGTACATCCCTGAGCCCCACATGCCGGTAGCATTTATTGGCACCCGAATGGGGATACGATACTCCACGCTAATAGCAATATGTTATTAGCAAGATATCAATATGTATTATTGTAAATTTATAAAGTTTGTATTCATAACAAACTGATGTATTAGAGGAAAGAGAATGCTATTCTTTTCCTTGACTAAAACCTGAAGAAGTTTCTTGCTCAAAAGAAATGAAATATTGTTTAAGAGTATTAAAGAAGATATTTTATAGGTAAAGAGTACAGTGGAACCCCGCTATTCGTACACAATCCGTTCCAGGAGGCAGTTCGAATGGCGATTTGTACGAATGGCGAATCATTTTTTCACATAAGATATAATGTAAATTGGATTAATCTGTTCCAGAACCCAGAGATGATTGCTTATTTAAACCTTTGTAATAATATTTTAAGCGTAAAATACATAAAAACTATGAAAACAATAAATATACAGGCCTCTCTTACAGGCCCGGATTTAAAGACCCAGGGCCCCTAGACACTTGATATTTGCCCCCCCCCCCAATCCCGAAAATGTACAACCAAAAAAAAAATACGGAATCTCCCTTTCAACAACCAAAAAAAAATACGGAATCTCCCTTTCAACAACCAAAAAAAAAAAGAAACAAATCTCCAATTCAACAACCAAAAAAAATCCAATACGGCGGGGCCCTTCCGCCCGGGTCTAGGCGTAGGGGCCTAGGTCTAGGCGGAAATCCGGGCCTGCTTTCTTATTATGTCTTTCTTTTTCAGTATAGACGATATAGTTAATTTCGCCATGCCATACTGAGTTGCCAGGTCAGAGAAACGAGTTCCACTTTCAAACTTCGCAACGAGTTCTTTTTTTCAATTCAATTGTCGTTCTAACTGCTTTCCTTTTAGGGTAGGTTGAATCAGTAATCTTTTTTGGACCCGTGGCTGCACTATTTTTAATAAAAATAACAAAAAATAACATAAAATAGCACAGTTTCATGAAGCTTGCATGGATGATGCGTAGCGTACGGAAGCTAGCACAAGACTGAACTGAAGCGACCGCGTGGCGCGGCCAGTAACAAGGTCCTGCTGTCCGAATCGCGAGCAAGCATACGAATGGCGAGTTCAATTTTACTTGAAAAAGTTGGACGAATAACGAGTTGTACGAGTAGCGAGGTGGACGAATGGCGGGGTTCCACTGTATATATTAAAACATATGTATAAGCTTTGATAAACAATCCTTTTCAATTTTCTGTTTATAGTGTTATTATAATACCCAAAAAATACATAATTTTACTCGTTTCCTTGAAAATTACATACCTAACATTAAAACTAATGAAACACTATCAAACAAGAAAGAAAGAGTACAAAATTATAAATAACTTTAAAATAGTTAAAAAATACTCACTTCTGATTTCTCTGGCAAATTCTTGCCAGTCATTTGCAGTGCATCTGAGAGACCTCAATTCGTATTTCCTGATTCTGAAGTATTCACACACAAAATCTACAACTGGCTGTGATTTGTAAAAGGTTCTATTGGAAACTAAACAAAAGTAAATTAAATAGCTTAGACATTTACTTAATAACACCTTTTCTACAGAAACTTACAAAAACCATAGTAATAAAAAAAATCAACTTAAACTGCAAATCATGATTATAATATTCTTTGCTTCAAATGCATTTGACTTCATCAAATTTCAACTCTTATTAGAATTTCATGATAAAAGAAAGCCTTTTTGAGTCAAGCTGAGACCCTGGAACAGCCATTTCAAAATGATTAGGCTCTCTTCACCTAGGGCTATCCAGCAAGACTCAAAAGGCATATGACAGGAAAAGCAATATATTCATAAAAGCTAAAATGACCCCTCTCAGATAATAAAACATCAAAATGTGGAAATCAAATCCTTAGGCAGCTAGCCACTAACCACAAAAGTAATTTGACCACATAGAAGAGAGAAAAAAATAAATAAATAAAAACCCTCTGATAGGTCTAAAGTAAAGACTGAATCAATTCGTGATAAGAGAAAGCCGTTTTGAGTCAAGCTGAGACTCTTGACAGCCATTTCGAATTTGTAAGGTTCTCATGAGCCAGGGCTATTCAGTAAGCAAAGATTCAAAAAGCTTCCTTTTATCATGATTCTAATTTTTTTTAGATCTAACACAGGTGGGTCTTTTTTATATCTATTTATTATTTTTTCTTTGTGGTCAAATGCCTTTGGTGGTGAAAGGTTATGGTGTACCCGAGAACTTTATTTTCACATTTTGATGTTGTTTTTAATTTCTTAATCTTTATTTGCGAGGTATTAGGTTTTTTTTAGTTCTTATTTTACAATTTGTAAACAAACTTACTATCAAGATTTAACTGTAGCGTTTTCCATCTTCCACCCATTCCTGGTCTCAAGCTCAAATAAAATCCTCTCCACATTTCTACACCTCCTCCAAGGGGCTCTGATGCATTTATGCCTGGAAATATTGAGCGTCCGACAGTTGTAAATCTAAGAAATAAACAATTGCAATAATTACTTATACATACATATTTTAATGAAACATAATACATTTCTTCTTCTTCTTCATTAGCTATATTTCGCAGGCTATTTCTTTTTCCTGCTTCGTCAGGCTTTCAAATACATCAAATATTCCTTATAAAACATAACAAAGCTTCCAATAACATAGATTTCAACAACATAGAACCATTAATGGTAAGGAATCATCATATACATATTGTTCATTACAATAAAATGAATCAAATCATTTATAAAACAAGGAAGTATCATATACAGATTGTTCATAACAATTAAAAAGTATGTTTCAATAACAAATCAGTAAAATCACTGAAATTTTTCAATGTTTCTATAGTTATCTTTAAATTTTTCTGGAATCATTTGGCTTATCTCTATGCCTTTTTGTTTATTAAAACATTTAAAATTGTTAATTATGCATGCTTCTAATATAAATCTTGTCTCTCTGTCGTATATGTTTTTGTACATTATTTGAACGATTGGGTCAGGGTTATGCCCTAACGTTACGAATCGGCCCAATCGGAGATCTCTGGATGGTTATTACGAAATGCACCCACGTGTTCCTTTACATGTCCATCCAGCGTTCTCCCCGTGTTTCTGAAATACACCTCATCACAAGTTCTACACTTCAATTTGTATATTACAGCCATAGCTTTCATAATTTCCTTATCTTCCTTTTTTGAGTCCAATGGTGAGGTGAGCTTTGCACTATTGAAAACAACGAGCAGCATTCCATGCAGTGATGTTAGGCTTATGGGTTGCAGCTTGAACATGGAATCCAACTGCAACCTGCTCCCAGCAGATGGTACGATCACTTACATTATTTCCTGATGCCGATCGAAAGTCTTTGGCCACTGTTTGTAACGAAGCCTTTTGGTTAGACCTCAACAGACGTTAGAAGATTGGACGGTCCTGATCTGTCAATGTCTTCGGCTTACAGGGTCTGGGTTGGCATTTTATAACTCCCTCATTTTTCCATTTCACCACTACATCGCCCACTGTTGCATGGCATGTCTGGAACTTACCTGAAATCTCATTGATAGAATGACCAAGCTTGTAGGCAACAATAATCATGCATTCATACTGACAGTTGTATCTGTTATAAATGTCATCTTAACGTTCAAGGTCCTTTTATAGGAGTATGATGTGTACAGACACTCCCACTTATTCCAGTGGGCGTCAGGTGATTAATGGCCTTATAGTCTAAGTCTGGTTTGTGTGCATTGTAATAAGTCAGAGAAATGTTGAAAGTCTTGTGTAAGACAAATGGATAGTAAGAGTATTCTTGACAAATTCAATAACAAATCAGTGAAATTAGAACAGAATGCAAACAAACAGATCTACAATAATGACAAACTTAAATGAATTAGACGATACGACTGAAGGCAGCGTTTCATTTAAAGTTCAGCAACTTAAGGTAACATTGTTACCGGCAGAAAAGACCGTGGTAACCCAACCTCCCTCCAATGTAGCCGACCGGCCTGACCTTGCCTCCCTTTACTGAAATCGACCAGCTTGGTTCAACCAGAATGAGGCCGACAAGCCACATAAAAAGAGAGGCAGAGCCAGATCAAGAGAGAGTACACCCTTTTAGTTATCAACAGTTTCGAAAGCTTAGAGACTAATATATTTACCTCTGATACAGGTATCCATTAATAAAAAGAGAAATTCATTGGTAACAATATTCCTTTACTGTTAAAATAAAATAATAAAAAAAATGGTAAGGCACTGTCCTGAAAAAGCTTTTTTAGATTATTTTTTTTTTAAAGATATTTCTATAAAAACAGTAGAAGCTAAAGGCAATGTACTAAGAAGGGAAAGTCTTCCGAGATAGCAGTCAACTGACTCAATGTTATTATATTTTCATTGCCGATATCTCCAGTTTGGAAGTAGACTTGATAACAAGCAGAGTTGAATTGAGTTTTGATCAGTTTAGTTTCTTGAGAAATAATTGTGCATCAGTGATTCATTATTTGAAAAGAATAAGCTACGGAATTTGCAGCTCAATTCTGACTGTAAAGGAAGAAATAACTGAAAGATTCATCACGTCACCTTTTTATGATTATTCATCTCTTCTAGTTCCAACTGTGTTCAATATGACATAACTTGTTATAAACTACTCTTGACAGTTTAGTTGACAGAGTAGTTAATTTTAGTTAACAGACTTCTATTGAAATAAAAAGTAAGCCTATTCTTCCAGTCATACTTTCCAGAGATCCACTATTGTCCACTAGATTAACTCAGCATCGAGAAATGTGAAAGCCATGACCAAAACAAAAGAGCAAGAACCTGCCACTCATCCACAAATTCCGAGAAGGCCTATAGGATTACGATGCACAATAAACCTGTCAGCAATTTTCGATCTTCGCACTGTAGGGCCTATTGTATTTTCCCTATTGTTGGCTTGGATTAAAATTGTTTTTTTTGAGGTTCGTAATTAAAAAAATTTTCGTGGCACTCGCGGATAATCGGGGCTTTACTGTATCAACAATTGTAAATAATTAAAAACTAATATATTTAAGCCATTCTTCACATGAAATTTCTTCTCTTTTTGTCAGTTAATAATAAACTGAACAAAATTAAACTATTAAAAACAAAAACAAAAATTTAATTGTATGTTGATTAAACCTTGACATTATTCATAGACAAAATTTACTTTAAATTGAAATTATTTTGTGTTCTGATATAGCATTCCAGCAATGAAAAAATTAAAATTGTAATATATCAAGAAGAATATATACATTCATCCTATAATGTTGATAATAAATCATTTGTTGGTGTAAGGATATTCTGATCCGGTTGCTAATAGTTCCATTAGTAGCTTCTTTAGTTGACATCATCCATAGACTATTAACTAGTCAATATTTATTGCTTAAAGCTTGGCCTCCCATCTGTGCTACTTGCAGTGTTGTTTTAACCATTCACCATATTGTAGTTGAATGTCATGCTTTTAATCAACATTGTTTTTATCCTCTTTTTTTTTTTTTTTTAAATTCAACATTCCATTTATATTTTCTTGCTTTCATAATCTTTTCCCCTCGTACTTTAGCATTTGAAAGTGAACATCAAACAGCTGGTTACAAAAATAGCAAGGAAAGAATTACAATCTTGCCAAGCAGCAATGCTGCTGGTAAACTTAGGCTGCTTGTAATCGGTAAATCTAAGAAACCAAGGTCTTTTAAGGGGACAGCAGCAGAAAATTTACCAGTTGATTATTTCAACAACAAAAAAAAAAGGTTGGATGAACCAGCAGATTTTTCAAGAATGGTTTTAAAAGATTTTTGTGTCTCAAGTACATAAACATCTTGACTCAAAAAATTTGCTAAAGGCTGTTTTGTTAATTGACAAAGCGCCTTCACACCCAGCTACAAGTGTGCTTAAATCTTCTGCCGGGCAAATCTTTGCAAAGTTTTTGCCCCCAAATGTTACTGCGCTGATACAACCTATAGACCAGGGAGTCATTGCAACCATGAAGAGAACATACAGAATAAAGTTGTTACTGTCAAAAATCGAAGAAGGCTGCGATCTCAAAGAATTTTGGAAGAATTATACAATTTTGGATAACGTCTGCATGGGATTACATCAAACCCTCAACCCTTGTTAAATCATGGAGAAAACTCTTTCTGACTATCATAACAAATGTCAACCAAAACATTTGTGAAGAAGAGAACCGCTACACTTGCTGACCTAGTGACATCTGTTCCGGGAGGTGAGAATGTCGACGAAGAGTGGCTGGAATGCGATGCAAATGAGCCGGGGTTTGATCGACTGACTGACATAGAGAAACGAACAAAGCAATGGGTTTCAACGACCGACTGACGTAGAGATAACGAACAAAGCAATGGGTTTGAACAACCGACTGACGGAGATAACGAACAAAGCAATGGGAGTGAACGAGAACGAAGAACAAAGTGGGTGAAAGTGAAGAAGACAAGGCGCCTGTGCAGATGACACATGAAACTGCTTTGCAGCACATAGACGGATTGCTTCAATATTTAGAGGAATAAGACGACGATGCCCATCTGGCAGAAAAACTCATGTTAAGGAAAGTACAATCTAGAATAAAGAAAAGGTGTTTCCAAAGCAAGAAGCAAAAACGAGAGACTGATTTTTTTTTTTTAAAAATGCTTAACCAACACTTTTTGTTAACAGTACAGTATTGTTTTTTTGTTTACTGTTCTTTTTTTTTTGTGATTTAGACATAGAGCAAAGATTTCTGCTGTACTGTATTTTAAAAGTTTCACATATTATGTTTTTTGTACAATAAAACATAGTTTTTATGCTGAAATATTTTGTTTCATTTTTCCACCTCATTTTTAGTTTTTTTTTGGTTATCTGCGATTTTCACTATCCATGGTGCCCTTGCTACCCAATTCCACAGATAATCAGAGCTTTACTGTATTTTTTATTTTAATTTATTCCATTCTATAGCAATTTGGAGAAAATGTTAATTGGATTTTATTTTGTAGTTTAATGATTTATTAATTTGATTACTATATATCATATATGAAGAACAAATTGATTTCTCCTTATCATTATTTGTTAATGCGACAAGGAGTGTTTATTTTTAAATAGAAGGGAGCAAGTGCAGGAAAATCAGCCAGGAGCTGGGTGATAGTTTGCACCCGGGAGCTTTGGGAGGTCAGCTACCTGGCGGGTCCACGGGTGGTGGATAGTGGAAATCCTCGTCTTCACTGGGTCCGAGGACACTGTGGGAGGCGAGGCAGTGCGTTGCACCCCGAACCAGACTCCCCCCAATCTAAGGTGTCACGCGGACCGTGCTGATGGATGTATGGCACTGGGGTTAAAAGTGTCTTGAACGGTGCCTCTGGGAAACCAGGTCCGAATCCTAGAGTAAATAAAAAAAGGGCCTTCCCTGCGCATGGGGGCATTACGCAGGGTGACTGTTTATTTCCCCCTTTTATTCACTCGTATATGGATAAAACTAACTCAAATACCATGGAGGACTCCTCTGAAGAGAACTCCAAAAACATCCCTACCCAGGGCAAAAACGAGGAAGCTAGCTTCCCCGAAACTGTAGAGGAAGAGGGACGGCTTATGCTGAAACCTCCGGAGCTACAAAGTTCTGACTCCGGTAAGGAACCTTCAAGGGAACTTACCGAGAGAATACAGGACGCTGTAAAACGCGCCAGACTTAGTGGTGCGGAAAGAAAAAAAGAGGAAGAGGGCCAAAGCAGCTGCTTTGGCCGCCACCAGTAAAACTGCAGGGAGGGGAGCTGGCACAACCGGCGCACGAGGGAAGGGTCGTGGAGGTCATGCCCCAACTGGACAACCAGGAAGGGCTGCCAACATGCCCTCCCACGGAGCATCGGGGACTGCTGCACCCTCAAGTGGGACCAAGGGGTCTGGCATTAAGCGTGACAGATCCCAAGGAAACACACCACCTAATGCAGGATCTCTACCTAAAAGGCAACGGGAACACCAATCTGGAAATCCCGGTACAAACAGCTATGCTGAAGCAGTAGCTGCAGACCCTGCTCTTCAAGTAGCAATCCGTAAATCAAATAAATCTGAGAACTTTACGGAAGAAGAGCAGATGGAATTATCCTATGTGGTGGGACGACTGATTCACCAAATCCCAGAAGGAGGACAAGTTCCTCGCTTTAGAGGCACAAAACGCAGGGCAGAATTTATTTTTGTAACTGCAGACAACAACTTTAGTAAGGACTGGCTCATAAGTACAGTACCTAACATGAGAATCTGGGAAGGGGTTGCACTTTCCGCTATGGAAGCTGCAAATATACCCCGTTTGACCAGGGCCATGCTCTGGATCCTAGGCAAGATTACTAATCCAAGTGAGGCGACCTACCTGCTTGAAAGGCAGAATTCTGGTCTAAAAGCCTCTACTTGGAGAATCTTGGAAACCAAGAAAGAGAAGCATGGACTCAGGCTAGTCATTGGACTAGATGAGGACTCAATTAAAGAACTGGCAAAGATTAACTTTCGGCCAAGTATAAACCTAGATGTTGCCGAAGTGACTCTAAAGGAGACACCTAAATTCTTAGGAAAAGGGACTTCTTTAGAGGCCACAGAAGAAGACGCCACTGTCAGGGAAGGATCTCTTCCTATACCTGAAAAAATGAAGGTCTCCAACTAAGTAAGTTTTGTTTTATTTTTTTTTTCTTTTAATCTAGTAAATGTACTAATTTATGTCTTTTTCTTTTTTACAGATTAATTTACAGCACTGTACAGCGGCTACTGCGGTACTTTGTAAAAGAATCACAGAGCTTGATTTGGACTTCGTCCTTATCCAAGAACCTTGGATTTATAAGGACAAAGTTAGAGGACTGGGAGGATGTGGAGGATCTTTGCTCTTCTGCTCACAGACTACTCCACGTGCCTGTATTTTTACAAAGCACAGGAATGTTTTCCTCCTCTCAGAATTCTGTACCAGGGATCTGGTTGCAATCAGATCCCCAAGAAATAACAGAAGCGACATAGTCATTGCTTCCGCCTACTTTGCAAATGAACCTAATTCCGATACACCTCCTTTGGAGGTAAGGAAACTGGTTTCTTACTGCATGAACTCTGGACTGCCACTCCTTTTGGGATGTGACGCAAACTCCCACCATACTGTGTGGGGAAGTAGCGACATCAATACCAGAGGGGAGGCTTTGGTGGAGTTCCTCTCGACTACCAATCTGGACATCGTAAATGTTGGTTCAGTTCCTACCTTCTCTACCCCTTATAGGGAGGAAGTTTTGGATCTTACCCTTGCCTCTACAGTTCTTAGAACTGAAGTATGCAATTGGAGGGTCTCTCAAGAGGTCTCCCTGTCGGATCACCGACACATTCTCTTTTCTTTGAGCGCGGAGGTGCTCAGTGAAGATCTTTTTAGAAACCCAAGACTCACGAATTGGGATTTCTATAAGGAGGATCTCAAAAGTAGTATGGCAGGTTTTCCTGCATTATATCGAGATAAGTTTGGCATAGAAAACTCGGTCTGTTTTCTTACAAATGCACTCATCTCTGCCTATCAGCCAAACTGTCCACTTCGTGGAAAACGAAGGAACAATGTGACCTGGTGGAATCCTTTTTTAGATAGACTCCGGACTAAGACCCGAAAACTGCTAAATAAAGCGAAGGTCACGGGTACCAAGCAAGCCTGGGATTCCTATAAAGAATCTCAAAGAAAGTATAAACGTGCCATTAAGCATTCGAAAAGAACATCCTGGAGAGCCTTTTGTGATAACATAGGTACCTTGCCTGTGGCCACAAGGCTCACCAAGGCTCTATCCAAAAGCTCGGAAACAAAGCTCGGATCGTTGTTACTGCCTAATGAGGTCTTTGCATCTTCTGAGGAAGAGGCTTTTAGACACCTACTGGAGTTTCACTTCCCAGACTTAAGAGATTCTGAGATCTCTTCTCAACCAACAACCTTAGGCAAGGACTTTACTCTTGCCAAAAGAATTGTCACATATGAAAAGGTTACACTAGCCATTGCTAGCTTTAAACCCTTCAAAGCAGCAGGAGAGGATGAAATTTTTCCAGCCCTTCTTATTAACGGAATGGAAATTATTGCACCTCCCCTTGTAAATATTTATCGCTCTTGTCTGTCACTGGGTTATATTCCTATGAACTGGAGGAAGACAAGAGTTGTTTTTATTCCAAAGGCAGGAAGGATTGATTATACCTCTGCCAAATCCTTCAGACCAATCAGTCTCTCCTCTTTTCTTTTGAAGACTTTGGAAAGATTGGTTGACAGATACTTAAGGGATGTTGTTCTTTTAAAACATCCACTTCACAATAGGCAATATGCCTATCAGAAAGGACTTTCTACGGAAACAGCCTTACACCATCTGGTACATAGGATAGAATGTTCTCTGTCCCATGGGCAGATGGCCCTTGGCGCCTTTCTAGATATAGAAGGAGCATTTGATCATACATCTTATGACTCAATTTGCTATGCAGCCAAACAACATGGTATCGACCCATCCATTATTAGATGGATTAGAAACATGCTGTCAACCCGCACCATATGTGTACACCTTTCCGGCAACACTATCTCAACTAAGGCTATGAGAGGATGTCCTCAAGGGGGGGTTATCTCCCCACTTCTTTGGTGTCTTGTAATGGACTCCCTTCTTGAGGAACTACAGGAACTTGGTTTCTACTCTCAAGCATATGCTGATGACCTTGCTATCCTTATTTGTGGTCTAGGTCCTGGTATAGTTTTTGAGCTCATGCAAAGGGCTCTTAACTGTGTACAGGCCTGGTGCCGCAGTATCGATCTTAAGGTCAATCCTAGCAAAGCTACCGTTTAACTTTACTAGGAAACGAAAGATAGGGAAAGTTTTAACTTTAAACCTATTCAATAAACAAATCGATCTCTCCAAAAGCGTTAAATATCTTGGAGTAATTCTCGACTCCAAGTTGACTTGGAAAGAACATCTTGATATGAAGATCAAGAAATCTATTGCCACCTTTTGGATGTGCAGAAGGACTTTCGGCTGCTCCTGGGGTCTTAAGCCAAAGGTTATCTATTGGCTTTATGTGACCCTGGTTAGAACCGCGTTGAGCTACGCAGCTATTGTATGGTGGACTAGAACAAGGCTGAAGACGGTTAGGATGCTCTTAGGCAGAGTTCAACGTCTAGCCTGTCTAGGAATCACCAGATGTTTAAGGACGACACCTACTGCTGCCTTGGAGGCAATCTTGGATTTGCCTCCTCTTTATCTCTTTATAGAGCATCAAGCCAGAAAAACCGCCTTTAGGCTGGTTAATCAAGGCAAATGGTGTAATAACACATCACAACATTCTAGTATCTGGAGGGAAGCACAGAACTTATGTCCAATGCTCTCTCTCAGAACTACTCTGAGTTCCAGCTTTAACATGATACCTAACTTTGCCATACACTTTCCTTGTAGAGAGGAATGGCTTGCTAAGGGACATGATCTTCTCCCCTCCTGGAGTATTGTCTGGTTCACGGATGGATCCAGGATTGGAAACAAGACAGGAGCCGGTATATACGGGCTAAGACCAAGGGCTAGTTTTTTCCAAGCCCTAGGGATTTATTGCACTGTATTTCAGGCTGAGGTATATGCCATTCTCTATTGCGCATATGAAAACCTCAATCGTCACTATGCCAATAGGACTATTTATATCTGCTCAGATAGTCAAGCTGCTTTACATGCCCTGAGCAGTTCTTCTTGCACCTCTCAGCTTGTTGCTGAATGTAGGAAGACCTTATCCTGCCTAGCCAGTACAAATATGGTCTATTTGTACTGGGTTCCTGGGCATTCAGGTATTGATGGAAATGAGAAAGCGGACCTGTTAGCCAGAAGGGGCTCATCTTTGACTCCTATTGGCCCGGAACCCTTTTTAGGTTTCTCATTCGATCTAGGCAAACAATTACTGGGAGCTGTCTTGGAAAAACAGTTCCATAAGCATTGGATTGCCTCGCATGGTATGAGGCAGGCCAAGTTGTTTATTAAAAGGCCTGACCACTGCTTTGCAACATCAATCCTAAATTTAGATAGGAAACATTGCAAAATGATTACAGGAGTTCTTACAGGACACTGTACTCTAAATAGACACCTACACATACTTGGTATTTCTCAAAGTAACGTATGTAGGAAATGTGGAATGGATCAGGAAACTCCTGAACACATTCTATGCCACTGCCCAGCTTTAGCTAGGAACAGATGGGAGATTTTTGGTAAAATTCGCATTACCACTGATTATATCTCCACGCAAAAAGTCAAGGTCATCTTGTTATACTGTAAATCTACAGGACTCTTCATGACCACGGAAACTCAATCCCACTTTGAAGAAGAATCATTGATTTAAACAATGTTTTATGAGGGTACACAATGGACCCATGTGTGAGGTCTGATTGAATAACGGCTGTTAGCTGACCCTCTTATATCCTTATCCTTATCCTTTAGCAGGAAAATCAGTGGGCTCAGCTGCAGAGACTCATAACAATGACTGTTGCCAGTATCCACATTAGTGCAGGAAGAACAATGTACATTGTCATTATTTATTATCTAACAGACATTAGAAGCAGTAGAGATTTCATTTTTAGAATAACACTTGTCTACCTTCTGTCAAATGCAAGATATATCACAATTATCATTCTTCTGAAACCTGACCTTTGTAAATAGACATCAGATCGGAAAAAACACTAATGAAATTAGCTACAGTAAAATCACTTGTCAACAATCAACTTGTCGACAATCGCACATTATCTCTGCAAAGATTGCAGTAAACATTTAGCATAATTTGCTTCAACTGGTTATGTAAAGCAAAACCTTTGCCAAGCAGCGGAACAATCGAACACAAGAAAACAATCAAATTCAATCACTGAATGAATTAATTCATGGTATTGTGTAAACTAATTCTACTTCAGATGCTATTTCCAGTTTATAGGGCATCTATCATGGGGCACCATCTATATCAATCCTGTGCAATTCTTTTAATTTTGACATAGTTAGCAAGCTTGGTCCATTCTTTTATGTTCTGCATCCAATCTCTTCTTGGTCTTCCTCTGAACTTTTGCTGTTCTAATAATGAATCCAATACTTCTCTTAAAATATGACCAGTATACTTCAATTTTCTTTTAGTCACTTCCAATAAAAGACTATCCCACCCAAAACATTTCATGTAAAATAAGTTGCCAAGACTTACACGCTCATAATGCTTTCACTGGTAAAAAGATATGAGATCTCATGTAAAGCCAAGCCCCTAACTCTACAAGGCCTAA
>JAFIDM010000001.1:15360788-15396320 GCA_023159025.1 Thereuonema tuberculata
TTAGGCCTTGTAGAGTTAGGGGCTTGGCTTTACATGAGATCTCATATATTTTTACCAGTGAAAGCATTATGAGCGTGTAAGTCTTGGCAACTTATTTTACGTGAAATGTTTTGGGTGAGATTTCATTTCTTTTTGTAGGATGAGATCTGAAAACTTTTTAACAGTGAAAGCGTTATGAGCATGTGAGTCTTGGCAACTTATTTTACATGAAATGTTTTGGGTGGGATTATCTATTACAACTAAATTTAGTTTTAAGATTATTTAGAAAATGGATTTTTTTTTCAATACCCTACTTTTCTGTTTTTCTATTGGTCAACTTGTATAAACAAGCTGTTTGCACTTTTGTAAGAAATCACATTATTACACAGTATTATTTAGGCCGAAGCATTGAGGGTACGACGTATTTCAGATCTTAATAAAATCTAAAGTATAAAAGCTAGATAAATGAAACTTAGCGTATTTGATTAGTATGGTAACTGCATCTTATCCTGAAAATTTGAGCTCTTTAGTATTATCCAGGCCGAAGCTATGAGGGTTCGATAATACATAACCAGACCCCCCCTTTATAAGGGGTTGGAGGGTGAAAGTTATGGATTTCTTAATTTTGTTGTTTTTGTGCTAATCCTAGCCTGCATACCAAATTTCGGCTTTCTAGGACTTCAGGAAGTACCCTAGAGGTTTTGATGATCATGAGTAAGTCAGTGAGTGAGTGAGTGACGGAATCGACATATTTTAGGTATTAATAAAATCCAAAGTATAAAAGCTAAATAAATGAAACTTAGCGTATTTCATTAGTCTGCTAACTGCATCTTATCCTGAAAATTTGAGCTCTCTAGTATTATCTAGGCCGAAGCTATAAGGGTTCGAAAATACGACGAAACACTTCCAGAAAAGGTATGTAGTGCCCTTCCTGCCTTCGGCTCGTCTTGGCGGGGGCACTGCCGTGCCCCCAGACAATGTACATTGTCATTATTTATTATCTAAAAGACATTAGAAGCAGTAGAGATTTCATTTTTAGAATAACACTTGTCTACCTTCTGTCAAATGCAAGATATATCACAATTATCATTCTTCTGAAACCTGATCTTTGTAAATAGACATCAGATCGGAAAAAACACTAATGAAATTAGCTACAGTAAAACCACTTGTCAGTTCGACAATCGCACATTATCTCTGCAAAGATTGCAGTAAACATTTAACATAATTTGCTTCAACTGGTTATGTAAAGCAAAACCTTTGCCAAGCAGCAGAACAATTGAACACAAGAAAACACAATCAAATTCAATCACTGAATGAATTACTTCATGGTATTGTGTAAACTAATTCTGCTTCAGATGCAATTTCCAGTTTATAGGTCATCTATCATGGGGCACCATCTATATCAATCCTGTGCAATTCTTTTAATTTCGACATAGTTAACAAGCTTGATCCATTCTTTTATGTTCTTCATCCAATCTCTTCTTGGTCTTCCTCTGAACTTTTGCTGTTCTAATAATGAATCCAATACTTCTCTTAAAATATGACCAGTATACTTCAATTTTCTTTTAGTCAATTCCAATAAAAGACTATATTCACCATTTACTCTCTCCCATATTTCCTTATTGCTAATTTTCTGTGTCTAAACTGAAATTTTATTAAAAACTAGCAAAAAGACCCGTTCTGTGCTGGGGTTACAAAAAACAAATGTGGATAATAAAGAAATTGCAATTGCGAGATCACTTCGAAACTTTCCTGGTTGGTACAAAAAAAAAACAAAACATTATTTTTTTTTTTTGTCTGATGTCATTAGAAATCTATGTCTATCCCGAAAACCTCGTAGAAGTATCTTTGAATCATGTTTGTCCATCCACTCACTGCCTTCTCAGTGTACAGCCCTAGTTCCAGGTTATTTGAATTTTGTAACTCGAGATTCCTAGATATGAAATTAATATCGAGATTGGAAAATATAAGATTTCCCTCCAATTTCTCCCCTTCTCCCTCCCATTTATATCCCTAGTTCCAGGTTATTCGAATTTTGTAACGTCATAACCCTATCACTTCAAACCTTTCCTAGTTCGTAAAACATCATTTGATCATTACAAATCTATATCTGACCCGAAAACCCCCGTCGCAATTATGCACAACAATATTTTAGTTCCAATTGTTGCACAACAATATTTGTATAGTTCCCATTGTCGCCATTGGGTGCATTCGTAGTGCTATTGTGCAGAACAATATTTTAGCTCCAATTGTTGCATAACAATATTTGTGTAGTTCTCATTGTCACCACCAGGTGCATTTGTGGCACATTTTCATGGATTTCACTCCTGGGGGTGGTGTCCAGGTTCCAAGGTAGCCTGTTTCTTCCGCAGGGTCCTAAAGAATAATTCTGCAAAGTTTGGTGCAGATAGATCAAAGGGCCTAGGAGTGTATCCGGGCAAACAAAGAAACATTCATTTTTATATATTAAGATATTAGTGTTCAATGATGTCATAAATGTAATTTTTATATTCAATTCATTATTTAAAGTCTTAGAAAAATTACGTAAGATTTATTGATATAAATGTTTAATTTAAGAACTGTTTTCTTATGCAAGATAGCAAACCATATTACAACCTTAAAACATATAATTATTTGCACCTTAGAAGAAAAGAAAGTCATGGTGAAAAAAAAAAAACCCCGTTAAAAACCATCCTTTCGGCATCAACTTTTCCCAGGTTATCAAGTTCAGTGGCAGTGGGTGAGGAGAAGAAACAGAAGTGGATGTTCAAGAGCTTTATTTATTGACAAACCAATAGAAAACAGGCAAAGATATAATTGTGGGAGGGGTAAGTTTGGTTGTGAAAACTAAATAATTAGTTTAGCTGAATTTTTGTGTAATTAATTAAGTGGTTGACAAGGGAAATGATTCATTTAGGATAATATTTACTTAACAAGGACACCATATTATATTCAACCAAGAGTAGCAATTTCATCTCAGGACAGACAGATGTGAAGTTGCGAAATTCTCAGCAGTAATGGATTCAGCGGAGAACCACCTATTTGTAATAGCAGTCGCACAATACTTTTCTTAAGACAGAAAAAAAAAAAATTATGATTTGCCATTCACTTCATCCATATGGATAATTTCATCCTTGTTTGAAACACAAGGAACAATCGTGATGATAGATAGAAAGTCGTGTTTTATTACAATCTTAATTTCATCGAACTTTTACTATTGTTGATTAATTCTCAGGATTAGTGAAAGTTTTTTTTCCCCTTTAAAAATGGTCTTTCATGGTATTTTTTTTTTTTTATTTTATATTGAGACTTTCAAATAAACAGTTGAAATTCAGAATATGATTGATTTTTAAAGTGAAAAACATCTTTCAAACAAATTTAGTCGGGTTAAGGATACATATCCCCTATTTTCAATCCCCCCCTCCCCCCGAATATAAATATATTTGTTCATTGTTCGTTTGTGTTCATATCTGTAATTATTTTAGCTTTTACATATATATGTAAAAGTTAATAAATCAACAATAATGAATTAAAAAATAGTAAAAAAGAAAAAATAAGCAATACAAAGCAAATTCCAAATTGATTTGAGAACAAAAAAAATAGAGAAGTTTCAAAAAATACATCTTCACATGAAGTTTTTCAGCAAATGATTAATTTTATATTATTTTAATGTAGAAGAGCTTTCTGAGATTTTCCAAATTTATATAAATTCTAATTAATGTAGTACACATCCAAGTAATTATAATTCTTCTAATCTATATTACTAAAATCTTTTATTTTTCTGTCTGTCTGTCTGTCCGGCGCAGTTTTCTGTGAGAATGAAAAATAGAAAGAATTTTTACAATGAAACATCCGCGACAGGAATCGAACCTGCAACCTTCTGATCCGAAGTCAGACATCTTATCTATTAAGCCATGGGAACTACAACTCTCTTCCTATTGTTTTTTTGACTTATCTGTCAAAGCTGAACTGACTTTGACTGAAAAGTAACAATTGTTATAAAAAAAGAAAGTCAAAAAAGAAAGAAGCAGTACTTCATTAACTAGAATTTTGAGAAATCACTATTTATAACTCAAAAACCATCATTATTTGTAACTCAAGAACCACTCAAACGTATCAATTGGAAAAAAAAAGAGTCAAGAAAGAAAGAAGCACTATTTCTATTAGATAGATTACTGAAAAATCCCTATTTGTAACTCAAAAAGCTAGAATCACATCAAAGTCAAAAAACTAACAATAAATATGCAGCTCATCAACCAAGATGAACGAGAGTGTCGATAACATCAATCGAATGATAAGTATAAGAATACAAGGAGAGACTACAGAGCATACAAGTGCGAATAAAATTGATACTTCTGATAATCCACCACACGAACATCTCTATCGGCCCGAGTATCTGAATGCATTGAATCTCAGCGGTATTCCTCAACATCGTTTGTCATTGAAGATTGGATCTCCAATAATATTGTTGCGAAACATCAATCCCAAGTTTGCATACTGCAATGGAACTCAACTTAAATGCAGTTCATTCGATAATGATCTCATAGAAACCGAAATTATAACGAAGGAGATTTTGTTTTCATCCATAGGATGTCTATGCAACCATGCGATAATCTACTTCCATTCACTTTCACAAGAAAACAATTTCCGATCAGACCTTCCTATGCTATGTTTATCAATAAAGCTCAAGGACAAACTCTAAATAAAGTTGCCACATATTTGGAAAACGTTCTCTTCACTCACGTACAACTTTATGTCTTTGAGTCACAATTCAACAGAATTTGGTTATCTTCACTCCAAAGAAAAGTCATAATCAATTTGTCGCGAAGAATTTCGTATACAAGTTATGATCTTCATTTATCATCTATATCAACCAACGTTCATCTGAACATCTCTTCTTCAAATATCTATATCGAACCATCTGATGGCCTAGATTAGTAGATAATTTTCACTATTTGTAACTCAAAAAACCACTGAAAAGTATCAATTGGAATTGGATAAAAAAGAAAAGAAAAAAAAAAAGAATCACTATTTCTATTAGGTAGAATACTGGAAAAAATCACTATTTGTTACTCAAAAACAATCACTATTTATAACTCAAAAACCATTGTAAAGTATCAATGGAAATAAAAAAAAGAGACTCAAGAAAGAAAGAAGCACTATTTCTATTAAGTAGAATACTGAAAACTCACTATTTGTAACTCAAAAGCCACTGAAAAATGTATCTATATTACTAAAATCTTTTATTTCTCTGTCTGTCTGGTGCAATTATTGTAATTTACAAAAATAGAAATAATTTCCACAAGTTATCTACTGGAATCAAACATGCAACCTTCTGCTCCGAAGTTAGAAGTCTTAGGCATAAGACAAGGATTACATTCCAATCTCTGTAAAAAATAAAAATATATCACAGATATATGATTCACACGCTGATTCGAAAAGCAGTCGTGGATTGAGAGAATACAGACATCAAAAATTAAAATAAAAAAAAAAAAAAAAAACTTTAAAAGTTTTATTTTACTTGATATAATTTGTGTGTGTTTTTTTTTAATAAATAACCAATTGTTTTCCATTACATACGCGAGGCTTCCGGAGCGAAGCGACGGGTAGCCGACTAGTATATAATAAATATATATCAAATTTTTATTTCTGAAAATAATTTCCAAATTAAGGGTTCCTTTTATTCATTACAACAAAATAGAAAGAAAATAACAATAATATCGGAGTTTATTTTTTTAATTTATTTAGTTTATTAAACAACTATGAATTAAATAAGTAAATGCTTTTCTAACTTGAAAAATAACTTCTTATTGAATTAATGAAAAGTTAGGCCTAATGCCCAAAAAACACTCCGAGGATCTCAATAAAACTTCAACTAGGTCAAACTCAAAAACATCCTTGTTTTAAGGTATTCTGAGTTTAGTTTTGAAAAAATAATAGTCATAAAAAATAGCTTACCTCAGTGATGGGAGATGCCTTAAAACAATATCCAAGCTCTGAACTTGTGTTTGGGGTAGTTCTCGTATAGCTCCTTCCAGAAACTGTTTCAACATCATTAATGGCACTTCAGCTACTTGTTTGATTTGGACTTCAAATTCATTCTTTCCTTTTCCCCCATCTTGCGTGAGTGCAACTGGAAGCATGATCTAATTTTAAAAAAAAATATCTGACACTATAGATGTAAATCTTCTAAACACTGAAATTATGTTATTTTGAGTAACGAAAAATCCTCAATCCCTTCCTCTCTTCAAATGGACTGCAGTCACAAAAATTTAAAATATTCAAGTTATATACATTTATCCCATTTCAGTTTCAAACCCCAGAATACCCTCATTTTATGTCTTAAATTAGTTCTGCACCTCCTACGCTCATTTCATGGAGGACAGGCTTATACAGGATCTAGAATAAAATAGAATTCCATCTAAAATTAACACTTATTTTTTTTTTCAAGGTTATAAAATATAATAAGTGAAGCAATGGTTGGCAAGAAACAGAAGCCCAAAAAATAATTAGAGAAATTTAACAAAAGACACTGCTAAAAGTAAATATGTAAAAGAATTCACAATGAAATGATCAAATAAATGTTTTGCTAGCTTCAAGTACATATTTAAAGGAGATTTAAAGAGGCAAGAAATCAAGAACCCAGAAACTTACAAACTAGGATTACCATATTACTTGGAAATTGAAGCAGAGCAGTGGTGTTGCTATGTAGACTTAATAGGCTTTCAGTGATTAATATTTAAAGACATTAGTTAAAAATTATCTACTTTAAATTTATTCTATTGTTTTATCTGAACCTTCAATACGTTTACAGTATGTCGTATGAGACACAAAAAATGGGGTTTTTAGTCAATATTCCTTAAGAATATGACCAGTTCTCAATCTTTTTTCTTTAAAAACATCTGCGTTAAAATAGGTCTGAATTAAGTGTAAAATATTACACAATTTCTTATGTTTTGGATTCATCCAGAAATTCAAGTTTTAAAGAGATCATCATACGGAACTCCCTTCAATTCATAGAAATAAAAAAAAAAACTAAAATTAACATGAAAAAAGTGGAACATACAGTAATGGTTTGGTTTGGTTAGTAGATTTTAATGGCACAAAAGCATCTGTGGCTAAGCTGCACCAAGACAGACATATAGTAATGACTTGAGACTTGGTTTATTAGGGAATGATGCAAGAGAAGAATATTTTACTGTTAGGAGATTCATGACACCATCGCAAAGTTCATGAAGAAGGGTAAACAGCAGTGGTAATCAGAACATAAATTATCAGAAGACTCAACAATGATTGCATGTCATGCTAGGATGGCATTTCACCTAATGTCAGCAAGTTTATCTTACAGGAAATCAAAAGCTGGTCATACCTCAAGCAAGGCAACTTTTGACTTTCAGCAAGAACTAGTAATAAAAGCAAGCAATGACAAATCAGTTGACAAGTGTGCAAAATGATGGCTGAGCAGTCAAGGCATAATTGAATAGATAATGGAATAATGGTCTTCACAATCATAAAGTATCATTTCATTAACTGAAGATTTTACTGACAAAGTCTGTAGCAAAAAATCCAAAAGAGAGAAAGAAAAGTTTTTCGTGGAAGTATGCTCATGGCTACAGAAATGGAGTTGCATGAAAATTTTATGAACAGATATTAACCCATTAGATTTAGATGGCTTGATATTTCGAGTTGACTATGCTTAAGTTGAATCAGAATTTCAGTGTTATCTGTAGGTCATTTACTTTTGGTTTTTTTTTTTCTCCCTGCCTTAGATATTATATAGACTATGTATCCAGTCCCAAGATTAATTGGGAAAGGTCTAAGAGCCTGCACATTAGATGAAAAATAACAGATTTGAAACCTTTAAGAAAGTCTGAATATAAAGCCAAATATAAACCATGTAAGGGAACAGTTATAAAATTGTAGAACCTCCCAACATCCAAATTCGTTTCCAGAGACTAACTCAGAACTCAAGTATATGTAGAAAAAAAAACTAATGATAAGAAAGTATAATAGAAACAAACTTAAAAGTAAACTCAAGCTCCATACTCAGGTTTTGAAACATGAAGCACCAAAGCACTAAGAACTCAAACAATTATGATAAAATTCATTTGAAACGAGATTAGACTATAAACAATTAAAATGATGATGTAAAGTACTGGAAGAATAGTTCTTGACTGCAGAAATTGGATAAAATCTTTAATGTTAGGAGCTGATGGACATCACACTGCAGAGTGGTAGTGAGTGCACCGAGTGAAACATTTTGTTTAAAGATTATAGCTTATGCTGTTTTGTCATAAAAATCAATTAATTAGAAAGCTTATTGATTTGTTAAGAGGCATATTGTCCATGCATACATCAGCAGAAGCATTATTAAGTTAACTGAATATGACACACTAAAAGAAGCCTAAAACAATCAGTTACAATAATAGAAAAGCTGTAAATCAAAAAAAAAAATATTTAAATTAAACAAAAATAATAAATAAATTCTGGTTTCGGGTAAGGAAGAAAGAGCAGACACAATGACAACAACAACTTTCAAAAGCACCAGAAGCTTCTTTCTGTCCCATTTAGTTTCTTTAAATAATGAATTATTAGTTGCTTTATGCGACTTAGATTGGTTTTGCTTTTATATAAATACTGAAATAATATAAATACTCCAATGAAATTCCAAAGATGTTATATTTGATAAAAAAAAACAACAAAACACTGAAATACTGCTGAACATAGAAGCACATTGTCTGTGGCCATTATTAGACTAATTTAGATCCATAAGCTAAAACAAATATGAGGAGGAAAAAATTCACTGAGGGACAATCTCACTTACCCCTGTGACACCTATGTTTAAATCGTGGACGTTATACAAGTTCTTTTCGCCATCAAACACACATTTCTTATTTCTAAAAATTTTTGGATGTGATTCTTCCATCTGGACAATTATTCTCCTGAAAATGAAAAAAAGAAATCGTAATAATTAGAAAAATAGCATTACTGAAGTCTGTTGATAATTTTATTAGTCAATTAACTTCAAATGTCTAGCCATTCTTAAAATCTGAACAACACTACAACAACTGTTTATTTTGTATTCACCTCATTACTACATTGCACAGTGATTCAAATCTGCTGATTTAGCGGGACAATAGTCATTTTTGTGACTTCCAAAAAAACGGATGTTTTAACTATAGTAATGTCAAACATATTGCTTCGTCATGATTCAGACTTTAAATAATTTAAGATATGACAAAGTTACAGGCCTGTAAAGTAGGATGTCGTCATCTCCCCATTTCCTTCTGGCAACAGACTTTTTATAACATTGCGAGAGAAAGAAGAACTTGTGATTCAATGCAAACAAAAGGAAGCTTTGATTCAAATGCTAAACTTTATGTGAAGGTATTTACAACCTTTTGGCATAATATTTGTGTAAATATTCAGAGGTTTCTTTCAATGGTATAAAATTGTACAATTTAAAACAAAATTACTTAAATTTTCATATTTTCCAAGTTTTCAAACTGACTGATGAATAAAGTACATCGAGATAAAGCACTAAAATCCACTTTCAATTGAAAGTGTACACCTGTATGGAACAGACGCTTTATTTACAGCATGTCTTAATAGCGCGTACTGCGGACTATTGCCCTAAGCACAGCATCCACATGCCTTGGCATGCTCTCCACCAGTTTCTGATAGCAAGCAACCCGTATTTTTGCCCACTGCTCCTTCAAAGCCTCCACAAGTTGGATGCCTGTTTGTGGTCGCATCGGACGCGCACGAATCCGGAACTCAATTCATCCCACAGATGTTCAATAGGGTTGAGGTCCGGACTCTGGGCGGGCCACTGAAGTTCCTGAACATTATTCTCCGGAAACCAGGCAATGACAATACGGGCCTTACCTGAAACACAAACGGCCTTTCACCGAACTGCAACCACAAAGTAGGAAGCATGGAATTGTCTAGAACGTCCAGATACTGAGTGGATGCCATATTCCCCTTGATCACAACCAACGACCACGTCCAAACCAGGAGAAACACGACCACACCATCACACCACCACTGCCAAACTTCACTGTTAGGAATGACGCACTCAGTAGCAACCACTCTCCTGGCAAATGCCACACCAAGGTGCATCCATCTGATCGGTAGAGTGTGAAGTGTTATTCTTCGCTCCACGTAATGCTTTTCCAGCGGTTCATCGACCAAGACTGTTGCTCTTTACACCAGGCCACACGACGCTGGACATTTACAGGGGTGATGTTAGGCTTGTGGGCAGCAGCCCGTCCGGTGTACCCTCAGGCCTGGAGCTTCAGACGAATCATCATTGTACTGACAGTTGTTCCCGTTGCCTGCTGGAAGTCCTGCTGCCATTGTTCCGCTTGAACAGCCCTGTTCTGCAGTACCAATCGCTTCAGGGCCCTCCGGTCTCTATCGGTCAGCATGCGGGATCGGCCACCTCCATGATGTCATGTTTCCACTCTTTCACATTTCCACTTCGTGATAATAGCACCCATGGTCAACTTTGGCAGGTTCAGTGTTGCTCCTATGGCTCACACACACTGGCCACTAATGTGGCAGCCTATGACTACTCCACGTTGAAAATCGCTCAGATGCTTTGATGGTAGCATTTTACCTCAGCAAGTGGTTAGACACCAAATCGGCCGTCCTAAGGTAAAAGGAAGCAACAAACAATTTGGAAACTGATTATTTGCTGCCTTTGACTGTAGATATAAGCATATTGTGAGTCAGTTGCTACCTTTGATCATCGAAATAGGGGCCATACTTAACAGCAGATCATTACCAAATTGCTTTGGAAGATGTGTAGATACTTCCTTACGTAGAAATTGCAGAAAACACAAAATCAGAAAATTTGCAGTTACTTCCTTTTACCTTAGGACGGCCGAAATGACTCCAACTACATATGATCGTGTTGTTTTAAAATGAATATATTCAAATTATTGCCGGAATTTGCATGGGTTGCTCCACTAAGGTAGGTGTCCACTTTCAATTGAGTAGTCAGTGTAAATGCTCAACTTAAATGGGCTTATAAGCAGATCTTGCACCTATTTGCGCCTTTTTTCTATAACTGGCATGGTCAAGAACCAAAGAGCCTTCTAGTGGACTCTTCCTAATCAGTTACAGGTGCTCAAATAAGCAAATGTATTTAATACGATTGATACCAAATGATTAAAGGAGCTATCTTGAGTTTATAAAATGTTATTTTTAGTTTTCTTCTGGAAAAGAAACAACAGTTAAGGATGACTCAGATGTATTTGTCCTTTCTTTGGTCCCATTACAGTTATGTTATAGTTCTGTAAATAAAATCTTAAGGCATTATCCCCAGACCATCCTTTACCAGATATTGTAGGCCTATAAAATTATTACTTGAAAAGGAGACAAAAGAAATGACTGTAAGAGAAGTGAAAAGTATAGAGAAACAGATGAATGAACTTCCCCAAGGAAATCGAAGTTTGTGGAAAAAAACTGAACGTCAAAACAGAACTTTTATTAACAATGGTTGACAGCAAAGTCTGTAATGCTTTAACTGACACCTCTTCACAGACATGTATTTGTGGCGCAACTCCTAAACAGATGAATATTCTCAAGATAAGGTAGTGATGTAGTGGATGTTACGACCTTCAAATTTGGACTTTCTACTGTGCATATCCGGATTAGGTTTTTGGAATGCCTGCTCCATATTTCCTACAGACTGGAACTTAAGTGGTAGGTTAGAGGGAAAGAAGAAAAAAAAATCATTGAAAAAAATGAAAGAAAATGTGTGATAAATTTTAAAAAAAAAATGGGTCTGATAATGGATCAGCCGACAACCAAAGGAAGTGGTACTTTCAATATGGCGATACAGCCCTCCATTTTTTAAAACCCTAAACTCTCAGAATCAATTACTGGCATTGATCTAAAATTAATCCATAGATTGGGAACTACTCTAAGAACACTGTCTTGTAGCTACAGTAAAACCTCGTTAAGTCGTCACCCGGATAAGTCGTCACTTCGTTTAAGTCGTCGTTTTCCTTTGGTCCAGACAAGGTCTCATACACAATAATGTAAAATAACCCTCCTTTACCAGTCACCAAATTTAATTCTACTCCGGATAACTCGTCACTCTCAAAAATTGCCAAAAGCATCTTTCTTCTCCATTTTGCATGCCATCGTGTTATCTTTTCAGCCCTGCCCCTTCACTTTAAGAAAGCCAAGCCTTTACGGGGAATTTTCGACCATGCTTGTCACTTCATTCCTTTCCTATACCTTCGGAGGATTTTGGTTCTTGGAATCTCGCTGCTAATCATTCAGAGCACATTTCTCGCTGCGACTCTGTCGAGTGCAGACCGCTCCTGAGGTGTGACTTCATTTCATAGCAAGTAAGCCCCGCTATAAGGGCTATTTTTTCTCTTGCAATTTCATGGTTCGATTACGTTTTTAATATGCCAGGGAAACGAAAACTTACCTCGTTATCTTTTAAAGAAAAAAAAGACTTAATTGAAAAATCAAATGTTTCGAAAACAGCTTTTGCCAAAGAACACCATATTCCCAGGACTACATTAAACGATATTCTTTCATCGAAACAAGTAATTGAAGAAGTTGACTGCAAAGACAAAATAAAGAGAATAATGAAATTGAAGTTTGACGAGATCGAGGAGGTTTTAGTTCGATGGAATTCCAAAATTCCCACTCCGCCTAAGTCGTCACTCCGCTTAAGTCGTCAAAAATGTTTGGTCCCTTGAGTGACGACTTAACGAGGTTTTACTGTATCTCATAAATGCCAAAAAGTTTGATCTCTATGCACAAAGAGACAAAAAACCTCTACCTCAAGCTATAGTCCTGGTTTTACATGCCTGTCACTGTGCATAAGATTCTTATTCATGGTGCACGAGTTATTGAATATGCATTATTACCAACTGGAATGCTTTCAGAAGAAGCCCAAGACGTAAGAAATATACATCTAAGAAAAATTCGTGAAAGCCATGTTCGAATATTGAAACAATGCAGGATGTTCTAAATCTGCTTCTGATCACCTCAGATCCTTTCATCACAAGTATTCGTTCTTTGCCTCAGAAAAATAAAACAAGTCTATCTTTGGAAATTCGACAGCTTCTCAAAGAACCAAAAGAAGACGAGAAGGTAGAGGCAGAACCTGATGAAGATAATGTTGTTCCTACTTATATTGATGATGATGAAGACAATGACAGCGATGCTGATCGTGACTAGAAATTATAATTTTAGTGATTTCAACTTTAAATTGTAAAATTAATGAGAATAATTTAAAAGCTTTTAAGTGATGTTTAGAAAATTACAAATTTTTTGTCAAATTTAATTTTAGATTTTTTAATAAATAGCAAAAAATAACTTAACATACATCTTAAAATAATAATTTTGCATTAATTTCACTAATTTAACCATTTCGTTAGGTTATGCATCAAAATAAGTAATTTAAAAGAAAATAGAATTTTGTCGCACTAGATTCACATTTTGAACCACTATGCATTGTTTATAACTGGAAAGCTATTTTCCAGTATATAAAATGGTAGTGTCTAAATTCAGTGAATTTAAATTCTATCAATTCAAGTAGAAGCTATGCATACAGATTTTTAAGTAAGATTCAGTTTTAGTAGTTAAACAGTGTAGATTCCAGATGTTTGGTGCCTAGGTGCAAAACATCTCTGCAGCCTACCCCCCCCCCCTCACTCCTCAACGACTATTTTTGGACCAATATGTTGATAAGAAGGCAATTTGGCAGCTGCGGGCATTGCACACAGATAGGCATAGAATAAATGGTATTTTTGATAATATTTGGTTTGAATCCCTTCATCGAATTGGACCAGGACTTCTAAGAAGGCTATTTCTTTCTATTCAGGTATTTCAATTGTGAATCGGATATCCTTGTGGGTATTATTGAACACATCATATATGGTGTTCATGTTTTTCTGTCTGAAATGATGAACATGTCATCAACATAACTTTTGTAGAATAAGATCTTATGTTTTAAGATGTTAAAAGCTTGATCTTCCAGGTATTGTATGGTGATATCTGCCAAAATCCCCGAGGCGGCCATTCCCAATTACAACATTCACCATTACCTCCATAATTTCAGTTTCAACATCAATATGACTACGGCAAAATCCATATCCCACCTTAAATATGGAATTTGCAAAAAGAAAAAGAAAGGAATAACACAAATCCTTCTTTAGGACTCTACTAACAAAGATTGGTTTTGTTGTTCATACCTTTTTTTTATATTTTCTTTACTTTCTTAAATTTAATTTTCACAACAACAACATCACTACAACGAGACATGTTTACGATTGGTCTCACGGAGAAAGCGTTGACATCTCTGGAGGAAATACCAATGGTCCCCAAAACAAGATTCTACTCACCCCCACCCACTGTCTACAACAGCGCACCGACTGATATGGGACAGCCTACGCCTATTAGCCGACTTGCACAAGAAATCTAACCAACCCTAAAATTCACTTTTACTCTTAATTCCTTATATAAGAACTGTCACGAACGTATTCGTGCCCCGCGCTCCGCTCATTTTCCCTTTCCATTTTCTTTCTTGACAATATTTTTCTAATATTTCTTTTCCTTTTCTTTCTTTCTCTTTTCTGATCATTTCCAACCTTCCATATTTTTCTCTCGTCGTTCCTCAGTCCTGGCGTCTGTTGGACTGCAATTTCCCGACAAGCTGGCACCAAAGAAACCTTAAACAATGGTTTAACGACTTCGGGAAGGGCTCGAGAAAGCTCCTCCAAACGGTCCACGAAGGCTATCAAGCCACGAAGCCTATTGTTCAGCGTTAAAGCTTTCTCCCAACTTTCTCCCTTTTGTTATGTGCATCGGGAGCTCGGGAAAACAAAGGGCCTGATGTCACAACAACTAGTGGTGTTGCCACAAGCGGTGATGGGGACAGAAATGTCTCACCACCCCTCCCAGGAATATAACGGCGACCCCCGGGAGTAAACAAGGCAGTGTCACAGCAGTGTCGGAGCAGTATCCGAGGAGAATCCGACAAGCAGCGGCCAAGAGCAGGAAGCGAGGTTTGGGGAAGGCGACACGGTCCGCGGCCAGCGGCTCCAGTCGCCAAGAACCCCACCCGCATATTTCCCTGCTCGGAGTGGATCCACGTCGGAGGCAAGCAGCGTTTGAGAAGGCCAGGTGCAGGCAAGACGACCCGGGCTCACGAGTCAAGCGTGTATGGTCATCGCAGAAAACCTGCCTGCTTTCATTTTCACTTGGAGCTCACCCCCTAAAGAAGGTCGACGGCAGTGCTTATGCGGAAAGGCGGACACCAGAAAAGACATCGCGGACTCGTTTCAGAAATACGATTCCGCCAGTCTCCAACCCAGCCGCCTGTCCGCTCTTAGCTGTCGACATCTCCGGAGATACGGAGATCGAATTCAGTGCTCGCAAGTGTGCCTCCGCTGTGCCCAAAGGATGCCTCCGAGACCGTCCCAGCCATTCATCCCCGTCAGCGAAGGATCTCCCCCCAGTGCCGCCCAGGACAGATCCGAATGGACAATTTGAGAGAGAACATGTAAATTATCTCTTTACTTCATATAATATACTTGATATCTTGTATTTATTCTATCAGTTTATTTCTGTAATAAAATCTTTCTTTTAACCCTTTACCTGAGTTTTGCCCTTCTCTTTCGTCTGAAAGGCGCGGGCCACTTGTCTCTAGGCTGGCTTTCCACGGCACCTCCCCCTTTCCCCGTCCAAACACCTCACTCCCACCTTACACACCTCTCCCCCCTTGTCCCGTAGTCGTGGTTTGCTTAGGGATGCGTTAGATGGCGAGCGCCCCTAAAACAACATGTAACAGAACTTCGTGTTTTTGTAAACATTATGTATGCCGACGATGTCATGACATAAAACCACCTGACGAAACTGTCCAAAAATGTAACTATATCTTTTTTAATATATTTTTTTATATAAAAAAATGTGTGTGTCGTTTACCTTATTACCTGTTTTTATTGAATGAAACCTAACAGCAAAAACAGTACACATCAAAAGAATTAATTATTTTCATTACAAACAACAGAAAAGTTAAACAAAACAAGGCTATTGTTGAGTAAACTGATAATTCTTTCATTTATTGTTAGCTGTACATAATAAAATTGTAACACAAAGACAACTTAAAACTTACCTCTTAAGGTCCTTCTGAGATTTCAAATCTGGTTTGAAATCAACATCATAGTGGTAAATAACACGGTCAAAAGGAAATCTGACTTCAAAGTGATTGGCTGTTAAAGGAATTCTTCTTCCAAGTGTTCCAGAACCTTTTCTCTTTGGAGGTTTCATTCCTTCAGGATATTTAGCATGTTGAACCTGTCTCTGATAATGAGGCTCCCCTGCTGCTCCAGAAGGATGAGGCTGAAATAACTTTTTTAACGGAGGTCCTCCTTGAGAAGTTTCTGCTTGCGATGAAGAGCCATATTGTGGCTGCTGTCTTGATGATCCCCCTAACTGCGTCGATGAGGATACTCCTGGAGTCGAAAGACTGTCCCCAGACATATGTTTTGTTTGAAAATGCTGTTGTCGCTTCATTGTAGGTTCAAGTTCTGAAGGGTGTTTTGTTGGAGTTACTTGAACTGATGACTGCAATGGTTTTTCAGGTTGTCTCGAATTTCGCTGCCAAGCTTGTTGCAAAGGTTCAGCTTGTGTCGGTATTTTGGGTGTCACTTGTTGATGTTCAGGTTTCTTTATTCTCTGAACTACAGTTTCCTGACTATCAGAAGGCAAGTCTCTTAAGGGTGTTGGTTGTTTACTGAAACTCGCTGGTGCCTGTGGAGTTGGAGCAAGAGGAGATATTTCTTTTCTCGGGGTTTCCTTAAAAGCTGGTGCTGTTTTTCTCTGGTCGTCTGCAAACAGTAAGCCTACTATCTGCTGTGCAAGCTCAGAAGTTTCTTTCTGTGCCTTCTTTTTCCTTCTCTGTCTTTTACTTTTACTACTCGATTGTGTTTCCACAGATTGTTCTTCAATGGGCTCAATTGCCATTGCCCCTAAACCTGTTCAAATAAAGACATTTTTATTTAGTTAATTTTGATATAAGACAAAATATCATTAAATTTAACAAACAATCTTGCAACTTCAAATTCCAAGACAATTAAAAAATATATATATATATATATATAACAAATTTTACTTTAAACGAATAGATTTTCAGAATTCTGTTTACACAAGCAATTCAAACTGTGGGATAATCTACACAACATTATTTTAAAAATAAGGATCTTTCCTTTTGTAAACCTCAGATAGCGGCAATCAAAATCTAATGTATAGGCTAAATCCTTACTAACATTGTTGCAATTTTACTTATAGTTTGCAGCAGTTAAAAGAAATGAGCTTGGACAAGGATGGTATTTTCTTATAGACTAGATACAATAAATTACAAACTAAAATGTTTCTATTGATTGTAAGTCTACACAAATGATTGTAAATGATGGTGAACGGTCTTTGATAAATGCAACGATACATTAATCTTTAAAGTAATAGATTAAGGAGTGGATAGTAAAGTTACTTAGGTTTTAAACCCATCAACATAGAAATAATGATGGCTCAACAAAATGCCATACATCAAAAGAAACTTAAGAAATAACCACCAAACAACTTTATCAAGCATTCTATTACTGATCAACTAACAGCAAGATAGTTTTAAGTAAATTTATTTGAATACTATTGCCATCTTTACTTTCCTGAAAACAATTAAGACTGCAATACTAAACTAAGTACTAAAAACTAACACTCTTCAAGAGCCGCATCTGGCTCAGGAGGTGAAACTGCTTGTGTTGCTCCAGTTTCTTTTGTCTCTTCCGGTGGTGATGTTTCGGTATCTGTCACCTGTGCTGTTGATTTTGACTCAGCTTCCTGCAATTCCTCTTGCGGTGGCGATTTAGGAGCTGTAAATGGAAATTAGTGAATTAGTAATTACAACACCATAACTTTTTTATTTTCAACCATTCTTTGTCGGTAAAAATACTGCAAAAGTATTTAACAAGGACTTTCATTAATATCAAGAACACACTATCAGATCCTTTCACACACACATTCCTATAAACCCTATTCACATACAAAAACAAATTTCTAAACAATTGCAAAGAAAATTCATTCATCTGAAAGCATTCTACTTTGGTAATCGTACTAAAGAAGTTGTGGAGAGATATTCAAATAAATAAATAATAATAAAAAAAAGAACTTTTACAAAAACTTCAGCATTGATACACCGACTATCGACTGCTCAATTGAAGTGGACACCTGCCGTAGTGTAACAACCCATGCAAATTCGGGCAATAATTTGAATATATTCATTATAAAACATCATGATCATCTATAGTTGGAGCCACTTGGTGTCTAACCACATGCTGAGGTAAAAATGCCATCATCAAAGCAGCTTAGCGATTTTCAACGTGGAGTAGTCATAGGCGAGCCATAGGAGCGACATTGAATATGCCAAGTCGACCATGGGTGCCGTTATCATGAAGTGGAAACGTGAAGGAGTGGAAACACGACGTCATGGAGGTGGCCAAGCCCGCATGCTGACTGATAGAGGTGGGAAGGTTCTGAAGCGGTTGGTATGGCAGAACAGGGCTGTTCCAGTGGAACAACGGTGGCAGGACTTCCAGCAAGCAACGGGAACAACTGTCAGTACCATGACTATTCGTCGGGAGCTCCATGCCTTAGTGTACACCGGTTGGGGTGCTGCCCACAAGCCTAACATCACCCCTATAAACGTCCAGCATCGTTTGGCCTGGTGTAAAGAGAGACTTTCTTGGTTGATGGACCGCTGGAAGAGCATTATGTGGAGCGACAAATCACGCTTCAGACTCTACCGATTGGATGGGCGCACCTGGGTGTGCCAGGGGAGAGGCTGCTACCTCAGTGTGTCATCCCAACAGTAAAGTGTAATGGTGTGATCGTTTTTCTCCTGGTATAGATATAGTCCGTTGGTTGTGATCAAGGGGAACATGGCATCCACACAGTATCTGGATGTTCTAGACAATTCCATGCTTTCTATGTTGTGGTCGCAGTTCGGTGAAGGGTCATTTGTGTTCCAGCACAACAATACGCCGTGCCATAAGGCCCGTGTTGTCAGAGCCTGGTTTCCGGCGAATAATGTTCAGGAACTTCAGTGGCCCGCCCAGGGTCCGGACCTCAACCCTATTGAACATCTGTGGGATGAATTGGAGAGCTGGATTCGTGCGCATCTGATGCGACTACAGACAGGCATCCAACTAGTGCGGGCTTTGAAGGAGGAGTGGGCAAAAATACCGGTTGCTTGCTATCAGAAACTGGTAAAGAGCATGCCACGGTGTGTGGATGCTGTGATTAGGGCAAAAGGCCACAGAACATGCTATTAAACACGCTGTAAATAAAGCATCTGATCCATACCATAGGTGTTCACTTTCAATTGAGCAGGCAGTGTATACCAAAGTATGAAATTAACTATTTGAAATATAAAATTAAATCTCCGCCACTTTTATTTTCTTTGTTACCCAAAGAAAATACCACTGTTATTTTCTTTGTTAAATCATGAAAATAATAAAAATGACAACAATGTTTATTTTTACATTGTAATATCTGTTGACACGATCAGTAGAAATTTTCCATTTTCTAAAAAAAATTAAATTCGCATTAATTAAAATTAATCAAATTTAAAACAAATAAAGCTTGTGCATATATTATATTGTTGTATTGCTGGTACGCACCGAAGTGCGCGCTTCGTATCCGAAGCCTCCGTGTTCCAGGGAGCGCTAGTGTTCCCAAGATGGCGAACCCCCAGCAGACTCCCTAGAATTTCAAGGGAAAGATACTGGGGTGGTTTTCCGTGGCCTTCCCCAGGACGCCATTAAGGAATGACATCAGACCGAAGAGAAAGTGAAGAAGAGGCTGGACAACACAGGAAAGGAAATTGAAACAACCATGCCACTGCCGGGATTCGAACCCAGGTACAGGCGCACTGGCCGCCACGGCAGACCGCCGCCGAGACCGCACGGCCACGCCATGTGCATATATTAAGAGGATTAATACCCATTCCTATAAGACTGTTACAAATACACTATTTTAGTCCTATACACGTCAATTAGATTTTTGCCATCTTCTCGGAAATATTTCTTGACAAGAATACATATTGAAAAAAAATCTCAAATATACAATATAGATCGCCTATTGCCTTTAAATTAATACGCTAAGTTTCAAGAAGACTCTTTGAGTAGTTAAATAGTTAAGAGGAGGAGTAGAGAAACACAAACAGACTGTTATGATTACTGAGAAGAGTTACATTACTGAACACCATTTAGCCTTACCTTAAACAATTTCAATGCCTGTAGTCCCTGAGGTTACAAACAATATCAATGTAATTTCCTTTATATTAAACACTAACATCTTACAGCATAAATAACTTATTTAAAGTTGATGCTATTCCAGCGCTCTATTAGATTTAAAAAACCGTTAGTTCCGCAAACTTAATTAGATAAAATCTTCAGTCATTACTTTCAACCATCTTCATTTTACTTTAAACTATCTCATCCTTTTTATTCATTAAACGCTATATTTCATCCAGAGAATTTCTGGACTCCCTCGGGCTTCTTTTTGAAAAGTAATAATACTGTTGTGGCTTAATAATAAGGTTAGGAATAGACATTAAGTACGAGGCTCAGTCTTTGGGTGAGTGGCGGTGGACATGTGCAATTGAGTGAGAGGCTCAGTCCACTTAGGAGACCTGACAATCTAGTTGTTTGGCACCATGCCAAAACACCAACTGCATGATGCTGTTGATCACCATGCAATCTACAATGATTATGAAAACAAGCGGCAATAAAGTGAGGGAAGTTAACGCCGAACCAGAGCCCGACAAAGATACAATTCTTCGAGGGTTCAACCGGAGCTTTCACTGAAACCATCCCGAAGCCTATCGGTAGAGCTAGAGCTAAAGCAACCACACCAGAGGAAAACTGCCAGTCTGATGAAAGCAAGAACCACCTACACACTGAGTAAGTGTCTTTTGAATCCTTTTATTGAGTCACAACTTTGTAGTTTTATTATTGCATTAATTTAATTTATAATTATCGATTTCCTGTACTGGTTACAGCGATTTTTCTTTAGTTGTTTGCTTTCAACCAGGTCCCACTTCCCCGAGGGGAAGGCGGGATCATAGGTACTGACGCATTCCGAGCTCCATTATCAAAAGCTAAATCTGGCTGATGAGTCCTAATAAGGACGAAATAGCTATCCCAGATTGCTATAGATAATGGCTCAATGCGTTAAAAGCAAACAATTCTAACGAATTTGTGCATTTTATAGATTTTTCTTTCCTTTTCATATTACATTAATGCACGTTAAACCTTCTTTATTATTAAGGTCTCTAATATCAAAAAAAGTTCTTTTGACACAAGGAACATCATAGATATGATGTGTCCAGGAAATTTAATAAAGTATTGAAGTTACCACAAAGTACCTATATAGATAAGGATGTTAAAGATATGTGCAAACGAAATGAAGTCTCTGCAATATACAAAAATAATAATAATATTTTTTCTATGATCCCAAAAGATCAAGATAGTGACATGCTAAAGAAAATGGCAGTAAAATACAGTAAACTCCCGATTATTTGCGGGCGGTTTATCCGCGGATCTCTCCTGTTTCCATTTTTTTTTTTTTTTTTTTTACTGTACAAGAAATTACGGAATTAAAAAAAAATTAAATCTAGAATGAGGTAAACAACAAAAGAGGCTAACAAAGTAAGTGAAGACAATTAAAGACAAAAAATTTAAAGAACGACCTTATGGGCAGAGCTTAGGCCTGCAGGTTACACTAAATTACGGGAGAGTCTTCCTATAATAATAAAATTTTAAAATAAATAATTTAAAATAAAATAATTGTTTATAATGTATGTACTGTAACTATGTATTGCCATTTTAATGTACATAAAACATGCTAAAAGCATTTTTGCGGTGATTTTCAGCAGAATTCGCTTATCCGTGGTTGCCACGACACCCAATTCCACGGATAATTGGGAGTTTACTGCACAAGTTAAAATGCAGAGACTGCAACGTCATATATTTTGGAAGCATGGGTAGGACCCTCAAAGAGAGGGTGAAGGAACATGTAAAAGCATGCAAGAACAATAAACGACACATTTCAGACTGGGCAGATCATTGCCTCTCGGAAAAACACAACCCAGATTCAATAACCGAAGTCCTTTATCAGATAAAGATAGAGAAACAAGAATGATTATAGACACACTTGTTATAAACAGTTTTAATTGCATAAATAAGGCAAAAGGTTTGCAAGTGAATAAATATTCAATAGAAAGTTTTAAAAAAATAAAAGCAAAATTCACATGAAACTGTTATAAATTGTTAAAACAAACTTTTTCCTTTTGACTTTAAAGTCAAATTCACATGGAATTGTTAGAAATTGTTTAAAACAAAGTAGCCATGAAAATTGTTCTAAATTTTCAATTCTGTAAATTGTTTTAAGACAAAGCAGCATGGAAATATCTGTAATTATTAAAAATTTGAATCTACGTATTATTAATTTTCAAAATGAAGCCCGAGGAAATCCAGAAATTCTCTGGATGAAATATAGCTTATAATGAATAAAAACAATGAGATAATTTATTAACATTATGTAATTAAACTAAAACAAATCGGAATTCCCTCTCAGAATTATAAATGTCATTACATCCATATGAAACCTTAAACTGAAATCAAGACAATAAGAAATTCCACAACTGTTCTTTTTGCAAACCTTTTTCATTAATGTTGACAAGGTCTAGCGAATTCTAAATATGGTTGAATATCACATCAGCAATATCCAGTATTTACAAGTCATATAATCAATCAGTATCACATTTCAACTGCATATAGCATATGAAAAAATTCAGTATCCAATATACAATACTATTTTTCTTGGTGTTTTCATCTTTCACTATTTTTTTTTGTTTTCTGAATCTGTATAATATGAGGGATGATCGACAAGTAGTGACATTAAGTTTATAATAGACAAGTTTTGATAGTTAGATATGTATTGAACCTTACTGTCTCAATCACTGGCCAGATGAATAGCCTTCTTCCAAATGTGTGGGACATGTTGGTTTCCGTTAGGAGATCCGTTTTTGTTGATAGCTGCAATAGTCAGATCTATTGTGAAGTACCTTAGCAGCAATGTCACGGAAAAATTGTTCTCATATGGAGATGGATGCCTTCAGTTAGGGAGAATGACATTGTGAATGCTAGTATTTTCAATGGTTTCTTGAAAAACATCGTCCTGCATTGTTACAGACAGACTGGCATCGAATTGATCATCAGATGTCAACTAGTCCCATTGGTCAAGAATTACTGGAAGTCAACCTCCTGCACACCTAAGGACCTGCTTGGCCTGTAGTGGAACAGCTTTAACTTTTTAAAAAAAGTGATCAAAAATTACATCATGATAGTCATATGAGCTTCCTGTACTAATCTAGCAAGAAATGAAAGTCGTCATTAATGCTGAATTAAAAAAACCCTGTCAAACTGTTGCAAGAATTAGAGAATAAGTACAATAAAAAGGGACAATTTAAAGATTACAAAACTTAAAAAAGGAAGTTATACTGTATGACGGACTTCTCCGACCAAAATGAAATAAACTGATGGAAGTGAAACTGCTGCTGATAGTTAGAACATTGAGAGGACAAATTCCGGAAAACGAAATCTGTTGCATAATTCTTTCCAGTCTGGATACAAGATTAGATTCATGCATGCAAAACTTGATATTAGAAGGGACAGTTAATTTTACTTTTGAGAACGTGTGTGATAAACTGATCAGTGAATGAAATCCCAAACATTACGATGGTGCAAGTTCTACTGAAACCATCGAAGATATCAGTGCCATGAACTCAAAATGTCTAACCAGGAACAAACAGAACTGTGACAATTTCCAAACTAAAGACAAGAGAGGAGAACACCAAGGGAAAGAAGACATCGTCGAACATAGAAAATTCTGTAAGTGCAATAGATTTGGTAACATTTTGTAAGAATTGCAAAACCAAAGTGAAGCCTAAATTCAAGGTAAAACAAAAGGACACAAGATAGGGGTCACAAAACAGTGTAGAAAGTGCAGAAGTAAATAACGAATCAAGGTGGATTTTGGATTTTGGTTCAACTAGCCATATATGCAATGGAAAAAAGTGGTTTGGAGAGATTGAGAACTTAAAATCTAAAACAAGTGTATATTGTGCCACTTCCACATATATCCCGGCAAAAGATGTGGGGAATATACAAATGGTTTCCACCTTAATGAATGGGAAGACAGTAAACTTAGACTTAAGAAATGTTTTGTATGTCCCTGACGTCGATCGTTAGAACTAATCCACTCCAATGTATAAGGACCAATAAATATTCCAAATAGGGGAAAGTACAACTACGTTTTAATATTTATTGATGATCATTGTCAAAGATCCTTCATATAACCGCTAAGAAAAAAAAAATGAGATGGTAAAAATACATAAAATTATTTACTGAATTCGCTGAAAATCAACAAGTGAAAGCACACAAGATGGATAATGGCAAAGAATACGATAATAAGGACGTCATGGAATACTTTATGCACAGAAATTAGCACATATGTCAACCACAGTTGAACAGTCGCAGAACAGTACAAATGAAAATGGCGGAAACAGTGAGAAAGCTTCTGTAAGATTCCTTATTGGCAACATCTTACTGGGCTTATACTGTGGACACCACAAATTATATGCTGAAAATTACCGCTTAAACCCCTGTTTCCCAACGTGGGGCGCACGCCCCACAGGTGGCAATTTGATTGTTAAGAGGGGCAATTGGAAAATGGATAATTGTTTTTTTTTTTTTGGTTACGAAAGTTAAAAACTCTTTTTTTTTTTTTTTAGTTGTGAAAGTTATACCTAATTTGGTGGGGCATAGCATATTTTAGATACTTTAGGTGGGGCATAGCACAGAAAAGGTTGGGAAACACTGGCTTAAACTCTAAAAAATAGTATACCTGTTAGCAAGTTGTTCAACAATGACAAAGACGAATGTTAAGTATCTCAAAAGATTCGAGTGTACAGCGTATATTAAAAAACATGCTTCAAGATGCAAAAATAAGTTTGATAAAAGAAGCATCAAAGGAATTTTATGGGTTATTTAGGGAAGATTAGAGGGTTCAAGATACTCAAACTAGAAAATGACAGGGTGGAAGAAACAAGAAACAGATGATAACTAGTTGCTGACAGTGAACCAAACTATATGAACCTTAGGTCGAGGAAAGTGATCAGAAACTGTTTAACAAAATGATAAACCAATAAAATCGAGGTACCCTGAAAAACTACCATGAAGCAATGACAAGTTTGGAAAGAAACCAATGGAAAGAACAATTAAAGAAGAACTCCGAAGCATAGACAGTCACGGAACCTGAGTTATGTCAACATACATTAACATGCATACCCTCCTGGAACTCAATGGGTATTTAAGAAAAAAAAGCCAGATACCCAAGGCAACATAGTGAAGTACAGGGCAAGATTAGTTGTAATGGATACGTACAAAGAAAAGGTATAGATTATAAATTTATGCATTCGCACACACCAGCGATGGGTAATACAAGATTAATGACAGCATTGGCAGTGGAAAAAAACTGGATAGTACATCAATGTGACGTAAAGTCTGAGTATTTGAATGGGACTCTTGATGAAGAGAGTTATCTAAGAATTCCTAATGGAATTAATCCAAGAGACAAAATGGTAAATGGTGTTAGGTTACCCAAAGCATTATACGAACTCAAACAAACGGGCTGTCAGTGGTATCTAACATTAAAAGAACAGTTGATCAAGAGCGATTTTGTTAATGCTAAGTCAGTCTCTTGTATATATTTTAGTGATAAGATTGGGAATAATGATCCTCAGTGCTTATGTGGATGATATGTTTATTTTATCAGAGTATATAATGGTAATTAATAAAGTGAAATTATTATTACATAATCTATTTAAGATCAAAATCTACAGCCAGTTTCAAAAAAAAAAAAGATCGGGAGTGACATCAGGCATAGGAATCTCTACTATGTGGGGATAGGATGGTCTAAGCATCAGTCTTTCATGCTAAGGTTCGCTGGATCGATTCTACCTACCATTTTTGTTTTTCTTTCTCCCTCGCAAGTTTTTTTAGTTCTGTAATTAATCCTGTTTAAATTACACACATTTTAATTTTATTCTTGCCAGTCAAATCACAAGACCATTTAAGATTAACTTTAAAGTACATTTGAGTAGAAACATGTGATATAGTGGAGGCAGCCACTATGTTAAGTAGTTCGACAACTTAACAGCATAATTGATTTTTACTAGTTTGAAAATTTCCACAAAAAAAAAATAATTTTAAACACTATTACATATCAGTATAAACTTAAAAGTAATTTCACAGCAGAATGATATTTACAGAAAGGTGGAACTATGTTTCAGGCTGACAGATACTGTGTAACTAGGTTCAATGAAGCCACTCCTGATCTTTTATGTGAAACTGACTTTAGGGACAATAAGTGGATTTTTAAGAATGAAAATATGTCTTGATAAAGTTAACACTAAACTAATAGTCAAAAACATTTCATTAATGAATTTATGATAGAAACTCAAATGGAGAATTCAAAATCAATTTCAACTCCTTCTGAAATCTCAAAGAAATATTTGACAAATGAAAATGATGAGGGAAAGTTACTAAATGACAAAGACACATCAGTATAAGAGTAACTTGGAAGTGTTAATTATTTGTCTAATACGACAAGAACCGACATAAATTTCTGCGTTAATGTACTAGCCAGAAAAGCCTGAAATCCTACAAAGGGAGATTCCAAAAAATGAAAAGATTCTTAAGATTTTTCAACTGTACAAATGAAACTATTATACAAAGACAAACAAACAGTTGGTAGGTTTTAGTGAAGCTACCTGGGTTGATAACACAAAAGATGGCAAATCAACATGTGGATTTACTGCAGCATTAGGGGGTGGCAATTTAGCCTAGAAAACCCAGAAGCAAACAATAATATCATATCAAGCCAAGAGGCAGAATGTATTGCCTTAAGTTTGGGATGCAATCAACTCCAAAGAATCAAAAATGTCTCGACTGAATAGGCGAAAAAGAGTACAAAGAAAAACCCACAGTACTATATTGTGATAATGTTAGCAGCTATAAAGTTAGCTAAAGATGACTATGGGCAAAGAAAAAGTCGACACACAAATCTGATATATATAATAAAGGATTATGTACATGTTGGCAAAGTACAAGTGTATGTCAAGGAACTTGGTAGAATATTTACTAATGCAGTAGGCAGAGAGAAATTGCGAAAATGTATGAGTGACATTGGTTTTAAGCCCACATATTATCAAATGGGCTATGTGCTTGACGTAGAGAACCCTATCATTTTTGAAAGGGAAGAGAATGAACATATTAGAAAGAGAGTCTACATATTCTAAATGATAGGCCTTATAATACCAAACTTTTGGTTGAATCCGTGGAACAATATAAGATTTAAAAAGGGAAGAAAAAAAAAAAACGGAGGAGAAATTAGAAAGAAGAAAAGAATATTTATCTCTTTATTTACTTGTTACTTTATTTAATTTTCATTTATTTTTCCTCTTCTTCAATTTCTCTGGTTTAGTTTCGTTTTGTAGTACTAGCTTCTTCCACTAAATTGATAATAAGAGAGTCCTCATTTGCATGATTAATACTTTTAAACCTATTGGCAAGTTTTAATTTTTTCCTCCCCCTCAAAAAAGTTTACCGTGGTGCATTACAAAAAGCTCTTTGTAATCTTATGGATTTGTATATACAAATACGCTATAAGCAATTGCCTATTGGTTCTCTAGTTACAGCCTTTCGAAATGTGAACTTTTAATTATGTACACCTTGACTCCAAGCTTAAAATGTCCTCAGGATAAATAAGTTTATTTTTAGATTAAACAGAAGCTTATCCATATGCCATACCATAAAGAAAATGGGGAGGGGCAGCGGCTTTCTTAAGAAAATGCGACTATATGAGGATGTGGCATCGATCAAAGTCCAGAACATCCAAATTTCTATTCCTTCAAAATATTCTTTAACCACAGTACACTCATCAGTTGCTTTCTATTGACAATTTTCTACATTTTCCTGCTTAAAAGTCTGTAATCAATAATAGGCAAAACACATCCTGAGAATTTACTGTCCCTTAGGCATATTTTATGTAGTGCTACACGTTTGTAGTGCCCTTCATTTCCCTGATGCACTATAAAGTATCTCAACATTGTCAGAAATTTCATTATTAATCTTTTAGCATATCCTATTTTTTTCAGTTTATCCTTTTGTTTTTAGCAAAATTTAGGCTGTTACTATATCTTTCTAATCTTTTGTATAATTAAAAGATTTTAATGTAAATTTTCCCTGAGTTTATTCAATTTAAGACTCCTATTGAGAAATTTTCTATTATCTGTCTGTAATAAAATGCTTCCTTGTACATTGAAATATTAGCTTTTTTAATATATTTATATTTCATACATATCACTTATTGAACCACATCAAAAGTATTAAAAAGAAAAAATCTGGACAAATGAAATCACACTTAAATATAACAGAAATAGTCAAATTCAAGTAAAATGAGCAAAACATGAAGAATTTCATGGAGGAAAGTCGACAGCAAGATACAAGATTAAAAAAGAAAAAAAAAAAAAGGTCTAGAGAGACATTGATCACAAATATGGATGGTAATTTGGATATAGAAAAAGGTATAGAAAACTGTCGAAGCATTATTGCACTACAAATAGATAATGCTGTAATAATTAAAAAAAAAAAAAAAAGTATATCCACAAATGTAAAAGGTTTACAAAAATTGAAAGTAGGAAGTGTTATGGAAAATAGAATAAGAACAAGTGAAAAGTAGATGGTGCTTATAGCTCTACCAGACAAGCCTCTTCTCTCTCAATTGCATGCATATTTTTTATTGTTGGGAAATCCAAAACACAAAGCGAAAAAGACAGGTGAGTCGGAAGATTACGAAAACACACACTTTACTTGTTAACAACAAGGCCATTAGAGGCTAAAAAGACACCATGGAGAAAATTCTGTGAAGATATCAGACTGTAACATATCCATTACTGCTAAATTTTGTATACATTTTAGATAAAGGTAACTATAACCAAGTAAGTTCTATAAAACTTAAAAATGATAGTTACACAAAATCTGGAAAAGAAACACTAACAGAGATGCTAGGAATACATTTTCCAGAATCTAGAGAAATCAACACCGAGGACATGCACCATTCGGGTCTGGATTCGCTCAGAAGTAACCGTACAGATTGGTGTGTCTAAAAGTATTGTTGAATACGTAAGATCAAATGGATTATTTCTATGTTTAAACCTTTTAAAGCCTCAGGTATGGACACCATTATTCCAGTGCATCTACAAGAAGGACTGCATATCATTTCATCGATACTCTGCCAGATTTTTAGGGCAAATTTAGTACTAGGTATCTCCCGTTACAATGGAGACAAACCAGAGCTATCTTCATTCCTAAACCTGGCAAACCAAGTTATATGGAAGCTAAAACTTATCGACCTATCAGCCTTACCTCTTTTTTGCTCAAAACCTTAGAGAAATTGGTTGATAGATACTTAAGATAAGATTCTTGTGTCACATCCCCATGCCAATCAACAAGGTAAATCGACTGAAACGGCCCTTCATCGAATGACAACATATTTGGTGAAAACCCTTGAGCATAAAGAATTTGCTTTAACTGCTTTCATGGACATTGAGGGAAGCCTTTGATAAAATTTCGGTAGAAGCTATTGAAGTAGCCACTCATAACCATTGAATCAACCCTACCTTATGTCAATGGTTGAGATCAATTCTAAGTGGATGTGTGGTAATATCCTCGCTGCTTGGGGATACCTTAAAGGGAGCCTACAGGGAGGGGTTCTCCCTCCTTTGCTGTGGTGCCTTGTGGAGGATGAATTACTGGTGTCTCTTGGGTGTGGCTGCATTGGATATGCAGCTGACATCTCAATAATCATTAGAGGTAAATTCCCTGAAACAGTATCAGAAATTATGCAAGATGCTCTGTTACTGGTGTAGGAAAGTAGGTCTATCAGTCAACCCAGACAAAACGACCTTGATACCTTTCACAAGGAAAAAGAACTTGCAAGCTCTTACTTTCTTTGACAGAAAGCTAACCATCTCTTCGGAAGTCGAGACCAAAGAATGACTAGGAGACAGCATTTGGAGCACTCAATTGTTAAGCTAAAAGAATTTTTGGTCTTGTCGGGTGCAATTGGTAAAACCTAGGGTATTACCCCAAAGGTTATGCACTTGATCTACACTATGAGCATTAGACCTATTCTCACATATGCCGTGGTGGTATGGTGGCCTAGGATCAAGCTTAAAACAGCTCAACGCAAGCTTAATAAACTTCAGAGGATGGCACGCATATGTATCTACACACAGCATTCTAGTCAGGAGTCTGTTTTGCAAATGACTACAGACAAAATGCTCCCTTTTTATTTTTTCAAGAGACCGTTCAAGGTACACTTTCCAAGTAGAGTCAAGTGGGATAATGGATCTATTCCTGTACTCACAGATGAGTCTGTTTGGTATACAGATGGATCGAAGTCCGCAAAAGACTCAGGAGCCAGTGCGTATTACCAAACAGGTAGATGGCTTCTCATATAGCCTAGATAATTTTACAACTGTCCTTCAAGCAGAAATCTTTGCAATTCTTGCTTGTACCGATATATGATTGGACGGAAATAAGAATATTTATATTTTTTCTGATAGCCAAGCAGCACTGAATGCTCTGAATCAGTGTCGCATTACTTCTAAGATCATTTTTGATTGCCTCAAAGCTCTGTCCTTACTGGCACAAAACAATAGTGTTCATCTTTTTTGGGTGCCAGGACAGAGTGGTTATGAGGGCAATGAGAAAGCCGATTCTTTTGCTAAGATAGGCTCGGAATTGACCTTTATAGGTCCAGAACCTGTTATTGATTAGAAAGATCTTTCTTAAGAAAATGAGAGCTTTACAGCTTAAATTATGGCACAGGCTTGAAGGTCAAAGACAAACCAAGATGCTAATCAAGGGAACAAGCAACAAACGTGCCTCCAAACTTTTGGTACTACGAAAAAAGGAACTGGATATTGTTGCTGGTCTGCTTACTGGACACTGTCTTAACAAGCATCTCTGGCTTTTGAACCTTAAAGACAACCTTGTTTGTAGGAGTTGTCACTCAGAAGATAAAACTTTCTCTCACATCTTATATAACTGAGTATTTCACAGCCCTTAGATAAAAAATCCTAGGATCTTTCTTTTTAGAACCAAAGGATTTGTTTACGGTCCCTATAAGTAAACTATTGGCATTTGCCATAGCTACTGGTCTATTTAGGGATTAAAGTTTGGGGAAGTACAGTAGACCTTAGGTCTCGATGCTAGGTATATTTACCACCCATCTTCTACATTACATTATTGTTGGGAATCAAGTCTCATGATAAGATACCGAAAATGCCACTCGAACCCTTGACAAATCTATACCAAATATCAGCACCTTTAGAAACAGCTGCCTCACATTATAAAACAAACCCCCTACCCTGCCCTCATCCTCAATCCTATACAAAAAGCCTACCTCCATGACTTCAAACGCAACAAAAACATATATCACTCACTCTGACAAAGGCAACTCCATTGTCCTGATGCAAAAACAAGAATACGTAAAAATGGTCCAAGCCCACCTCAACCTTGCTACATCCCTGGCAACATAATAGAAAAATACACCGAACTTATAACATATGCCATTGATTGGGTCTATACAAACAGACTTCTCTGATCACAATAAAAAATTCACCCCAAATTCCCATCCATCACCTTTCTGCCCAAAACCCATAAACCCAGACCAATCGTCAATACTAGAAACTCCCCCATCTCCAACACCCTCTTCACCTTCCTACAATTCCTACACCAAATAAAATCCATCAAAATACAAAACAAAGATTTTTATTTTCTTGATGCAACATCCCTATTCACATCCCTCCCCTACAACAATATCAAACAAACACTATGATTTCCTGGATGATGAAACACTTTTGCCAATTCAACATGACCATAAAACAATTTTCTCATCCAAATCATATACAAAAGGCAATATTTCTCCCACAACAATAACATTTACCTCCAAATATAGTCTATTCATGGGCCTCACTATATCAGGATCCATTGAAGACCTCACACTACACTAAATTGAAAAACAAATGTTCTCCATTCACCGCCCACACATTAAATTATATGGCAGATATGTTGATGATATCATCATCCTTACAACACAAAAACATCACACAGATACAAGACTATTTAAACTCGATAGATCCCCACCTACAATTTGAACTTGAAACTCCTTCCAACAAACACAAACTATCTAGATGTTTCAATTACATGCAACCGCAGAGGCAGAATGTCTTTTCATCTTTCTGCAACGATTGATGCTAAGACGAAAAACTTTCTGCGTATGCAGGCGTTTATGTCCCGCAAAAAACATTCATTCTATACCAGGGGTGGGCAGACTTTTGTAAGGTAAGGGCTCAAGTATACTCCAAGTGGCACGATCACCTTAAGACTAAAAAAAAAAAATCAGAATCTCCAAATCCTCAACCAAAAAAAAATCTGGAAGACCGCGATCGAAGTCTTGCCCACCCCTGTTCTATATGATATCTTTCTGCAGTCCTCGTTTTCATTCTGCGACAATGTCGCGCCATCGCTTGACATTCTGCTTCTGGGCATACAACAACACCTCCATAACACCGCTGCTTATAAGAAAACCAACCTGCTCATAACAAAGGTTATGAAAGACCACCAGCAGTAATACAATGTGCAAGACTTCTATTTTCAATTGAATGAATGAGTTGAAAAAGGTACATATTCCACAAAATTGACAAACTACACTGAGATATATTTTCATAGTTTTATGCTATAAAAAGTTATATATCTATATATTTACAAAGCACAATGAATTCACTTCACTTAAAGGTATAAATCGATAATAGAAAATTTTTTTGTAAAAAAATTAGTTTTCTTAAAAAACAGTTTTTTTTTTTAGTTTTCGAAAAGTTTACATTTGTGGAATATGTACCTTTTTCAACTCACCCATTCAATTTTCCTTTGCCTGCTTTGGCGTATATTCGCCTCAAGTTTAAGTTTAATCCCACTATTCTAAAATTTTTAATTCTCATCACCTGTAAATTACAATGTAACATCTTTTAAATTTCATATTGCTTTTTAGTTTAAGCTATCAATACTATAAATAAAATAACTATTCAGCGAATATATAAATTTAAGTTTGCCGATTTCAGATTTCCAAATTTTCAACTTTGCAATATGAAATACAGAATAAAATATATTTGTATCTGAAATTGCAGTCAATCAAATCAATAAAAAATATAAGGCTTAAAAAATGAAATCAAACAGGAAAGTAATTATTTAATAAATCATTTCCATGTTTCACGTTTTTAAACTTTAACTTAGTATTTTGCTAACTTTTTTAAAATCCTTATCATCACTGAATATAAACACTTCCTCAACACTAAATATCTCTTATCTTACTGCTACTTACAGAATTGCAAAACGTTGCTAACTATTGAATTCTAACTATTGACTCTTGTCAATGAAAAATCTGTCAAAGTTTCCAAATTGAAGATCTATTTCTCTAAAAGAATTAACTAGTTATTTATCTAACATCTCAATTAAAATATGCAGAAAACTGAGTTAGATAATATTCGAATATTCAGTAGAAATACATTTTCCACTTTTTTAAAATGGGCCGATTTCAAACTGTCACTGTTTGAAGGGTTATTTAAGGGGCCGATTTGATTGCCTTCCCACATATATATTAACAAAACAATAACTTAAATCGATTTAATAGGATCATCAATCAATTATACATACTATTTTTCGAAATAAAAAAAGACCTGATAAATTCAAAAAAATTAAGCATTATAGAGACATCTTTGTACCTTGTTCTAGGGCAGTTGGGACGAAACAGAGGATATGGAATTTGACATACCAACATTCAAATTATAAAGTAATTGTAATAATTCCATACTGTATCTAAAAGTATTAATTTTATTTTTAAAAAAATATTTAAGCACAAATTTTGCATAATTGTAACATTTAAATTAAGCCAATATAAAAACTGCGTATGGAAAGTCATTCCATATCGTATAACGTGAAATAATAATAATAAAAAAAAATAAAGCATAAAATGAGATTTTCTTTGTAAAATATTATTTTGTTGACAAACATTATGTGAACAGCGATGTAGTTTGTTCATTCGAATTACCTTCAGTGGATCCTGCCTTCTTCTTCCCTCTTTTTTTGCCCATTTTGTCAGTCTATATTGTTATAGTAATTACTAAATATATTAACAGTAAGTCAACAATAGAGAATTTATCCGATTCTTTGATTACATTTGTCAACAAACAACGAATTTGTACTTCAGAGCAAAGTAAAACTTCGGTTAAGTTTTATATTTGGCAAGATTTATAGTTAAATAAAACTAAGGCCAGCAAATCATAAAATTCTATGTAATCACATTAAAGGATCACTAATTAAAACCGCTGATAAAATGAAAGCATCGTCGCATAATGAAAAGTTTGCTGTACAGTGCGATTTAAAGATGGGAAGAAAACACCGTTGTCCGAAGAGTTGTTGTCATTCGAATATCAGACCACCAGGTAGGCGCTCAGTACTGAGATTGCGCATTGGCGTCGCACTTGCGAATTCTAAAACAAGGTTGCTTGAAAGGTGCATTAGATTTTCTCCCTACACCACGGAATTCATGGTGGCGGAGACTAGCCGAACATTATTATTCTTAAAATATCAATAGACAGATTTAATAAATGACGATGCGAGTGAGATATCCCTCAAAAATATTTTTTCCTTAATTGATCGGATTTTTGTAGCAATTTTTAAATCTGAAGGAATTAAAGTTAATTCTAAAGGCAAACAGTGAAAGGCAGTGGGTTGAGATTGTAATCCCACCCCTCCCCAAATTGCATCAGACACAGAAAGAAAATATTTTTTTTGGTCCGAAAGTCGTCACTTTGTTTGTAAACTCTTTCCCATCCGAAAATAGGATGCAACTTCTTGCATTAGCCGTTGAACGGCTAAAATCATCAGTCCTTCGCGATTCCAATTTCGGTCCAAAACCGCTGCGCTGTAGAAACGCGATATTTTCTTTCTGACCACTACGTCAACCTGGCAGAACTCTGCTTTCGATTGTGTTGTGTTTCAACAACTGAATAAGCATTCACTTAAGAACACAAAATAAAATAAAAATAATAAAATTTAGAGAATAAAGTAACAAAATTTAACAAATTAAAATTAAAATATCAAGTCTAACGCCAAACCATACCAGATTAATGAATAAAATAATTTCAAAAAAAAAAAAAAAATTGAAACCGAAACTTCTCAAAGAAGAAATAATAAACTATATTGCATTAAAAAAAAAATCTCACTTTAATTTGTAAAACGTTCATCAAAAATCAGAAAGTAATTTTTTTTC
>JAFIDM010000001.1:15431478-15472267 GCA_023159025.1 Thereuonema tuberculata
GGGGGGGGGGGAGGGGTCAACGAAAATCTCACGTAAACTTTTTCATTCAGAGAAAATATATATCATAGCAAGATTTCCGTTTTTTTTTTTTTTTTTGGTTGTTAAAGCAAGATTTCCGTTTTGCTTTTTTTTGTTTTTTTTGGTTGTTAAAGCAAGATTTTCGTTTTTTTTTTGGTTGTTAAAATTTTTGAAATCTCACCAAGGGGGAGGGGGGGTCCGGCAAAATCTCACCAAATCTCACCAAGGGGAGGAGGGGGTCCAAATTTTTTAAAAAACACCTCACGTAATTAATGGACGTCCCCTAAAAGATCGTGGAAAACCATTTTGAAATAAGCATTCTATTTTTTTACCAGTTAATTGTTCGTGTCACATTATGTCTGGCATTAATGAAATTATACTTATAATTATGTTGACAATTTCAGGCGAAACTAATGATTTTACGAACATATAAAATAGGAAATTACCATTATTAAAATTCAGAGTTCAGATTTATTCTGAATATTTAAAAAAAAAAAAAAATACAGCTATTTCAAAGCAAGGGACGTATTTTTGGTTTCATCCTGTACTTCCAAATATTGCTGAATTGTTATTATAGTACTTGGCTTGCTGTAACACATTGCTACAGTTCATTTTATTCAGTTTGTGAAGCTTCGGTCGTTTCCATAATCAAAATTAAAAAAGGACATAAAATACTGAATATTGATGAGATGATTTAAAACCTGTAGGCTTCAGCTATATAGAAAACTCGAACTACAAGTTGATTTCGAGAGCAATTAACTTTAAAAATATAGATATTGACATTTGGATTCCTTCTTTCAGTAAAGAAGAATTATTACAAAGTTACTGCCACCGTAAGAAAATCATTTACAGCAATAAATAAACACAAATTCTTTTCTTCTTCCAGATCAACATACTATATTTCAAAAACATCAACTGTTTTTTTCATCAGGTACATAATGGATCGAAACTAAATTAGTTTCTTCTCCTTAAATCAAATCAAAAACATGAAATAACATTTAGAATGATAATAATTGAAATTGTTATTTCGATCCATTATGTACCTGATGAAAAAAACAGTTGATGTTTTTGAAATATAGTATGTTGATCTGGAAGAGGAAAAGAATTTGTGTTTATTTATTTAATAATTCCATATTGGTTGTAAGTATATTTAAAGCAATAATTTTAAATTTGTAAGGAATAATGATGCTTTTTTAATAAACAAATTTTTTTTGTTGGATTTAGATTTTTTTTTTTATTAACACAATATGTTTTTTATTAACACATATGTTTAGTATTTTTATATTGGAATATCTATCATTAGAGAATTCTAATTATGTTTTGACCAAAACTTTTAGAAATTTACACTTGCCACTTTAAAAGAAAAGATGACCATGTCTACGGAGAGGCTTATCATCAATTTACATAAGTATTGGCCCTCGGTGCTGTTCTGAGACATTGTGAGATGTTTCTGGCTCGTAACCATTTCAGTTTTGCTTTACGTCTTGATTTACTTTTTTCGCAAAAAAATATATGTTGTGAAGAAATTATATTATACTCGGATTTAACTGAGGGTTATATTTATCTCAGTTTTACAATGAATTTTGTACATTTTTTGTTTTTTATCGGAAGCTAAATGATGACATCTATATATATAAAAATGAATGTTTCTTTCTTTCTTTCTTTGTCCTTTATACACTCCTAGGCCGTTTGACCTATCTGGACCAAACTCTGCAGAATTACTCTTTAGGACCCTGCGGAAAAGAAAGGCTACCTTAGAACCTGGACCCCCCCCCCCCAGGTGTTGAAAAGGTGTTTTTTTTTTTATTTTGGCCTTGTATGTCAGTCCACGGCGGGACGCAAGGCGTTCCCCCTAAGAACGGCGGGAACACTGGTCGTAATCACCCCGACTGACCAGGTGACTGGGGTGATGGGAAGAGAAGAGACAAGGGACAGAGAATAAGCAGACAAACACAGGAAAGGAAAGTGAAACAGCCAAGCCACGACCGGGATTCGAACCCGGGTACTGGCACTCTGGCCGCAACGGCAGACCGCCGTCTAGACCGCACGGCCACGCCAGCACGGCCGTTGAAAAGGGGTAAAATCCCTGAAATAGCCAAATATTCACCTGGTGGTGACGATGAGAACTACACAAATATTGTGTAAAGTGAAAAATTCGCTCTCCTGTGGGGGACAGGGACACCACACTTGGGTGGGTGGAAGGCGACACAAGGACCTAAGTGTCCTACCATTGACCGACACCAGGCCCTTATATTTAGGGCACCTTCTCGGGCCCTCCAAGTCAATTGCAAAAAAAGGAAAACTTCGCTCTCCGACGGGGGGGCAGGGACACCACACTTGGGTGGGTGGAAGGCGACAGAAGGGCCTAAGTGCCCCGCCATCGACCGACACCGTGCCCTTATATTTAGGGCACCTACTCGGGCCCTTCAACTAAATTGCAAAAAGGGAAAAATTCGCTCTCCTATGGGGATAACCACACTTTGGTGGATGGTAGGCGACACGGCTACTTAAGTGTCCCAAAACCGGGCCCCCAAAATCTATTGCAAAAAAGTGAAAAATCCGATCCCCTACGGGGGGTAGGGGCACCACACTTGGGTGAGGGAGGCGACACAAGGGCATAAGTGTCCCAGCCTCGACCGACATGGGATCCTACATTTAGGGCCCCTTCTCGGGCCCACAAGTCTAATGCAAAAAGTGAAAAATCCGATTCCTTATGGGGGGCAGGGGCACCACACTTTGGTGGGGGCAGTCGACACAAGGGCATAACTGTCCCACCCCCAACCGAGACCGGGACCTTATATTTAGGACCCCTTCGGGCCCTCCCCCCTCCAAATCTAATGCAAAAAGTAAAAAAATTCGCTCTGCTATGGGGGACAGGGACACAACACTTGGGTGGGTGGAAGGCGATACAAGGACCTAAGTATCCTACCCCCGACCGACACCCGGCCCTTTCTTTCTTTGAGTGGCATTGCAACGCATGCCGGGTTCAGCTAGTTGACTTACACTACCCTACGCTAATGGACCGGACACTGCGCATTACTGGAAACACATGAAAATGTACCTGATTTAGTGGCGGGATGGAACCCATGTGCTGAAATTACATTAGCCACCCTGCGGGGCATGCTTTTCACAAGGTTTTGATACAGAGCTATGGGTATTTTGATCCATTCCTATTTCAAGAACATGGCCAGTGCAGCTGTAGATGTTGCACGTGGTTCCCTGGTCCTCAATCGATGCTCTAACTCGTCCCATAAATGTTCGATGGGGTTTAGATCAGGATTCTGAGCAGGCTATTTAAGCTGCTTTACAAACACCACTTGAGTCTGGCGGTTCTGTTGAATGGCGAGATCTGTGGTTAATGTGCGGCAACATATCCATGGATTTTAATGGCGTTCAATTCCTTTCGCAACGTATTCTGATGAACAGTAACCCCTGATGTCTGTAGAAACTCACTGTTTATGATTCGGAGGGTTTTTTGCGGTTCTTACGAACCTCGTGCTTCAGGACACGTCGATCGCGTTCGGTCAGGTTCCGGGGACGACCAACGTGTGCAGTTCGTGCCCCAATGTCCGTATTCTTCCACTTCTTGACGACATCACCAATAGTTGAACGTGGCTGTGATAATTTCACCTAAATTGCACGAATAGACTTGGCAGCAATGTGACAGCCAATATAACGCCTCTTTCAAAGTCACTATATTCCATGCGTTTCGGCATATTCTTCGCATTATTCGACACTCCTACAGACGTTTCAGTAGCAACTATCTGAATGGACTTTGCCTGATCACGTGCGCGCATGCACTTTGACGATCTCGTCTGTTTTTATGTAAATATGCTAGTGTCCGGTCCATTACTGTAGGGTAGTGTATATAAATAAATATACAGTGTGGCCTCATACCACGAATGTAATTCGTTCAACGAACAGGTTCGTGATAGAAAATGTGATTTCCCATGGTATTTACAGTATGAAATAATGCTCTTTAGTTAAAAGTCCTTAATAAGATGGACTATGAATATAATTATTTAGATTTTCTATTTTATTAATATAATATCCTTATCAATATTAAATAAAATATCTATTTTATTAATACAATATGTTTTTTATTGATACAATAGTCCGTAAAAAGATGGACTACAAATAATGTCTTATAATAATGCAAATAATTATTGTATAAAATATTGTATAAAATAAATACTGTATAAAAATATGGCTATTTTTTACTAAAATTTTAGTATTCAAACAGGAGAAAATAATACTTGCAACAATAACAGTAATTATTATTATTACAATATTATACATAATTTGTTTAAGAAATATATATGTACATCTAATTTAAGGTTTTCTTAGTTGTTGTTGTTGTTGTGAATGTTATTCCTTCAAACATTTCTTTCATATATTTGTATCTATAGTAAACCAGTGTAAAACAAAAATTCGTTTACATATTACATATTTCGTTTACATATTACATATTTCCTGTAATGCTTTTTTTATGTAATAATCCGTGAAACACCTGTTGATAGAAAATCTGTTTGCTATTCCGTAATTGTATTTTGTTTGTCACTTTTAAGAATAAAAGATAATAAATATTTTAATTTATATTAAAAAAACCACAGTTTTTTAATTATGTAACAGGCAAAATAAAAAATGAAAAATAATTAAAAAACAATTTCCACGCTTTTTTAAAAATGATATTATACATATGACAATGTAATTGTCTTATTGGAATCTTATTTGCTTTTCAAGAGTTGAAGAGTTTCGGATTTTAGGTACATTAAATAATTTTATGTCGATATTGTAATTTTTTCCATAATCAAAATTCCACAAGAGTATAAAATACTCTTCAACGGAACACTACGTTTTCGGAGCGACGGCATTTTGCGCCATCTGGTGTTGTCTGCCAAACTCTTCCATCGGAAACGGCCGAAACTTCCTAACCTGAATAGAATGAAACAACATTCCCAAATAACTAAATATTTCTCAAGATGTCAAAGGCAACTGATAAAGAGGGGAATTATTCCGAGGACGAATTGAGATTACTCTAACTGTGTTTCATGATTCCATGTATTAGGGATATTCCCTGATATATGGATCAGCTGATTTTAATCTCTTCAGCAGAGGAATCTAAAATGAGGAGAAGCTAGAGTCATCTAGAGTGGCCTTAAGAAAGTAAACACCACGTCATCATAATTGATATTTATTACTCCTTTTGTTTCGTTTGAAAACTGCTGTAAAAATTTGATATTCTCAATTGTTTACGATAATATATTGTTCAAAGTAATTAAAATGAGAAAATTTTAGATGAATGTATAAATACGAGAATTTTTATTAGAAATAGTATTTCCTGTTCTTATTTAATCTATGATAAGAAGCGCCATTAGTCAGCAGTGGTGTAAACAGTGCGGAAATATCAGCCTTTAGTTGAATATTTACTAACAAGTTTATTCCTAGTTCCAAAATATCGAAATGACCGCTTTTATTCCAAAAATTTCTCAACTTTCTCCCCGAGTTATCCGAATATTAGGATGCAATCCTGGCCCGATGACATTACAAGGAACAAATACTTATTTAATAGGAACTGGGAGTAGGTGAGAAAAAGTGTAATATCCTATAGCAGATACTATAAATGTGGCTTTAAGGAAAAGGAATTGTAGAGTATTCAGAGAAAGACAACTCCTCCCCCCTCCCAAAAAAAACCAAACAAACAAACAAATTATAATAATAAAACGTCTGTAAGTCTTCAAGTGGTTATCTCCCTATAAAATAATAAAATCTAATAATAATAAAACCTAGCGTAAACAAAAATAAACGCTTTAAATTTAAGGGACTGATTCCAGAGCATGAACTATCAGTGTGGAAACTCTCCCTTTCCATTTTTAGTTGGGAGGGGGAGTAGGGGTGAGAGAATGGAAAAAAATATGGTTCTGTTTTTAGTATAATTAACACTTACAAGCGTATATTTTAGAAAAAGAAACCATATTAGGAAGAGAAAAGCATCTTTATGCATAAAAAGCATCTTTACTTCATGTAAGTAAATTTGCAGTAAACCACTCGTGAAATTCCATTTATTTATTTATTTATTTATGTTTTTTAAGATTCTGACTTTTAAGGTTTGTTGAAGGCTAAAACATAAGAAAGGTTATTCACATACAATTAAAAATGAGACGACATGTAAATTTACTTTACATTTCCTTATTTTGGATATTACAGTAGTATTGCTAGATAGACAAGCATTTACATTTACTATTTTAACAGAAAAGTTTCTTGTTGACACAGATAGATTGTCTACTTACTGATTTACTGAAACTAGATAATAGCAAGTTTTTCACATCTATGACTTAACAAGATGTACTGGTTTAGTTACCCAAATATACTGGTTTGAAAAAGGTGTAACAAAGAAGTAGATCTTTCTCAGCACACACATCCATAAACTTTTCCCATTCACTTGATGATTACCATATTTTACAATCATACTTTTCCACCATCCCTTTCTATATCGATCCAGCCTTTCATACACTGCTGAACACAAAATTGCAACATCCATCAAGAATGCATCTAATAAAATCAGGTCATAGCCAAATATACAATGCAGAAATATGTATGTTGATGATCAAAATTGCACTAATTTATTATCAGTGGAAGTGACGATATACAATAATTCCTCTTAATCTGCTGATTCGCTTATCTGCTTCTATTAAAGTGTAAACCATTTCGCCACACACCTAGTCTCTTCTTGTACCATGCTCAGTAGTGAAATAATTCTGAGAGCCTGTCACACAACGTCAACACGCGCTCCACAAAGTATTTGCATGAGTTTTTGTTTAACTACTGTGTTCATTTTATTATTACATTTTGATGTTACAGTATGTTTTCATTTGTTTTATGTTAGACTTATTTTAAGCTTGAGTTTTTGTTAAATACAAGTGAAAAATACCTTCATAAAATATGTACTATAGTGTGGGAAGTATTCTTTACAAGAACGGCATGCGAAATGATGTGTTTATGGTAACAGGTAGCAAAAGTTTATAGTGAAGAGGGTTGATGGGAACCTAATCTCATTTTCCCTATAGGATCATTGTTTTAGTAATGGAAACTATGGTTTTAATTATTGCATGATTTTCCAGGAATGTAACGCTTGGGTTACTGAGAATTGACTGTAAATGGCATTGTCAATCCCATGGCTCCTGATAAAAGTCAGTGTAACAGGCAGCAGGGAAATCTTTGATAGAGATTATCAGTATATGCCACTTTGCTGTATAATAAGTCATCATGTATGAGGCTGTCAGCATCTAGGTCCACTTCGATGGGGCTGTATAGTAAGAATGCATGACGGCTGGTTGGTTTGCTCTTTGCCAGTCATTCTAGTTTTGCAATAATGAATGTAACATGGTGCATGCAACAGTGGATACATTTCATGTTGGAATAGCTTTGGTTCCTCACATAAACTCCTTATCTACTAACAAAAAAATTTCAGATACATGTACATCAATCCACTATCTTGTATCATTTGCATTTCATTCACTATGAGGTTGGCTGAATAAAGTTGGCTAAAGCTTAGTGTCCTGTATATCATTTGTCTCTGATCATTCATCATCACCAGATACATCTGCAGTGGTGCGTTGTATATAGTCATATTTCCTCCATTAAAACCAGTAACTTTAGGATTTGGCATTGCAAAGGCTAGTACTGTTATCCAGCAGACATCTGCAAACCAAAGTGCCTATACAACAGATTCGACTGATTTGAGTGCTGTCAGTTATGATTACAGATCACCTCTCATATTTTTGATGGATATATTGGCAGACCGTTATTGAATCAATGAGATTCTTCTATCCCATTTCCTGCCGTACATTCCTGGTGTCATTTCTAGCAGGACAACACATTTCATCCAAAGAATCTTCAAGTATGTGAAAACTCTTCCTTGGCTTGGGTTTCTGGTTTGTGATAAGACAATTTGTCTTCAGTGACTAAAACTGGCGCAAACATTAGATAACCTGCATCATCAGTTAAAGGAAGAAAGATGAACATGTCTCAGGACACTATAAGGAACCTCGCCTTAAAACCTGGTTGTATCTATTGATACTAAATGTTGACACCCTAGTTTTTGATTAACTGCTTTAAATAAAATAAAATTTTCTTTTTCAATCTGAAATTTTTATCATTTTTATTTCTTACATTTATTGAATATCATGACACAATTGTCAATCCTGCATTTCAAGTCTCTTCTCTGTGCAATGAGAATCAAAGAAAACCACAAACTTGTGCAATTCTATGTAATTTTAAAAAAGAAAAAAATCAATAATAATAAAAAACATCAGATAATCATAATTTCTGCAAAGACAGTTAATGTTTGAAGCAGTTAACTTACAGAACTGTTTACCTGTTACAACATGGACTGTCTGTATGTTGTCATAATTATTAAAATCTATAAATATTGTTAATAACCAGAACAACTTGAATCATTGCTTTTACCTTAGAATGATAATAAAGTTAATATCTATTTTTAGGAGGATTTTATTGGACGCAGGTGAACCCAGTAAACCTGAATACATAGTCAACTTAAAAAAAGTCCTTAACGAAAATAAAGTTAGTCTCCAAGATATACTCATATCTCATTGGCATTATGATCACATAGGTGGTGTTCAAGATGTAATTAAAGAACTCGGCATAGGTAAATACAATGTTTCATAAGTTACTTGCATAATTTTATTGTTTTATTTGGTAAATTAAAATCAAGAGTGATGTGAAATGTGGTCATTTAGTACGAATGATTTTATAATTTTTATCTGTATTTTATTTCCATGCTTTTGCTCATAGTTCATGGTATTTATTTAGCTTCTAATTGTCAGATTCTGAAGATTGCAAGAAAATCAGTCACAGATGAACTGATTGATAGTGAGCTGAACTACAAATTCCTGGAAGATGGATATGAAATGAAAACTGAAGGAGCTAGTTTGCGGTAATTCGGTTTTATATTAATACATAAAAATGATATTTTTGAAATAACTTGAAAGTAAGTTTGATTTTTTTTCCCTTTAAAATAATCAAACAACTATTTTTAATTATGGTTTTTTGTTTCTAAATCATAAACAGAGTTGTATATACCCCTGGACACACAGATGACCATATAGTGATTGTCCTTAAAGAAGAAAATGCCTTGTTTAGTGGTGACTGTATTCTTGGCGAAGGAACAGCAGTAAGTCGTAGAGTTCCATTTAACTTTTCTTTTAGTTTGGGAAGTTTTCTTTTTGGCCTTTTATTCCTTTAAATAGCATATCATCAAGTTATAAGTATTAGCCTTCAGAATACCCACTGCTGCATATTTTGATTTCTGAAACTCTCGTATTTTATTTGTCTTGCCATTAATAGTTAATTATAAATACTCATAAAAAGTGGACAGTTTCAGAGCTGAATTAGTGCATTCAAATTTGTTCCCATTTGTGTTAGCAGATTGCTTAAAATAATGGAGGGGAGAGTAGCCATAGTTTACTGGTTTCAGATGAGTAGATGCTGTGAAATTTAGTACATTTTAAGAATTTCTATTGTCATAGTAGCCTATTGTTCTGAAAGAAACAATTATTGTTCATATCTTATTAACATTCATTAAATTACTAATTAGTAATGGAAGTAGTATAATAATAATAACAATATTAACAATAAAAGTCAAGTTGTCAAGTTGATAATTCACAATAATGTATTAATTGACTATTAAAAAAAATGCTTTAGTAAAAATGTCACTAGAAATGATTGATGATATAGCTCCACATTCAGTTTAGGCAGTTGGCATTTGTATCATGTGAAGTCATGCAAGGTTTTTGCATACGTTTGCTCATATTATTTCTGCTCAATCACCTGGATTTCATCATAAGTTCACCTTCAATCCCATCCAGTTGTGAGCTCCTGAAAAGAAGTCTTTTCAGACTTCTTTTCAGACAGACAGTCTATTCTATGTAGACTGTTATGATATTTCCTGCCTTTGCTTGAGGCTAATGAATATAAAGATGGTCATGATAAGGTCCATATTTCCCAAAGAAATGGTTTATCTTATCAGACTTCCCAAGATTGCAAGTTAGTTTATTTCGACAGTTGTATTGTTCATCCATTTCAGTTCTTTCTGAACCAAACCAAAAGAAAGTGGTTTAATATAATACTTTTTTAAATGTGAAATATGAGGGGGAAAAAAAGATTTAAAAAATGTTCCTTTTCAAATTTATCAGTGAAAACATTGATACAGCTTATTAGCAATCTTGTGGATAACTGGCTCAGAGGATGTAAGTTTATACTTTGTTCTTTAACTTGATATCTCTTGACTGATAAGTGCTAATAAGCATGAAATAGCTTCTCAAATATCTCATTGTTAACATGATAACTTATGAAAATGTGCAATGGAAGTAGTATAAAAATTTTCTACATATCAAAATAAAAATTTTCCACATATCAAATAATGGTTTAGCTTAGCGCATTGTAACAATTATATCTGTTGTAATTATTGTAAAAGAGATAAATATGAATAAAGAATAAATTTATTTATAAAACTGAAAATATTGATTTGTGTTTTGTGCTTTGTTCTGTAGGTTTTTGAAGATTTGTATACTTACATGAATTCCATGAAAAAAATCTTGGACTTGAAACCTTCTATTATATATCCTGGACATGGACCTGAAATCAAAGATCCTCTTCCTTATATTGAAGATTACATTTCTCATCGCAATCAGAGAGAGAAACAAATTTTAGATGCTCTTCAAGCACAGTCGTCTCCTTGTTCAGCTATGGATATAGTTAAACTTGTTTATACGGTAATTAAATCTTTGATATATATATATTAAATTGGGACCTAACACACTTAAAAAAACATATATTTAAAAAACTCTTCATTACATGTTGCGGGGGTCCAGGTTCGTAATTTGGAATCCTTTCCTATTCTCTTTAATGGCCCTTGGGGTTGCAGGAGGTAAAGCTCCCTCCTTTTCCTGACTAACAGGATTATATTGAAGTCAGCCTGATGCCTGCTCTCCTTGAACTATGGAGAAAGAAAGAGAAACCGTAAGCCTGCATAGCGACATGGCCTAATAGGGAAAAATGACCTAATAGTGGGGAGACAAAATAAATAGCAGGGACAATTGGACCCACCCAATCGATAGTATTCTAAGAGAAGATCCTTTTATCCTCTAGCACCCTTATTCGGAAACATGGGTTTCACCCTTAAATTCGACTTCAAAGTTAAAAATTCACTTGAACTTCAAACTTGGCATGAATATACACCTCAATATTTATACCATTATACCATGTATAAACCTAAGAGGTATCTACCCCAAAATCTTGACTTATGGGACCATAACCTGTTGACCATGTCCAGGTCAGATGGTTCTGGGGTAATTGGGGGGTTCATGTGGCATACTGTTAGAACCAGTATCTCCAGGGTAGATGAATGCCACAAAAACCAGAGCTCTACCTACTACGATGGCCGAGCAATTTGCAATCACAGTTGTAACTTGACATGGGCGTTATCTATGAAACGGTAAGAGCTGGAGAGGTGGGCCCATAGACATTATTCCTTATTAAGACCCCCTTAATCTATTTCTGACCTCAAATGGGTCATTTTCACTATTAGGCCATGTCCCTATGCAGGCTTTCGGTTTCTCTTTGGTACTTATTCTTCACAGGGCTAGGTGCACTCTAGACCCGTTTGGAGGAGAATTCGTAGTGGAAAAAAATCCCAGAGCTCTGCAGGGATAGAACCCTGTTCCTCCAGCCCTCGTTCAAGTGTTTTACCACCTGATTAATGTATTTTTATTCTCTAATTCATACACAGTGATTTTGTGAGTAATCTGAACTATAGCGGATGTTCATTGTGGTGAGATTTTTTCACTTTCTTTGAAGAATACTTACTTTATCATATTTGGAAGCCTTGCTATGACTTTGGTTAGATATAGGCATATATTCCATTACTTTTTTCCTCTTGCTATGAGATTATATTTTTAAAAGAAAAAATTAGAAACAAATGCTGTTTTCTGTGAATTTCCTCTTTCACATGTATTTCTTTTCATTATTTAAAATTTTTAATTTCTGTCATTTTCAGACCACTCCTGAACATCTCCATTTGGCTGCTGCAAATAACGTTAACCAACATTTATCAAAACTAGAAAAAGAAGATAGAATCGGTAAAAAAATTTAGAATTTACTTTTTTTTCTTACTATTTTTTTTAGGAAGCTTGTTTTAATCAAATCGTTTCATTAAAATAATCAGTAATATCATGATAAAACAGAAAGTTACAAGACATTTATCCTATAAAGTGTAATGATAGTAATTTAGAATGTCAATTAAATGGCTTCATTTGAGTGAACAGAATTAGTGGGACATCTTTGAATTAATTGATCATATGAACTGTGAACACATGAGCAACAGTGGCACATGCTGTTCTTTGATATCAAATTATGTAGATCTCAGCAAATTAAATTCACCTTATCTAAGAATAATAAAAGAATTTAGTATTTATGTCTTTCTTACAATGTTTAGTATATTGTAATTCTATTAGACTCAGAGCAGTTCAAGCTCGTCTAGCTATCAGATAATCCTTTCTACCAATTGTCTTCCTGAGCAGACAAAAAACCTCTCAATGAATATACTTATGTATCCACTGCTTCCAACACCCCTGCACTGCTGTATTATTACAGCTAATACGGTTATCTGATTAGCCAGCTTCCTGTAGTCCAACAACATGGCCCTTCTCAAATTTCTCAACATCTATTTTGATTCTTTGGACATCCAGAAGTGTATATTCTTATTCTCCCTGGCTTTTTGGAATAATTTCTCACACTATTAGCCAACAATCAGAAAAAAAAGGAAACATTTGGAGCCTTAGGAAGAATTTACGCTATACTAGCTATTAGTATTAGTGTGTCCCTTCTTAAATTTCTGCAGTAATTCGTAAGACTGTTCAGTGCATCGTAAGGCATTAGTAGCATTGCTGAATTGATTACTACATAAATAGTAGCTGGTGTGTTCACAGTGATTGTCTGACATCCATTATATAGACCACACAGTGTGCAGTTGAAAGACCTTTTGGATAATCTTGATGTTCATTGGAAATTTTACTCATTTGCATACTGACTTTTACAGTTCTCAGGTTATTTACTATGGAATGTCAGTTTTTTTGTCTACCAGAGTTTATCAGGTAGATTATATAATAAAGAGGGTGAAACAATCTTTTATATAATCTTCAAATGTGAAACTTCAGTCTAATAAAATTGATGGTTGACAACGTTAGGTCTAAGAGGAACCAATTCGTACATTCTACTACAATAATCTAATCTGCTGATTTATTTCTTGAAGCTGCACTTTAAGTTAAGAGAGAACCAACTATTGACTTAGGTTACAGATTCAGATGCTAAGAAGAGCATTTTAATGTTGTTGGGTTTTGGTTTTTTTTTTGAAAAAAGATCATAGCTGTTTAAAAGAAATCGATGTAATATGCAAATGTATTTTGACAAAGAAATTCTTGTTTTACTAATCAAAACTGTTATTTATTTATTCATTTTTTATTATATTTTTTTAGAGAAACTTGGAGATGATCAGTGGATTATAAAGGCATCAAAGTTGTAATAACTACTTCAGGTAAACATTCAGATTATTTGCTATATGCTGTCAATAAGTTATACCTTCTTGGTATTAATGGTGAATGTGATTTTAGGTAATCACTAAATTCCAAAATGCAGAGAACCAGTGCTACCTTATACAGTAATATGGAGAATAAATAACTTCTCATTGAAAACAGTTTAATTTGATATTTCAATTGGAGATGGCAGTAATATTACTTTCTCTTTGCCATACTAAGTGTTAATAATGGTAAATGTCATAATATTTCATGATATCTAATAAAGATTGTTTAGATAATAATATGCATTGAAAAGTAGTATTAACAACAACAGAATCATAATTAAGTGATTTCTGTCCAATTGAGATTCAGGTTGCTATTTCTAGTTTTTCTATCATGACATTTTTGATCTATGATGATGATCTTTTTATATCATTTGCCATATTTCTTTTACAAATCCCCTGATAGTTTATATATCCACTTTCTTAGTAATTGGAAAACTTATGGTGCCTTCATTAAAAATTTCTCTTAAATTTTAAGGTAGTATATTTATTGTAGCTTATCATAAAATCTCTCCCTATTGTTAGCATATTGTGTTTGTTCTCCCCCCCCCCAAACAACTTCGGAAGGTTGGATTGGCAGACGGACTTCATCATTATATTCAGAGTTCCAAACACTGTAGGAATGGGGTATTTTTGTTTCTTGTGTGCAAATTTCAGCATACTCGTGAGTTTTTAAAATTTTTGGGTTGTCTTGTTGTTTTTTGTCTTTCGGAGATTCCTTTTATCACACTATTTTTAGGGAAACTGAAGTAGTACATTGGATTCAGATTCAGAAGGTCGTGAGTTCGAATCCCAGCCTAGAATACAATTTTATTTTTTTAATTTCGGAGATTCCATGTTTATCAACTAAAAATTTTTCGTTGTCTGTTGTTTGAAATTGATTATGCACATATTCAGTGTCCCGTGGGTTTTAATGGATTGCCCTTAATTTTATGCTTTAGCACAAAATTTTTTAGTTAGTTCCCCCCCCCCCCCAATGATTTTTATCAAAGTATTTGCTCAGTCACGTTTTCACCTTCATTCCTTACTTTCTGTAAATAAGGTATTTGATGGAATTCTTCACTTTTAGGCTTCTGAAAGGAAGCCTAAAAATCCCAGTTTGTCCGTCTGTCTGTGGACAAGTATCCCACAATGCAAACATCAACAATTGCGCCTTTCAGAAGCCGTTGCGAAGCATTGTGATTAGCTTACTAATCGCTATCCCTACCTTGTTTAACCTTAAGGATCCCAACGCACTTGCAGCTAATCGCAAGATTGAGAGGGAGAAAGTTCATTAGAGAACCCTCTTTTTGCTGGAGGGTCTGAAAGCAGATCGGAAAAATAAAACAGGATTCATCCAGAGGAGTGAGAACAGGGAGTCCTCACAATAGAAACGATCATTACATTGCTTGAGGCAGGCAGTAAAAGGGGAGATTCTCCTCTCATTCCTGTGGTCAGAGCTGCAAGTAAAGCTTCAGTTTTTTTTTTTACTTTCCACAAAGATCTGTCCAGGTATTACCTCTTTTGGCTAGGAGAGCTTAAAAGTTTGAAACTTTCTCTGTAATGTTACATTTTACTATGTCCCTTTATTATATAGCTAGAATATTCTTAATACTATGAGCTTTTCTTTGTTATTAAATTATTAACATCTCAGTTTTTATTATCATTATATTTTCTATATTATATCGGGTAACTTTTACGTTTTGCATTTTCAGGCTGAAAAAATCAGTGTCTTCTGAAGGATATGTGGAGAAGACATAATTTGAATTTTCTTTAGTAAAAAAAGGAAAAAAAAGTGAAAAATTTATGAAAAAAACTACATTTAAAAGATCCCATCTGAAATTTTTGATAATGTTATGGATATAAATTGCATTGTTGAATTAGTTCTTTACATCATTAGGTGGTTTTGAAATACTGAAAATTACTTTAAAAGTTTGTTGTTGGTGAAGTAGTGGTCCAACAATAGTATTTTTTTCAGCAATTTCTTATCAAAAGTTAAAGATTCAATAAGATTTTTTATTTATTTATTTTTATCATTAGATGTTTAACTGAGAAATGGTTAAATGCACATAAACATGGAAGTTTGTAGCTAACAACAGAAATGAAAAAAAGATAGGGTTTTGTGTAATTCAAAGCTTTATTTCTTTGATTTGAGAAGCCTTGAGCATTTAAAGTATTTCCTGGGAACTGTTGCTCATTTGTTAGCATGTTATATTCACAATCTTTCAATATTTTTACTTACATTTACAAATTAAAACCAACATTGTTTCTTCGTAATTTGTCTTTGGTTTCATTCATAGATTGCACTTTTTAAGTAAAAGCTGTAAAAATTGTTTTTTTTTTTTTTTTTACCGTCTTAAAAATATTAAGTTAGATATTTTAAGTCGTATAAGTTAAAAGAATTATGTAAAATATTTTGGGCAATTTCAGTTATATTCCATTTAATCAAATTGCATTAGATGTTTGTTTGTTCCCACTTGTGGTTAGACAAATAAATAAGGTTTACACTGTTCTTTGATTGTTGATAGATCACAGTGGTACAAATGCAAAAGATGCAACTTCAACTCTACACAAACTATAGTCAGTACTTTAATTAATATATACCGGGTGATTCATAAAGTACTGGTGGTTTTCACCACCCCATATCTTTTAAACTACTGCTCATAAAAATCTGAATCTTTTTATATAAACTCATCAAACATATAAGAGTTATATTTTCATGTTATTTTTTATTCATTATTATTGAAATTAATTTTATTTGCGTTCAAACACCCCCAATATACCAAAATTATTACCCCAAAAAAATTATTCGACTGTCACCCAAAAAAGTAATTTGTCAGAATGCATTTTCAAAAAGTAGTTTTTTAAATTAAACAAAGGAATTAATGACAAAAGTGCTTAGATTAAATTTTCCTATTTAGGTTTCTGTATCATTTGAATATTGGATCCAGACTTTTAGAGTTTAAACAACATCACAACAGTTATTTAAATATACGATATATTGGGGGTGTTTGAACGCAAATAAAATGAATTTCAATAATAATAACTCATACATGTTTGGTGATTTTAAATAATAAGTTTCAGATTTTTATGAGCAGTAGTTTAAAAGATATGGGGCGGTGAAAACCACCAGTACTTTATGCATCACCCGGTATATTGTGAGAGTCCATAAAATATATTCACAAAATGTGTCTTGCATGTGATGTATCAAGGAATATCATATTGTACCAAGGAATTGTGAATCTAATGACTCAGAAAAATGGGGGTTTTAACAAGCTTTGTGTTGAAAATATTTCATCAGCTACTGCATTGATGGATCCATTACGCATCCTCTTTTCTTTGTCATGCAACTGTTTCCATTCCTATAACTATCATAGATTTACAGTTCACAAAAAGTATCTTAAAAGAATGCATTATCCTAAATTAAATAATTTTAAAAAATCATAAATTATCCTAAGCAATAACACTATTCTGTGAATATTTTACATGTATGATATATTTGTTGTGTCATTCTGATTTTACATTTTGATAATTCTTTTTTTTATATTTTTTAAGGGATTACTGAGTGTTACTCTCGACAGTGATATTTTCTGTATAGAATCATGGACTGTTGATTATATTGCCAATTTGATCAAACTGGTATAAAGAATAGGGGTACTGCCAACAATTATACATCACCTTTTTCTTCCAGCTGTTAATAAAGTTTCACTGACACTTCATCTTCAAAGTAATTTTAGATTGTGTCAAAACAGATTTTTTTTTTCTTTACTCTTCGTCACCACCATTTACAATGTTTCTAATATTCTACTTTATAAAAATATAAATTTTATATTCAAATGTACATAAAGAAAAATAGATAAATATATATTTTGTATATAGTATAAAGTAGCAAATAAAGATGGGCCACAGACTCTGATTGTGTATTTTAAATGAATTAAAATCATACAGCAGCTATAATGTACATGTGTAGGGCAAACTACTTATGTTTGAAATGGACGAATAAATTTAATGTGCTGGAAATTTTTTAACAAAAATAAATAAGAAACAAGGACCGCACAGGAATAATAAATTACCTTTCTGATTCAATTATCAGAAGGAATCGGGAATGGTAGTTTCGTCCTGCAAGGGACCCATCAGCCCGATCCGCCTTCCCGATAAAAGACCCAGAAAGGCAAGATCTTAAATGAAGGCCATCGTCACACCTGGCAGTGATCCCCGAAACAACAAAATCATCAATAACAAATGTTGTACTGATTTGCACAACCAAAAATCTTTTCCTAATAAATGTTAGGAATTGCGGGCTTTTTATACAAGGAAATTCAAATTCCTACAAGGTGAATTAACCTAAGGAATAAATCGGCCGTTCCAGAGTCCTTCCGATAATTGAATCAGAAAGGCGATTTATTATTCCTGTGCTGTCCTTGTTTTTTATTATGTTTTGTTAAATATATATTCAATATAAGAAAAAAAGTCTTAATAATCCCAAATTGAAATTGGAATGAAATTTACAGGTCGTAACTGTAAATATGTTTAAAATCATAATTTCCATGTACATGAGTTGGTAACTTTTGTAAATATGTTATCAATGTCTATGGAGCAGTTCAACTTTTAATGTAAAATATTATTTAAAGTAAATAACATTAATATTAAAAATTAAAATGTTGTGCAGTAAAGCTCGTTTATAATTTAGATTCATGTTTGAACTGGGTTAATTTTTGATATTAAGAAGCCTAATGGTGTTGTTTAAAATCAATAAGACAGAACTTAGTTTTTTCTATATGTCTACACTAACTCATAAAGCTGTAACAAAACCTTCCATATGTAACAATAGCAAATAGATTGCAAAGACAAGGATCGCAAATTTAGATCTCTTCCAAGTATTCTCTTAAACACTCTTATCAAATCAGCTCCGAAATCTTACTGAGAAGTAAGTATCTTTAACTGAATGCTTGTGCTAAAGTTTAGGAGAAAAGTTAAAGAAGTTTTAGGCTTTTGTAATCTGTTATTAAAGATCGAGTCTTTGTCATAATATTACAGCACGGTTATTCATTGTAGCATTGATTAGAGGTTAATTCAATTTAATGTAATAATTATGAAGCATCTGTCTTGGAGCATAATAATCTTGAAGCATCTTGTAATGTGATTTGAAGGGACCATCTGCTTCTTTCCAAATAGTAGTGTTTGAAAGAACAATAAAAAACAATGCTGATTTTTTTTTACTTTCAAATATCTTATTGATTTATTAATTATGATTACTGCCCAGATGCAAAAGCTAAAATCGAATGAACTACTGAGATATATAGTATTTGCCTTTCTGGATTGAAAGTTGAGTCAAAAAATACATTTCTCCTATAGTTCAACCCAGATGTTCTATAAATAAAGACGAAACATTTTTGCTTTTCAAGAATATTTTTCCATTAGCAGATAAGTTTCAAGATAAGCACTAAATGTAAAAAAAATAAAAAACCTAGATAAATCCCACTGAAAATAGCTTTACTATGTAAAAATGCAAGGAATATTATGATTAAAATTGTTGGTACATGTATTTAAGTGTTTTTGTTAAAGATCAATTCTTCCTGTGGTTTTTTTTTCTTCGTAATTTTGTTTTGTTTTCAAATTGATAAGAATCTTATTTAATAGAATTAAAACTTTAACACTGTTGTTTAGCAATGCTTTGCAGTAAACTGTTAATTCATTAGTGGAACTAGTGCACTGATCACGTATTTGTGATCATTTCTGATTGTATTCAACTACTGCTTAGCCAAACGAAAGAGACTGGTCACGTGATTTAGTGGTCGCTCCTACTTCTTTCTCGGCATGAAAATAGGGGAGATGCGTATGTGCCGACAAGAACAGAAACAAACAATGTATAAAGGAGAAATGCATAAAGTGAAAAATTACTGATATGACGATCGTACGATAGAAAGAACTAATTTAAACAAGCGCAAAAGGGAGAAGCGTATTTTTCCATCCCTCCAGAGCTTCCTTTCGTGCCTTCGGCGTGTTCCATTGTTTTGGCAGTGTCTTTATCGCTTGGGCAAGCAATACAGGCTATGATTTTTCTCTCTCCTCAAAAAAAAAAAAAACGAAAGATGATAGCAAAATAAAGCAATGGAAATTTTAATATGAAACTTATTAATATTAAGAAACATCAATAAATGGATATTACATTTGTTCTAGTAATTACAAGAAACAATGCTAAAAAAAAGGCAATTACAACAAATTTACATGAGAAACAAAGTATAATATTTATATAAAAGCCTACACATAAGTTTATAACATTCTCATTAAACAATTGTATGTTGACTTATTATTATAGCTTTCTTTGGCTGGATGCAATTAAACAAGGAAAAAGAAAAGACATAAAATACATATTGCACAAAAAAAAAACAAAAAAAAAACCCACTAACCACGACACTGCAAATGTCTAAAAATTGCAAATTTAAAGATACTAAAATTCTGTTACAGTCGCAGTTGATGTACTATTTTTGGCTATTTTTTTGTTCTAGTGGATTTGCAGAACTTTTACTGAAAAATATTTTATTCCTAAAACTAGAGTCTTTGTTTGCTGGATAGCCCTGGCTAAAGAAATCTTAATAAGCTCGAAACAGCTGTCCCAGGTCTCAAAAGGCTGCCTTTTATCACAAAAAATATTTTAGAAAATACAGTCTAACTCGGCTATAACACGGTTGTTTATATCGCTAATTCGGATATAACGGGATTTGGTCTTGAACCCCTTCTACTTTGGAAAAGTTGTATAATTGTAAAATTTACCGTATTTCCCCCCCCCAAAAAGTACGAAAATCGATTGATTTCAGAGAACTGCTCGCGATTTCTTACTTAAAATTAATTACTGGGTAATACCGCTAATCCCAAGATGGTAGCACCAAACCATAAGAAAACAGAAATATAAAGATTTTGGCTAATACAAACCATCAAAGTGTTGAAAAGGTAAGGATATATAAATATTTATAAATATAAAATTCTTTCACGTCACTCTGAATGATGTAGGTAATCGCAAAATGACCATTTTAAATCGATTTGGAATCATGTGAGTGATAATAGGGTTCGAGTATACAACATTTAACATCGCAAAGTAAAAAAAGCTCGGGCAGATCGCGATCTTTGAGATCTTGGATCCGAAAGATCGCGATATAGCCGAGTTTGACTGTATCTATATAGGTTGTAATATAATTGGTATGGCATTAGCTGCTATTGGACAAAGCACTGGCTTAAATGACCAGCAATGTTTTATCAACCTAGAAGTAAAAACAACAGCCATTCCAACACAGAAAGGTAGTTTTTATAGAATTTATTGGTAGGAAATAACATCTGGATACAAAACTGCAATCAATTAAGCAGATTAGACACATATCTTAAAGATCTCAGTTAAAATTTTCCCAGTAGTTACATCTCGTAACTGGCAGATAAGGGAAGAATTCATCATTGCTAAAATAAATTTCAACCCAATGCCTACAGATAGTTAAACATTTTCATTTTTAATTAATGGCAATCGCTGTAAAATACTGATTATTCAGATGCAGCTTAACCATGAAGTGAAGCAGTGGTTCTAAGTGTTTTGAGTGCTAAAGATGATTAAGAACCTTTATAGAGTGTTTTTACAAAGTATAAATCTGCCGACACTTCTGATTAGGCTCTAATGGAAACTCTTTCTCAAAGAAGAAGGTTATGCTGAACTGCAATCCTCTTAGCATTGAATAGCTAAGTAAAACAGCAAAAACACAGTTATCATATTTCTCTACTTATGCTTATACTTTTATCTCTACTTATTTAAAACTTAATTATTTCAGATATTTGAAAGAATTTTTATTAACAGTTATTATAATGCCAATCTGATGCCATAATTATTTTTAATATCCTCCTCAATTAACCCTAATAACGAATTTAACAAATGACTTTAATCCTATATTAAAACCATTTATATAAATTGTATTTATGCAAAGATAATTTAGTGACATATTTGAATTGAACTAAATGAAAGAATAAAAAAATAAAAATTAAACCTAAGTAGAATTATCTAAGTAAAATTATGATATAATTCATAGTTACACTTAAAAAAAAAAACAATTACAGAACCTGCTGACAAAGTTTAAAAATTACACTTTTTCAATCAAAAATCGTATTCTTCTAATACTAACATTTAATAAAAAAATATAGTAAATCACTAACATCTAAAAAAAAAAAATCAAAAACTATTTAGGAATGAAAAAAAAAATTCATTGTCCTAAGTATTCAAGTAAATTTTCATATACAACAAATGTTATTGCAGTCGCTGGAGTGACTCGAAGGATATTGGGTAATAAACCTTTGTAGAAGCCTTTAAGTCCTTCAAATCTGGAAGAAAAAAGAAAAGTTAAACCTATTATTTGAAATGGCTCAAATTTCTAAGAAAAACTGAAGTAAAATTAATTATACTAAAACAAATTACTGGATAGTAAATATAATTTTTTCTTACTCTAAATGACAAAATTAATGAAAAACACTTAGGATTGATATAAAAATAGTGTTATAAAACAGTTGTTTCATATTGATTTGCACTCCTCACTCAGGATATCCAATATACTCTAAGGAGATATATAATAAACTGATGAAAATTAAGATAGGATTTACAAATTTGATGGTTTGCTCCTTATCACTCTTGTTCTTATGACACTCATGGCAATTAGGAAACGTGCAGATCATGTGCTGTACGTTATGAAACCAACTATTTTGACACAATTGAAGAAATTCTACTAAGGGGTGTCACCTTAACCTCTGCTGAACCAAACATACTAAACACATACAATACAAACAATTAAATATGGACACACATTAGCTATCATACAGTAAATCTTTTAACATGAAGAAAAGAAATTAACATGCATGTTAATAATTTGTGCAAAAAATTAAAAATGCACATAAAATAAACAAAGTTTCTTGTACCCTGAACTACTGGGTTGGTCAAAAAGTTCGTTCAATTTTTAAGGGTAAAAATAAAAGACACAGTTTTCATTGTCACCAATAATTTTATTGAATAATGTCTTCAACAGTTTGTTCCATTACTTTCTGCCATCTTTCAGGCAACTTTGTAATTCCATCTTCCCAAAACTTTTTATCTTTTTGAGCAAAAAAAATGTTCCAGTTGCCTTTGGTGTCTACCAGGGAATTGAATTTTTTCTATTAAGAGAATTATGTAAAGATTGAAATCAATGGAAATCTGAAGGTGCAATGTCTGGTGAATACGAAGGATGAATCAGAACTTCCCATCCAAGCTGTAACAGTTTTTGCCTGGTCATCAAAGGAAAATGTGGTCTTGTGTGTTTATTATCTTCCATCTTCAATATTAAACTGACTACACAAAATTCACCAATTTTGACCAGTTTTTGTTTTAAATGCATGCTGATATGACAGCTGTCATAATATAATCTAACAAAATGGTGTCAAATGACAATAAAAACACTTAAGTGCTACTAGAACCCCCCCCCCCCCCAAAAAAAAAAACCGAACTTTTTGGCCAACTTAATCTTAATGTCAGGAATCTGGGACAGCTGTTTTAGCCTTATTAGGATGAAAAAGCTGTACCAGATTCCCGGCATTAGAGTTCAGGGTGCAAGAACCTTTGTTTATTTTATGTGCATTTTTAATTTTTTTTATGTCATAAATCTGTAATATTTTCAACAATTAGTATACAAGTGTCAACAGATGGTCATCAAATTTCAAATCTTAGCCTTACGATAATATGCAAATTTCTTCTCAAAGTTAGGCCTAATGAGGCAACTAAACCCAATCGGAAAATGAAAATTGTTGATGGGTCAAACAGATAAAAACCTACACACAAATAATAAAGTAATTGGAGCTAAATAAATTAATTAAATTAAATTTATTTATCTGAAGGTTTATTATTATTATTATTATTAATTTACATATAGACTTATTTTTATGATCAAATCTACAGCTAGCCAAGATATATTTCATTTTATCATAATACTGGGAAATCTTTGATGTTTACAGAAATTTACTAGTACTAATAACTGAACTGATTAGACTTGGTTTAGTTTTAAAAATAATAATAATAATAATAATAATAATTCCTATCTAGGAAAAAAAATATAAAAAAACTTAGAAACTTAAAAATTTAAAAAAAGATAAAAAAAACAAAAACACAAAAAAAGTTTTATACTATGTCATGCTTTTCTAAGAAAAACTGATTAAATAAAAAAAACAACAACTTTTTACATATAAGACATATTATTATGATATTATATATTTTACTCTGATTTTGCATTTTGTTTTCTGGTACAGTCCCCCTTTCCCATTCCGTCTAGTTTTTCTGATTTATCTTCCTGAGGAAATTAGAAATTTTTGCAATTCTGGTAATCTTTATCACTACATAATGCTGATGATATTCAGAAGTCTTAATCATCTAAGGAATCTAGATAAATTTGTTTTGCATATTTCCTTTATTAAACATAAATTATTAAAGTAGAAATCAGCATAAAAGTGTATTGTGATTAGTTGAAGATAAGAAGATAGGTCTAAGGAAGCCACAAGTTAACAATACAATTTCTATCAATATTTCAACCTTCCATAATCACCTTCCAGTTATTTAGGGAAGGTAAGTATTGGCTTTTTTTATAAAATTATCTCAAGGAAAGACATAGGCTGGAACTCCGATTGATGATAAACGAATTCAAAAATATCCAATGAAAGACAATTAAAATTATTTCACCCAATTGACCCAAAGTTAGGTGTAATAATAGTAATAACTTTGTTAACCAATTAAAAAAAAAGCAAATAAAGAATTTCGTTCACTACAACTATTACCAACACAGTTTTATGGAAGCCGAAGACAATAAGTACAAGATGGAAATAGCAAGAAGCTGAGAATTGCTATGCAGAGTGAAATACTGTGGGCACCTGCCTAGGCTGCTAAAGTACGTGTGAAGGTATGCATAATACCTTCAAAATTGGCTAAATTCTAGTATACCCTTTCCCATGAAAAGTCATAATTCAGGTTCAGGCCATGCTACCAGGAAAGTATGCTATGAGGACAGGCAACATTTTCCAATACAACAGTAGTTGCACTCAAAAGAAGTTCTACAATTTACAATATATATATATATATATAAAGAAACTAAATTTAACAAAAATCTAAAAGTTCATTTCAAGGAATACAAAACATTCAGATTGAACAGAAATGTTTAGTGGTGGGCTAGTAACACTTGGAAGCACTATATCAGCAAATTAAAAAAAAAATACACAATACTAGGTTCCACACAAATGCTATAACTTGAAAATGTCTGCAAGTTGAAGCATGACATTTTTTCTATTTACCAATGCAATACTATTTTTGTGCCTAACTGATGTAAATGAAGCATTTAAACAATGTTTAACACTATGACACCAAGAGATGCAATGAAGACAAACTGATGACAATGGCATCAGTAGTTGGAAGTTGATTGAACGATAACATCATGCCTCTTAAAGAGTTGTAACTTCGAAGCAAGTGAAACTTCTGGGAATTGTTACTATTCAAAATGCTTGTTAAGTTTGAAGAGCCGTAACTTAGGGTATGACTATACTTTTTCCATTTAAATCTTCCATTATAATCAAAGAAATATTATCTCCTTTTTTTAGGTAACTTACAAATCTTTACAATGAAGAATCAACAATGAATACAAGACAGTTCTTGCAATTGCTACTGACGTAGTAATTATCAGTTGTCATAACTTCTTCTAGCAATGGCACCTATTGTGTTTTGATACGTAACCCAGCATACTCAATATCTACTGCTGCGGTTCTCATTTCTCAAAAAAGGATTCCAGTCTTTAATATTTGCAATTGAAGGATAAAGTTAATAACATTTCTGAATCTCTCTACACTCTCCAATAACGTATCAATCCATTCAATGTGCATATATGGCAATACTTAAAAAAACAATCGTTCAATTTAAAATAGCCCTGTAGAAAAGACTATTAAAAATTCTTATTTATTGGATACAATTCTGAAATTTATTTCAATGAATTAGTCATGTTTTTACTTAAATGTTATAAAAAAAGTATCCCACTTACAGGCCTACAAAGGCCTATGGGGTGGCTGGAGGGTAGGCTCCAGCATTCACAACCTAACGGGACGAATTGAGGTCGGGGGTTCAGCCCGACGCCCGCCCACCTTTAACTCCCGGGAAAGAAACCCGGTACCCATTCTAGAGAGGGCTGGGTAGACCCTAGGACCCGTTTGGCGGAGAAAGGAGTGTTGAAAAATTCCCGCACCCCGCCGAGGCCGGGAACCGAACCCGCCACCTCCAACCTGCAGCCAAGCGCCCTAACCCACTCGACTACAGGGCCCACTTTTACTTAAATGTAAATTCGTAATTCTCAAATTGGTTTCCATTTTAAAATCACTAAGAAATAAATCCTCAAATCAATAAAATATTTGAAAATCCTACGTATCAACAGAACATTTAATCTAACAGCACACGCACAGGAAATAAATATGCTGATGATTCAATTATAATCTATTTTCACTACTCTTCATGCTTTGATAGAACTATTTCAATTAAGCATCAGCTGTGCTAAAGAAACATTTCACTTAAACATGTGCAGTTCCAAGCCTACTTTTGACCTTGTAACATTACCTCTTATCATGGATCAAACAATTTAAACAGAAAAAAAATAAGATACCATAAAAGAATTTTTATTAAATATCCTGGACATCTCTGCAAACTCTTTAATCTTTCATGAACATTAAAATGGGAAATGTTGGTTTAAACTAAATGGAGGATTTTTCTTTCTTATCGTTTCACAACCTTATATATTTCCTTCTTCACAATCTCATATATCTTGGTATTCTTTGCTTGGTTATCCTCTAGTAGGCCTATACTTGCCATCAATTCAACCAACATACAAATACTTATTCACTAACATGCACGGACAATTTCACCATTCAACATATTCACTTTTAGTCATTACAAATGCACTAAGATGCTTATTTTCTATCTTTCATATTCCTCTCGAGTTTCTCTCCCCAAATGTCATTATAGATATACATACATACAGCTATTCCTTCATTCTGTTTATATTACCAAAACACATCAATCACTTTCACAGCATTCATTCTCCTTCCTTTTTCATCATCAATCTACCTAATCTACTATAGTATTTTTCAAAAAAGAAGGGTTTACCATATATGGTCATTATGTAGCGATCGATTTTGTCTGGAACAAACGTCACCAATCACGACGTCATCAACTTGAACTCCGAGCAGTCAGTCCAAGATGGCGTCGCTTTGTGATCTCATAAGTGTGACCACGAAAGGACAAACTTTGCATAGCCAAGCAAGGGGAATAGTGTGGAACATTTTTAATTATTTCAAGACCTGCACAGTGGGATCAAATCCCAAAAAGCTGGCCAAAAATCAAAAGCATTATAAAATTGGCTGAAAGTCAGTACTAGGGGGTTTTCGGGGTCGCTGATTACGAATCCGAAGTCAAAATTTGAAATTAAAAGTTCATGCATCGTCATCAGAAGAATAATTTGATTCACAATCAGTTGATTCAACTGTGAAATCGCTAAAGTTTCTTGTACTTGCTGGTATACTTGGGGCAACTAACAAGAAGACTGCTTCTGGGAGCAACGAAACTCGAAATAAACGGATCGGATGTTAATAATAAGCGTAATAAAATGTCTTCCATTGTTTTCGCTCGGGAACATTTTCTTGCAAAATCTTCTCGAAACTTTTTAATATATTTATTAGTAGACTCTTGAGCGTCTTCAGACATCTGCCCTATTGGCAATACCGATGAATTTATCAGTTCTGCGCCATGAATCAATATCTTATGTACCGAAATTGGCATATAGAACCACTGATATAACTGCACAAAGTAGCGAGCTGTCTGTAAGGCATAAACTTGATATTTTGTGAAATCGATGTCATGCCCACACAAAATTGTCTGCAGTATGACATGGAAACGCTTAATCAAGTCCTCATCAACTCCTGTAATAGCAACAGAAATGCTTGAGTTTTCGAAAAATCGTCGAGCGGTATTCCCTTCATTCGAGCTACCGAAACCAGGCTTTGGTTGATCGACTATTACATCCAATTCCATATGGAAACCCTTTTGTATATTCATTTTTTGGATTCTTATTTGTTCCATTTCTTTATCACTACGCGCTTGCCACTTTTTGATTTCAAGCTTATATGCTACATGCAAACAACATTCAAAAAACCGTATCCATGCATGCAAAGTTGATAATCAGAACTGTAAATGATCTTCAGAGACTTCCTTTTCTAGAATTGCATCGATATTGTTAAAGTCTTTTGAAGTTGCTTTGCATAAATAGCAACGTTGAGTAGACATATTATGTGTGATAGCATTACAAACTTTACTGTCTATCATGGTGAAAGCAAGTCGGAAAGAAACTCTTATTTCTTTTCCGTCTATAATCCTTTCGAATGGGACAAGATTGTTCTCTTGCTGTTTAATATACTCCATTTCGTCATGAGTGGTTTCAGGACTCTCGTGAAAAAATTGGATCATAATAGGTGTAAAATTCAGGAAACTATGTTCCACATTGCAAGAAATCGCACCAATGACACAGTTGCAGCTAGATGCAGCTAGTTTTAAATTTTTTCATTCAATAATTGTTCCATCTACAACATGCGATCAGTCCAGTCGCTGAACTCTAGAGAACTTATTAACTTTTCTCTATGTGTTTAAAATTTTTCGTTGTAATCTTCCGTTAGTTTTCGTACAAATTATTCGTTTATTGTTATCATATAAACTATCATTATTAATATTGTGTTACATGATGATATTCTATGTACTTGCAGCTGCTGATTCCATTTTTTAGATTTGAAATCGATTGATTCTTACAGATTTGGCGTCCTCTTGAATATAGCGATGAAATCTTTGCTTACTGCAAGACACATCTAGCTCGACTGAGGGTCCCCTTTCAACTGAATTATATTAGCAGCTATGAGGGTAAGAGCGCGCTGAAGTCTGGACTTCGATCTTCGGACTCTTCCCCAACCTAACCCACGACTAGAAATGATCGGAAGTTAAACTTTATTTTTCGACTTTTGGCCAGCTTTTGGGGATTTGGTCCCACTGTGACCTGTACCTGTAACTATAAAAAAATGCAACAACCAGAATGTTTTCGTAATGTTTAAGAGAGTTCGTTATGAATTTTAGCATTAGATGGCGCTGTAATGCCCTGGAAACATCAATCATACAGAAATTACATCATAAAAAGCTCTTCTTTCACGAACTGTAATAACATTCCATAAAAGATTGAGGGGAGATTGAAAATTGGATTGAAAAGCATGAATCTGAAATAAGCTCATTCAATCTATTCCAGATTCACTCTTTTCAATCCAACTAAATTCTTCATTAAAAAGGTTGAAATTTGACAGGCAATATTTTTGAAAACAAAAAATGTAACAATTCAGTTAAATAAAAACACTTAACTGATTACTGCTTTATTTTTTGTCAATATGTCAAGTGGAATTTTATGCTAAATTGTAAAATATTGAAATTTATTTGACTCAAAACTTGTTTGTTTTTCTATCACTTAATGTTTATGTGATAAGCTGAGATTCATCATTTGCAAGAGGGAAATAATATTGTAGCAGTTTATATGTAATTTTTTTTAGGCGTCATTTATTTGTAGAAATTATTTATCTTTATATATCTGTATTTTATTCATTTTAATCTTTACCATTATTTATTTTAAAGCGTTCGTTTTCTATTTCCTAATTATTACTGTTCTGTTTATTTTAAATTATTTTCCATTGTTATAGTTAATTAATTTAAGTTTCTTTATGTTTTTAGGCAATCATTATGTATATTTTTAATTACTTATCCAATGAAATCCAACTTTGTACATTCTATAAAAAAACCAATGTTTTTCATTTAATAAATTAATTCAGTTAAGTTCTAAAACTTAACTCGTTGTTTCTTGGCTCCTAAAAGACTCTCCCATTAACACCGTTACATATTCAGATCCAGGCATCCTCACTATATAGGATGTACCTGAAATGTGCTGCCAAACTTAAAGGTTGTATTCAATCTTGCAAAACAACAAATAAATGTCATAGAGACATGGGTCTGCAAATGCATTATTTCCAAAACATGAACAATGAAACGATAGGTGTTGGCCTTTATGTCTTACCGTAGTTATTAAATTGCTCCTCAGTAATCGTGACATGAAATGTTCAATATCCGCCCACCAAAAGTGGAGCAGTCTGGTTGAATGCATTCCAGACGTCAGAATCGCCACAGCTTGTTCTAGAAAACATCATGACTACGAGCTACAGCAATGCATAGATGGCCGGCATCCATTTCACTTACGGAAGAGCAAATGGAAATTGAAGAGAAGCTGCACGACCATACCAGGAAGCCTTTCCGCAACGACAGTGTCCATCCAGAAATAAATTTAGTGTGATTCATCGTTGTCTGGCTGAAACAGCATCATTTATGCCCACTACTGTCGATAGAGGCAGAGACCGATACATCAGAACAACACACATTGAAAAACAGGTGCTGGATGAAGTTGCAGAAAATCCTGGAACATCCACTAGAAAGATTGCCAGAGAAGTCGGCATATCCAAGCAAAGTGTGCACAGAATTCTCCTGGAACAGCTTCTCTACCCATATCACATACGGAGAGAAAGATCAGTCACCCACCGATTAACCTCCACATTTTGCACATGGTATCTGTAACACTGTGTTCAACCTACTTTTGCACAGTCTGTGCTTCTCACCAATGAGCCTTACTTCACGAAAGATGCCATTATGAATTTTCATAACATTCACCACTGGTCCAATGAAAACCCGCATGCTATCACACAGTTTCAGCACTAATAAAGGTTTTCCGTAAATGTCTGGATTGGTATCATCTGCCACCATCTTATCGGGCCAGTGTTTCTGCCAGCTAGACTAACTGGCGATGCTTACAGGGATTTCCTGGAAAATGAGTTGCCTACATGCCTGGAGGATGTTCCTTTGCACACTCATCGTCACATGTGTTCATGCATGATAGTGTGCCACCTCATTTCAGCTGTACAACCTGACGACTTCTGAACCAACATTATCCTGACCGTTAAATTGGAAGAGGGGGACCAACAATGATCTGCTCATTCCCTGATTTAAACCCTCTGGACTTTTTCATATGGGGTTATCTTAAAGCATTAGTGTACACCACACCGGTTCCTGATGCCCACGCACTGCATGACTGCATAGTGGATGGGTGCAACACAATTCGACGTACACCTGGTATCTTCGACCGTGTTCGGCAGTCGATGGAATGACGTTGAGTTGCGTGCATTATGGCCGGTGGAGGACATTTCAAGCACTTTCTGTGAAATTGAGGCGACTGTATGGACAACACCTCTGTATTTTGCATCGTTCATATCTTGGAAATAAAGCATTTCCACACCCATGTTTATATGACATTTATTCGTTGTTTTGCATGACTGAATACAAGCTTTAAGTTTGGCAGCACATTTCAGTACATCCTGAATAGTCAGAATCAATTACTTTTATTTATTCATTTACGTTTTTTGGTGGGAGGGGAGAGGATAAGACAAAAACTTAAAACCTTTTTGTTCATTCAGTGTAATGTTTTGTGAATGGTGCTATGTTAATAGATTATTCAAGGAAATTTCATGGAAATAATACGTTTTTGCTTTGAAGTTTATGAATATGAAACTGTATGATCATTACGGTGAAAAACAAAGCAGCAAAAATATTCAGTATTACAACATATGACTTCATCTTGACAGGTCACTTTAACAACTGAAATGTTCATTTTCCCATTACTGATTTGAATTTATGGAACAAAGATAAGAAACGGAAAATTAAAAGGCGCTTCCTTGATAATACCAATATATAAAAAAAGGTAAATTGAGATTATCAAACAGTTTCGGAATATTCCATTATTAGGGAAGGTACAGAAATTTAAGACAACACAAGATGAAAACATCTGGTAATGATGTGGATTATCTGGTAATAGCTTAGCAGTAGTGTTAGTAGCTTAGCAGGAGAGTTTTGCCTGCCATTGACTGGATTATAGGCGTTAAGCCAGATTATGCAGAATAATTCAATGAGGAGACAGTTAAATAGTTAAATGTGGTGGGTGAGGGGTTTGGCATATGTGAAGTTGGATGTGTGTTGAGTTTCATTGAAATATGTTACTGTGTATGATCATGTGGGTCTTTAGTAGTGAAGCATTTCTTATATTCATTGATGCAAGTAGACAGGAGGTGACATGTTTGTCCCAAATAGCAAGAGAAGCATTGTTCACTGGGATCCAACATACGGTGTCTGAGAGATCATTTTGTCAGTGTGTACTTTTTGAAATCTGAAGATGGGGACATGTTAGTAAGGGGCAAGGAATGATTTAATAAAACCCTCAAATGGGGGGAAAGGGATATAATCTGATGGAGGATTTTGGTGTTGTGGTTTTTGTCGGTTTCTCAGTTAGTTTTGAAGGAGGTTAAGGTGGATGTAGAAGAGATGGAAGGGGTATTACTTATAAAAAAAAACACCACCATCAATACCATAGCAAACAGAAACTCCACTTACTCCAACAAATATCAATATATTTATAAATACAGTATATTGCAATTCAAACACATTCCACCCATATAAAATTAACACCACTGATTTCTTTATACCCAGAGCATTGATAACAATTATCCCTAAACTTTGAGTTCAACACTATTTACAACATACTTCCATAACTACCCCTCCCACCTCTTACAAGACAACTGAGAAAACCCACAAAAAAAAAAATTAATAAACACAACACCCAAACCTTTTATCAAATACATTCCTTTCTCTTATTACCCACACCATGAGCATTTCAGTAAACAATTCCTTGTCCCTACCAATATGTCCCCGCCTTCAGATCCTCAAACGTAGAACAAAATGATTCCTCAAACACAATATATTGGATCTCCTGTAAACATTACCTCTCTGGCTATATGGGACAGACATGCTGTCTCCTATCTACATTCATCAAATAACATAAGAAAGTCTTCATTACCAAAGAGCCAAATGATCAAACATAGTAACATATTTCAATGAAACTTGACCCCCCCTCCCCAACTTCGCACTTGCCAAATCTCTCACCCACCACAATAAATATTTCACTGTCTCCTCGCTGAATCATTCTACATAATTTCAGCTTAATGCCTATAATCCAGTCACTGGTGGGAAAAAATGCCCATTACTACTTCTCAGCCACTCCTGACCATCACCACATATTTTCGTCTTGTGTTGTGCTAAATGTCTGCGCCATCCCTCCTGATGGAATATGCAAAGTATTTTGAAACTGTAGGATAATTCTCTATTAACCTTTTTTTTTATATTGGTTTCATCAAGTTCAGTGCATTTTATTTTCACTTTTTCTTAGCTTTATTTCAGCAATGCAAGTTAAGACTTCTCTTGGGACATCTTTTTGCTATATCTTTATTAAGAGATGGAGTTTTTGAAAGGATATTCTTTAAAGATTCATGATTTTGATGTACGGTTCACACCAAAATGTGATCTTCAGGTCCGAAGGTTCGTGCTCTACAGATCTCTAGTGTTCCCAACACGGTGAACCCTAGTAGAGTCCATACAATTCCAAGGGAAAGATACTGAGGTGGTTTCCCTTTGCCTTCCTCAGAAAATCATTAAGCATTGATTTCAAATTGAAATCAGACCTGAATAGAAAGATAAAAGAAGCAGACAAACATAGGAAAGGAAACTTTCAAACAACTATGCAGACGCTGGAGAGTCGAACCCAGGTTCCGATACATCTGCCTCGTGGGAGGCTGCTGCCTAATCCGCTAGGCTATGCTGGAATGACCTATGACCATTAATTGAAGAGAAATGGAAAAAAAGGAACATAATTAGATAATTTCCCCAAAACAGTTTTGATTTTAATAAAAATTTTATAATAACTGAAAACGCTAATTCATCTACCATTTAAATTAAGATAGTGAAAAAATTTTTTCAAAGGTGCAATTTTTTTTTTGCTCTCACATACTTTACGTTATTTTTTTTCTGGCAAAACTAGTTCAAAAGAATCTAATAAACATTACCATTACATTTAAAGAAAAAATTCCAGTAAGATATCTTTTGTTTTTTCAAACTTCAATTTAAGCTTTATTCACATTGTGTAACAGTTTTGAACAGGTACACTTTCATATTATGCTAACATAACATTATAAACTATATTAAAAAAAACATGCAAGAACAATTTTATACAAATTACTTTGTACATTAAAATGACTTAGTTTTAATAAATTAATAATAACTTTCAAGATAATCAAAACTATTTATTTTCTTTCTAATTGTTTTTATTGGCAATTTGAAATTAAAAATTTGAAAAAAAGTTAAAATAATAAACCAATTTCTTTTTATTTATTTTAAAAATTTAGTTTAATAAACAAAATGAAGTTATTTCACTGAAAACTGTTAAAACAGCATTTCTTAAAATGCTGTTATGAATGATGTAATTAAAATGGAATTACTGACTAAACAAACATTGAAACTTCTTGAAGACTTCAAAAGACTTAAAAACAATCTTAAAACAAAATGCTTTTATATGCAAATCACATGAAATGTATATTAGTAATATTAAAATTAATGAAACAATTAAAATGCAAATAACAATTTACAGAAAAAAAAAAAAGGTGCTGATAAAATAAAACTATTAAAACATAAATCATATTCAAAACATAAAAGATCCAAAATTTTTATCTCAGTCCTAACATTAAAATGCAGTTTTCCCAGCTATCAATTTCACTGATATCTGGAAAAATTGTTGTTAGCATCATTCCAAAATCAGATCTGAAAGTCTGATTACTTTGGGGAGACTTGTTAGTTATGTAGACATAGAATAATTTCAGTTGCACTTTTACAAGCATTAGCAGAAGGGTTAGTCAACATTACAAAAGCCTTGAAAGCCCAAAGTTTTTAGTGTGTGTATATATGAAATTTTTAAAATTTAAAACTCTCAATAGTAGTTATACAAATACTGCTAATACAACGGCAAATCACTGTATATCGGAAGATGTATTACATATTCTGTTAATTTCACTCTGCTCTAATATAATATAAAGACGAGATTAAATGTTTAAACAATGGAAAGAGCAGTTAGAAAATTAATTGTGGGTCAATATCAGGTTGAAGTTGCCAGATAAAATTTCCAAAATGCTGAGGCAGTTGCTTAAAAGACCCTTGTAACCTATGTAAAAGTCAATGTACAGATCATCAACGTATATGTTGAAATCGAAGGAAGCCATATAGTCCAATCAATGAATTTTCAATGAATGGCTTTTCTTGTTATCAAAGAAAGAGCTGCTTCAAGACAAACCAGTGTACAAAGACTTGATAGTCAGCATAGGAGTTGCTCCAGGTATCTAAAAGACAGGCGTACTGCACCTTTAACAAGCTAAGGAGTAGAAGTAAATAAGGATAATTTATATATGAATCTACAACAATTCTGAAGAGAATATTACATCCAATATTAATCCTCAAGGATCAAGGAAAAAGTATTGATATGTTATGGTGTGTGTAATTTGGCATCATTATTAAAATCCACACATATCTCAAAAGATGAGTAGAGAAAACTTTTTAAGTTAGAAACAGAATTTTTTCAATTATACAATTGGCTTTAGGATAATTCTTTTTGATGATAACATTTCTGTACGTTCATCTTTACTCAATAACTTCAATCAAAGACATTGGGAGTCCCTAGTTTCATTCAAAAAGCAAACTTACAATCTAAGGATGATGAATTGTCAACCATAGCAACAAGTCTTTGAGGCATGAGCATTTTTTTTTTTGAATAAAAATACTAAAAAGCCAACTCACATAAAACGTTAAAAATGTAAAAAGATGGATTAGTTTCGAAGCCTTTGCAGGCTTCTTTGTCAACGTCTCCTGCAAAGGCTTCGTAAGTAGTTCGTCGTTTTATATTTTTAACATTTTATGTGCTTTTGTTTTGTTTTTTAGTATTTTTATAAATTCAACATTTGTACACGTTATATTAAACATTTTTTTTTTTTTAAATAGGAATGTAATATCAATTTTATTTTGAGAATTATTCCAGTCTTTTATTCTAAAAAAGTACTATTTTACAGCAAGTGGATTTTTTTGGCAGAAATATTTGGATGTACATTAAGATATAAATATATATCAATATTTATATCAAGATATAAATCCAATGTTTTCCCATTAAGCTAATAATAAGTAACAGGTTAATATGCAGTAATGGCATTTATCACCTTTTTCTACTTATTATACTTTTACTTATACCAGTAAATTCTTAAGAAAGCCAATATTATATTTTTATATTATACACTTCAACTACATTGAATTAGCTGTAATTTTTATTTGTAAGTTAACTTTTCTAATCTAATCTGCTTCAATACCTTTTTAGTATAATTAAATCTTCATTATAGTGTAATGGATTTTTAAGAAAAGAAATGTAATAGGCATTATAAACCCTCAGCATATCTTTAACAATAACAATATACTATATTCTGTTTATTATAATGATTCAAGTTCATTAAACTGCGTTCAAAAAAATAAATAAATAAATAAAAAGTTTTTTTTTAAAAATAATGATTTGAATATGATATTAACAGTGTATGTAATGATAATATAACAAGGTTATCATTTTATCTGCTAGTATGGCTTTGTTATTTTCTTCTAGAAAGTTCCTTTACATCTTTATGTACTTTCTCTAGAAATCAATAGTTACAAGAGGGTCTTTGTGCATTTCACAGCAGGACAACTAAAACTGCACTAGCATTTTATTTATAGAACCCTCCATAAAAACAACAAGAAACAGCAAGATACAGGGAAATAGGTTATTAATCAATTTTCTTAACAATATCTTGAGCAATACAATCTTTCTATGGCACTCTGCTGCTTTGGCTTGTTTTCATAAATTATGCAGTTTTCTGGTACCGTATATCACAAAAGCCTAAACAACAATTTTATTTTTTCCAAGAAATGACTAGTTAAATGAATTCCTGAGCAAATTCTGCAACTTTTAAAAGCGCTAATGCAAACAGCAAATCTGAAATTAAGATATCGCCATTTTTGTTTCCCAGCAATTCTTGGGAAGCAATATTTTAACAGTCATAATTATGTTGCTAAACATAAAGAATGAATTTCAGCAAATGACACCAGGGGATCGGAACTTGTTTACATCACCATGTGCGATTTAGGACTTGATTATCATTGCTGGCTTCACAACGATCGCCGCTAGGTTCGCATGAGGCTCATTTGCATACCCACGACAATTGGTGTCACACGCCAAGCTCTGATTGATCGATGCGCCGGATTGGCTGATTGCTTTTTATGATTTCTTTAAAAAGCCAGGAAGGTGGAACATTCTCTCACACTGATGATGTCCTGCTAGCAGGACGAAACTAGTATGGATCCTTTTTAATTGTAAATATATTCTATTTTTATTGTGTGTGTTGAGTGCGAAACCTGTGATAAAATAATATACACACACGTTAAAGAATTATTCGAAACAAAGAATGAAGGCTTCAAGGTATTCTTTTAGATTGTGAGTCATATATTTTATCTCCTAAAATTATTAGGGATAATATAGGTCGTCATTCAGTTTGGACTGCATTCGGAGCCTTGGATGTTGCAGAAAAATATTATGTAGAAAGAAGACAAAGAAAGCTAACATTTTTAACATAATTTAGAATGTAACTTAATATTTAAATTAATTAACACCGCTAGTTTAATATATATATAATGCTAAACAAAAGCTAAATATAATGACCAAAATTCTAAATTCGTGTATAAAACTTTAAGTACGAAAAGTATGAAAAAAATTTAAATATGAAAAGTATGAAAAAAATGTAAATATAAAAAGAATGAAGATCAAGTAGAAAACGCCAAACTTGAAAATTATCATAATAGTTTTCCAAAACACTAGTATAATTCTTAAGCTTTTAAATTTTATTCAAAGCTTTAAAGCAGTGGAATTCATACAGTATTTGCAAATGTGAATGAAAACAGCAGGAAAAAAAATTATTTATGTTATTAGAATGTATTGGATTTGAACTTAAACTAGTGCCCATCAAAACCAGACTAGATTTCAATTCCTTTCAGTCAACATGAACTAGAAAAAAAAAAATATATATTTACATGTATATCAACCCTAGATTATCTATCTTGATTTAGATTCATCTACTGGTAAGTGATAATTTAACCTCTATACTAAAGTTAATCAGGAAATGCAGAACTAATACATATTCTGATTAAACTGAAGTTTTATGTTTAAACTACAATGTATGCACTTTAATTTACTTGGCAGTCTGCAGCCTGGTAAACTTGATAATGACAAATAAAAAAATAAAAAAATCTTAGATTTTATTTCCAAATATGAACTGAAATTCCTTTTTTCAGATAAAGGATTTCGCATTGGTTAACTTATATAGTTATATTCTGTTACTGTTATTGATTCATTGACTGTCTTTAGGAATCACTGCTCTGAAGTGGAATGTCTCATAATTGGCCCCATGAAAACTAGAATGTCTAGGATAAACTTAAAAATTCCAAAAATGGAAGGGATTTTTTTTTTGCGCATAATAAAGACATTAATTAATTAAAGTGACCAAAATAAGAATAAAAGTTTTAGAAGTAAAAATGTTTAGGGTGGAGTGCACCAAGCTTTCGTTAACTTTGACGGTTCGTTAACATTGATGGTTGGTGCATCAAGTGGCATTTTCCATGCACCAACGTTCGTTAGAGGTTTAACAGTCGTTAAATCGCTGATGAGTCATCAAATTTTAACAGCTGTTAAACCTCTAACGAACGTTGGTTCACGGAAAATGCTACTTGATACACTAACCATCAATGTTAACAAAAGCTTGGTGCACTCCACCCTTAATGTCTGAAAAACAACTTTTGCTATTCTTGTGTCATCTCCAAAAAATGAGAATGCTCTAATAGAACTCTGGAATCATCTGAACCACTTCAATGATTTTACTTTAATAAAATCATAATCATATTCTAAAAGAATAATGACTGTAAAACTTGTTGATCTGGCAACAACAACTACCTTTTATAATAAGATGTATTCCTGGTAAAAACATACACTATCAATCAAAACATGAGGCTAAACAGAAACAAAGTAAAAACAATACATATAAATCACAGTTAAAATGACTTAAATCCTATACAAGTTTAACATTCAATTGTCACTATTAAAATGTCTATTAAACTAAAAAAGCAAAAAACATAATGTAAAGTATAAAAGTATATAATTTTTTAAATTAAAAGATAAACTTGTACAGATTTGATTTGTCTAGACTGACCAAGTTTATAGGTAAGAGATTTCGTGCAAAAAGGTGTGATTTACTTGAGAGTATCATATGCATAAGCACAAGAAATTTTAACTACAAATCAAATCACTTAAGAGAAGTCGAATTCTTGAATGAAAAAAGCTTATGCCTTTCTTAAATTTTCATTGTGATTTTGTGTAATTGAAATTAATTATTTTTATGCTTTATTATTGAGTTGATCGTTATTTTATTGTAGGCCTGAAATTTGACTATAATGTATAATCAGATTGTATCTCATATGATACAGAATTGCATATACATAATAGCAGTGCAAACACTGCATTCTTTCATTGTAAATGACAGTGATTAATCTGTAAAGTGTTGGGGAGAAGTGATTCACTGACAAGCTGAATAGAACCCTATTCTTATTTTTCCCTTTCCATTTGGTTTTCTATATTTATAACTCTTTTTTTTTACAATTTGAATAATTTAAAGACATCTATTACATGTGAATGATAATGAATTACTGTATTCATATTTATGTCACAAATTCACTTGGACACATTTTCAAAATTATAAATTCAATATACAGTAGATGCCACTTAATGTAATCACGGTTAATATTATCATTCGTTTAATATTATCAATAACCTCCGGTCCCGAACAGACGTATTCGAATTAACGCAAAAATGATCTCTTAATGTTATCAAATTTTAGGCCAATTGGTTCATTTTCGATGAGCGATTCTCGGCGAAGTTCATGGAACGTCTTGGTCATGGAGGATTCTTAAAACCAGAAAAAAACGCCTATGCAGTTGTGGAAGAATTGGAGAAAATTATCAGTGCTCCACCCGACATGACTGCTTAAGATTTCGAAGCTGATGAACGTCGACGAGAACCTAGAAACTTTGACTGTATTAATAGACTATGACATTTATGAAGCTGTATCGAACACGAACGAAATATCGACGTCTGTTTATGATGAAGATGAACCCGAAAATGTTATCGAGGAAGAGAAGACTCCAACGAGTGCTGAGATGAAGAATGTGCTTCGAATTTAGCAACTGGGAGTGCAAAGAGCTGAGGCTGATTGTTTCGTAAACATTATGAGTACGAAAGTTTTATTAATGACTTACTCCGTCAGCAGATCAGGCAATCAACAATTGATGATTTCTTTGTTCCTTTGCACATATGTACTATTTTTCGTCTATCAATTTTTATTTCATGCATGTAATTTCATTATGTTAAGTAAATGTTTTCTGCTAAAATCGTCCTCTCCTCACCATTACTACAGTATATGCTGCCTTTTTTAATTTATATTTTTCGTTTATTATAATCAATCGGTTATAGTTATCAAAATCGGATAGGCCCGATGTGATCACATTAAGCGGCATCTACTGTAATAAATAAATTACTAATAAAAGAAAAATCAACTAAAAAGAAAGCACTGTTTGGAAATAATACTGCTTTCTGTACAAGGAACTAAACCTTTTTTTTTCATAATACTGAGAAAAATAATCTTTTCCTATAAATAAGAAAGCTTTTTCCTTAATTAAAGACAAAACTACTTGTATTTTAACACAAAACAATAACACCTTTTCCAACGGAATCAGCTCTTTTGTGCAGATAAGATCTGCCAGAAAGCAGAATAGGAATTTCACAAAATACACAATGAAATAAAAGCATTTGATTTAGCTGTATTAAAGTAATTGTGAAAAAACATCAGTTTCTCACAAAAGCAAACAACTGGAATTCAAGAATCTGACAGTTAGAGCTCGTATGCACTTGGTATTTTTTATTCCAAAGCAATAAAGTGGTCATAAAATTT
>JAFIDM010000001.1:15484515-15498896 GCA_023159025.1 Thereuonema tuberculata
ATTTTGACAAATACTCATGTCAAATTTCGTGTTTCTAGCCAAAGCCATTCTGAGATATGCGTGAGATATAATTGAGGAATAGTTTTGCGGTTGCGCCATATAGTTCATGGCTTTCCCCCCCAAAAAAAAAACAAAAACAAACAAACTAAAAAAGGTTATTAGACAAAAGATTTAACGTGCGTTAGTACATTTTTACAGTAAAATAAAACAAAGAACGCACATACCTAAAAAAAACACACAAATTCACTGAGCTATTTTTTGATATTTTTGCTGGAAATCGAGGACAGTACTGTTTCGAGGCTTATTGGCTTACTGTCCTCGATTTCCAGCAAAAATATCAAAAAATAGCTCAGTGAATTTGTGTGTTTTTTTTTTTAGTTATGTGCGTTCTTTGTTTTATTTTACTGTAAAAAAGGTTATTTTTATATTTTTTACATTTTGAACAGAGACATACACACACACACATATCCACAAATTTCGCTTTTATATTATAGATTGGTCAATTTTTATTTATGTTGTGCTTACAGCCAATGCTGTCTAAGTACTGGCTATAACATTTTAAACCATTGAACACTTGAGTGAATGTTGCTGATGAACAGAGCCTGCTTCCCTGGGGCACAGTGGACCCTGACACCAACATTGAGCGGCAGCTGTTGAATAGTCCAAAAAATTTTCTTTGAATGAGGGGCACCAGAGAAACATTTTGCATTCGCTTGTCAAATGCTGTTGTCCTGCTAAGGAAACTAATTAATCTAGAGTTGCTGAAGTTTGAAAGTTTAAAGTTTATATATTTCCTCTTCCTAATCTTCATAATATTCGTGTATTTGTATGCACATGTATATATACATGATTAATTTGTATGTAAGTTCACAAAAACCTTTAGCATATTATATGATACCTAACAACCCAAAAACACTTTTTGAGGAACACTGATTTTTGTTCCCATCATTAATTAAACATAGAACAAAAATAAGTTGTCCAAATTAAATAGGCAAAGTATCTCAATACAGGGTATGGTCATCCCTAAAAGGCCTCATAGTCATTCTTCATACTGTTGATAATAATGTCTAGGAAGAGACAATGACCATTGTTCTTTTAAGGCTTTTCTAAGCCTCTCCATGTGTTGGGAAGAGGGGTTGAGGGCTTCAACATCCCAGACATGCTTGATAGGATTAAGGTTGAGAGACCTGGCTGGTCATTCCATATATACATTGGTCACGTCTTTAATATATTAACCTGAATGAATACACCATATATATATATATATGGTGCCTAACTTGGTATTAACATACGTTATTGTCTTGTAGGAGAAATGTATCACCAATGTGAACGTGAACATAGGGGTCCAAGACATCATCCATATTTCATCTATCATTCATGTTTCCTTTTGGAAGCATAAATAAATCTGTGCAGATCCCTAATAAGATGCCACCCAAACCATTATGGTACCGCCACCGCAATTGTCCCTTTCCTTAAGGATATTTAGGGACATGATAATGTATCCATCATTCTCTTCAGGAAAGAGCATACCTAGAATCAACCTGCAAAGCAAATCAGGAGTCATCTGTAATTAACACTGACTTCTACTATTCCATTAGATTTCATTTCAAACATCCCCTCATCTGACAGGGATAAGAGCATGCACTGCTGATTGCTTAGCATAAAAGCCTCATCCATGAAATCTTCTGTGTACAGCAGATACCATCCACAGCAAGGGCAGATTCCAGCTGTGGCAGGGTAGCAGTGCTGTTCCTCTAGACCAGGGGTGCACAATCTGTGGCCCGTCAGTATATTTACTGCAGGTGCATCTTTTTATGGTCTTTTAACATGGAATTTGAGGCTACCAGTGAGTTGATTGTGATCAGAGCTAACATATTCTGCTGTTTTATTAAGGACATTCAGGAGTGATTTGTTTTCCATCTTTAACTGACACAAATCTTTTTTAACCATATAATAGATTTGCTTATTGTTATTATTATGTAAAAGTTTCAAACCATGGGTTACCCCAGCAAAGACATTATATTTATTATTATTATAAATTCTTGCTCAGTTTTTGACTGATGTGTTTTAATATGATCTCTCGTCGGAGTTCTCTTTCTCAAGACGAAGGTCATATGATGCTCTATGGTTTATAATGAACTGAGTTCCCATGTAGAAACTTGCAAACTATATGGCATGTACTTAGGAGAGTAGCTTTTTGCATTTGTTTGATTATGTTCGGATGCAGAGTCAGTAAGTTAAGGCTGTGATGAAGATTCTTTGGGATTAGACCTGTTACTGAGACAATGATCGGGATGGTGTAAACTGTTTTTGAATTTGTATAGCAAGATCGGAGTATTTGGATAATTTATTGTGATAAGCTGATAATATTAATATTGTTATTATTTGGGATTATCAAACCAATCAAAAATGCTGTTTATTATTATTATTATTATTATTATTATTATTGTTGTTGTTTTTAAACTTGTGTCTATCTCAGACAAAGTCTTTGTAGAGAAATTTATCTCAAGCCATCTGTTGTAGAAATCTATAGGTGATGTGGCATGTTTGTAATAATATACTTTTCTGGATATTTTTGATAAGATATTGTTGTAGTCCTATTTTTTCTAAATTATCAGTGAAATTCTTTGAAACAATTCCGGTCGCCGATATCACCAATGGTACTATTTGAATTTGTCGCTGCTTCCATAAGCGCTGTATCTCAATCGCCAGATTTCCATATTTTGTACATTTCTCAATTTCAGTTTTGGAAATGTTTTGGGACAGTGGAACAGTAATATCAATTACTGAAGTTTGTTTCGCGACTTTATCAACCAAAACAATGTCTGGACGATTGTCAGTAACAATCGGTTTATCCCAGTAGATGAGATACTGCTCCGTCTCAAGAACTGGATCCAGTTCATACTTATACTATGGTGGGGCAGAAGTAAGAATTCCAAATTTTAAAGCTAATTGCTGGTGAATAATTTTAGGAAATTGGTTGTGCCGATTCAGATAATATGAATTTGCCAACGCCGGGCAGCCTCCAATTACATGATTAATGGTTTCAGAAGCTGAAAGGCATTTTTGGCAAGAGTCGTCATCTGATACTTTGGTAATAAACTTCTGATAGTTTTTCGTGTTTATTACCTGATCTTGAATGGCATTAATAAATCCTTCCATTTCTGGGTGAAAGTAGCCACTCATTATTATTATTATATCAACATTTGACACAGTACAACGACAAAAAGAACACATCTTTGACTGGAATTATTGAGCAACTCAAGTCTCATCCAGAGACCTAAGAAGATTATTATTATTATTATATTGTAAAAGTTTCAAACCATGGGTTTCCCCAGCAAAGACAATATGGCGGGTCAAGGACCAATGCACATATTACCAAGTGTAAAAAAGTATTCATTAATGGTTAGGGATGTGTGATTGTGTTCATAAATTTCCTAACTATGCGTATTGTGTTGAGTACCACAGCCTTCTGAAGTTGTGCATAAGTGTTTTTATGAAGTCCTAGTGTGCTGAGGCTGTGGTGTAATGTGTGAGGCACCAGACCAGTGGCAGACAGGACGATGGGTACAGCACATACTCGGTCCTGCCTCCACTGCTTCTGGAGTTCGTGTGCTAGATCGGTGTATTTACTGATCTTGTCTTTGTGAGTTTTCTGCATATTCCTGCTGACAGGAACTGCAATATCAATGAGATAGGTCTGTTTGTTGACCTTATCAACAAGTGTGATGCCAGGTCTGTTGTGATGTATAGTTTTGTCTGTGTGAATGGGGCGATCCCAGTACAGCTTATGTGAGGGTGACTCTAATACGCTTTGTGGTGTAGCATGGGACTGTGTTCTTAATAAGTGAGTGTTTGTGTGCTGGTTGTTGATGAAAGAACAATACTACCTGATTGTGTCGGTGGATGTAGTCTGTTTGAGAGGGAAGGGGACAGCCTGATATTATTTTTATTATTATTTTCAAAACTAAACCAAGTCAAATCAGTTCAGTTATTAGTATTAGTAAATTTCTGTAAATATCAAAGATTTCCCAGTATTATGAAAAAATGAAATATATCTTGGCTAGCTGTAGATTTGATCATAAAAATATGATCAGCAGATGACGCAAACCTAAGCATAGGTCAGTGGTGATACCTCTATTCAACTTCTTCCCTTCTATAACATGTTGCCTGCTGAGCAGCAATTTAAATCAGAAGCTAACGTAGTGCTTAAAACTGAAGTGAATTTTCATTCATATTGTCTATCCATTGGAACATACATAATTCATGTGAACTTCCTACCACATCATAAACACTGCTTACTACAGCAAACTATCCACAAACCATTAAGGAAGAATCATTCCAATCAGATGAATAAGAGTGATTCAGTTCCAGGACAATGAATATATCTATACCACAGTTATTACTATTAAATAAAAAGCTGTATTAGTGATTTTACAATATCATTCACAGATAGCTTAGATCTTACTCCAACCATTTCTCATCTCTTTGTACAATTAAAGGAAAATGAAAAGACATTTTAACAGAAAGCAGAATGTAAAGCTGCTGTTCTTTTTTGATTCAAGATTCCTGATAAATCTTTGTGTCTCAAGGTAATGCCAAAACTAGGACAAGTATCATTGAGACAAAACTGTTTGTGTCACAGTAGCTTCAATGAAAAATAAGTAAAATAACTTAATAGATATCTGACAGCAATTATCTCTGTTGGTAGTAGCTGCTCAACCTTTTTCATCCAACGTGAAAAATCTTATTTAATATATGTTTCGATTCACCGACTGAATTAAGATCAATTTGTTTCTGGACCCTTTTTTTAGCCTACTTTCTGAAGGAAAGAATCTTAGGAGAATGCCTGCTATGTGTGTGTGTCCTGTTAACTTCTGAATCACTGAACAGCTATTCTTAAACTTTGCAAGCATTTTTATGGACAAAAGAGTATTTCACCCTTCTATTTGATTTTCTTTTTTCTTTTCTTCAGTTCAGTAGGGAAGCGATGAAAAAAAATGATATAACTGGAGTTGTTTTATAACAACGCAACTAATTTGTTGTCATGATCCCATCATATTTTGTTTATGTTATCCAACCTCAAATTCAGATAGGAATCAGAAATTGTGTATGCTGTTAGATAGTTTTTTTTTTTAGAGGAAAGTGTTAACTTTTAAGGTATTTTGATACTTTGAGTTTAGTAAGTTGAAAGTTCATTCAGGAGCTTTTTGTTAGTTTCAACAAACTTAATTTTTTAAATATTGTTTATTCATGTGAATTTTCATCTATTAAGAATGAATCGGCTTCTTCAGTCATGGTAAAATTAATTTACGATATTTTTGGAAATAACATAATAACAGTTATATATTACATATGATTCAATGCTAAGAAAATGTAGATAATAATATAAAAAAAAATGATTACTATTACTTAGTAATGCTGAGTTGCTTGGCATCTTTTGATTACTGATGCTAATAATTTTGTTTTTGATTCATTTCTAGATATAATTTCAATGTATACAATTGTACCAGATACACCAACTATCAAAAGTAGAAAATTTAATTCAAGAAAGTGCTGATATTTTGTATAATTTCTATCTTTTGAAAATTTCTCCAGATTATTAAATTAAATTTGTTGTTGCTGTTGTGTCCATGGATCCAGAGATGCCAACCTTCAAAGGTGGTTGTCAGTAGTGTGAATCTGAAAACAGGTGGTACAACCAAAAAAAAAAAAGGTATATTTTTAACTTTCACAACCAAAAAAAAAAAAAAGGTCTATTTTTAACTATCACAACCAAAAAAAAAAAAGGTCTGTTTTTAACTTTCACAACCAAAAAAAAAAAAAATCTATTTTTAACTTTCACAACCAAAAAAAAAAATCTATTTAGAACTTTCACAACCAAAAAAAAAAAAGATCTGCTTACTGTTTACTCGGGAAATGATATAATGCAATATGCAATATCAACAAGCTTTGTACCTTAACTACTTTTCTTGGAGCATCTTCAACGTTGCTTCTTTTGCCTCACGGAGATCCTTCTCTGTAAACTGCTTTTGATGGCATGTCTCAGAGCAAGAGAACATTTTTGTTTTTTCCACCAGGAGAGCACCAAGAGTCCTTGTGCTCATATTTGGTCTAAAGTCAGTCTGATTCTTGCGAACAACACTGAATATTCGCTCAGCTGAAGCATTGCTGTGAGGTATCACTAAAACGGCAAGCATCACTTGAGGAAGAACTGAATATTTTATGTTCCCAGAAGCATCTTTAAGCTTCGAAATTTTAGCCCATGCTACATCCACTCTTTCACAATTTAAAATGTCTTCGTTCAATGGATCTGCTTGGTAAGAAGCAAATTCCACTTCCAGTTTGTCTTGGTTAGTGTTCTCAATTATGTTTGGAAACAATTCAACAAAAAACAGCACTGATGAAAATGAAGTATTTGCTCTCAATGAAACATCCACTACTTCTGCATTCTTCACCACCGAGTCATGAAATGGAAATTTATCCAAAATGTAGTTGCATGCTGTAGAAAAGAAATTTCTTACCAATTTGAAGAACTGTACGATGACATCTTCAGATAATGTACCGGCCTCACTTCTTTGCTTAATGTACTGTCTTGTAGTAACTCCAATTACAAGATCGTTGTCATCTTTCTGATAACTCCTGCTATTGAACTTTATATCAGAAATGCATCTCAAACTTACTTCCGATTGTTTTCCAATCTTTTCAGCTTTCACAAATCTCACCATTAAATCCATCAACAATTCATAGATGTACCTGGCCACTTTATGTATGGAGGGAGCTTCTACCTGCAACATGATGTTATACTTAGTGAAAATGGGAAGTGTGTTCTTCAGAAATAGCATGTAAAGTTTAGTGGCATCATTTTGCATTGCTCTTTTTACTGCAAGAAATTTACTATTGCAGGTTTCTTCTGACACAACTTCATCACCAACATGAAATAACAATTTCAATGGCTCCCATTGTTCTAACACCCTGTTCATTGAATCAGTGAGAGACAGCCATCTTGTGCTGACATGTTTCAAGATTTTGTGGCTTTTGAGCTCAGGTCCACTCATTTCCTGATATAACTTCAATTGTTTTTTTCTTTTAGAGCTTCTTTCAAGAAAAAAATATATGTCTACTAACAATGTCTCCACGTTTGCACCTGCCTCCAATGTTTTAGTAGCCTTCTGGGCAGCTAAGTGAAGGAGGTGACAGATGCAGCCTCGTATAACCATTGAAGGATTCTGCTGTTTTAAAAATGCTGACACTCCCTTAAATCTACCTACCATCGTATTTGCATTGTCACAACCGAATGATAAACAGTTTTTCCATTTCAGCTTCTTATTCTTAATTTCTCTATCCAACATCTGAAATATTCCTTCCCCGGTGTTATCATCACATTCCACCAAAGCAAGTAGAAGAGTAATAATCTGATCACTTTTCTCACAAAAATAAGAAACCACCAATGGATACAATTTGAAGTCATTGTTATCACTACTACCATCAGTAAACAATGAGTAGGGTTCATTTTGAAGACTGTTGACTATTTCTGATACGGTGGACTCAGACATGCTTCTCAGTATTGCAGTTGTTTTAGTTCTGCCACTTCCATACTTTTTAGCAATTTCCGAGTCAGGAAACATGGCCTTGAATAATGGTCTGGCATGGTCTGCTGCAGATAAGGGAAGATTATGTTCAACCAAAAAACGTGTGAAATAACATTCAGCCCGTATAACACTATTATTGTCACTTTTTGCAGTAAAAAACGATGAGAGCGTCTTGCATTGTCCTTTGATGCGCCCATACTCTTCATGTTTTTTAGATTTCACATGGCGCCGGCAGTCATCATGTCCTCCATGTTTAACCGAAAAATCAGAATTGCATGTTTCACAATACACGTGGTTCGGTGAAATTTTCGATGGTCCTAGGCATGGAAACTCTTCCGTGTATATCTTTCGGTAATGCTGATTTGCCACAGATCGTTTACATCCATCGGCACTTGGCTCTTCTTTGTTCTTACGTTTGCCTGACATCTTATTTTATTTACTGTAGTCCTTCACAAATCACAACGAAATACGTAAATGATTACGCATATCACTTGTACAAAACGGAACAGGAAGTGCACAGTCTGATGTTCCCCAGTGACGTAGTACGTGGAGCAATCAAAATGGGTAACTGTCTGCGCACCGATGTTACGCTCATGGTCAAAGGTCGCCATCTCGTTATTTTTTCAGGAACTATTTTCTTGATCTCCGACACAAGGAAATATATATTTTTTACGTTCGCAGGAGACAGAAAATAATAATTTTAAAACAGTATTTCGAATTCGTAAAATCCGTAATAATTAGTGTCGCTTCCGTATTGTCGTAGTTTATGTGAGGAAACCGTAGAAACTACGGAAAATCCGTAGTAGTTGGCATCTCTGTGGATCCATTTTTGGATCACTGGTCATTGAGACATAGTCTATGATAGTGAATTTTGTTGCTTTACTCGTTTTGGATATTATTATGCCTCCTGGATAATAATATCCAGGAGGCATAATATCCTAAGGTGACAGTCAGACTTCTGCCTCCTATGAAGAGAAACAAATACCGAAGAAGAAAGAAACATCCAAGTCCTGTGCCGGTTTTCAAAACCAGATTCCGACACTGACCTGATGGCAGACCACAACCCAGACCACTCGGCCATGCCGTAGTTGTAATGATTAAAATCCATTTCCAGATACATATTAGAATTGAACTAAATGGTTTATTAATGGACAGTCTTTTTTTTGGCATATATAATAGGCTACATATTTTATGAATTATTCAGAGACTAAGAAAATCATTAAGCTGAAACTATCCCAGTCCAAATACTTCTCTTATCTAGATATATTTTGAGAATTTTGTATACCACACCAAAAGAATTCGGTAAAAATTATAACAGTGTAAATAGATTCACATACATTGGCACCCACAAAAATAAAGTAATTCTACCACGTAACTGTTCACCAGGACTGAAGAAGCCTATTCTTCACTATAAGTAAAATTTGATGTGAATAGACATTATTTTATAGAAGAAGTTTATCATTTACTAGGTATACATGGTACTGGAAATGAGAAAATTTCTTTGAACTTTTTATTTTAAGTCTGGATTAAGTTTTGTTTGTTATTATTTACCTTAACCAACTCGTAATTTACATCCATAATTACCAAACTTCAAAACTTGATTACCAAAAATCAAGAACAATATTGTTGTGAAGTATATTTATATCAGAGAACTGTTTGTTTCCTTATACAGTAAAACCCCGATTATCCGAGTTTCTGCTTTAACCGAGCTATCAAATATTTCTAGGATTTTTTTTTTTTTTTCGCAAATTAATCTTTGTTCGTCTAGTCATACGACCCCCTACATGGAATCGGGGAATGGTTTCGACACCAACAATCCTGGGTTATCCTTATTGTACATACAGGGTCGATGCTACCATTAGGCCAACAAGGCAGCTGTCTAGGGCATAGATCTCAGAGGGGTGCAGTACTAACCTTTAAGGTTCACAGTTTTATACAAATTAGTTGTTTTAAGAAAAAACATAATAGAAGGAAAATATAATGGTTTATTGTTCAAAATAATTTATAGTTTATTGTTGTTGGCAATTTTTTTTTGGGGGAGCGTGCAACTAGCTGGTCTTGCCTAGGGCGCAAAATAGTCTGACATCGGCCCTGTGTTTACACTGCCTGTCTCAAGTAATCATTAAAGAACTTTGCATAGAAGAAGTTTATTTATTCCGAATGTTATAATTTTATAACATCATTTTCTTATAATAAATTTTAGAAAACATCATTAATTAATATTAAGTATGAGTAATTTCAATTACCTTTTTTATATATAATATTTCTGAAAGCTTCTTCCATCTGTCTGCAACAATGCGTTAGTCCTTTATAAGCAAAATGACAAGAACTGGTATTTATAATCAACTAAAATTCAATATATAAACAAATTGTAATTAATGTAAGTTAATCAAAAATAGTTAGATGTTTACATGAATGTAGCTGTTTAAGAAGCTGAAATAACTATGATTATGACTGATATTTTCAAGATGACTGATAACTACCAAAAATTGCAAAAGAAAAGTGGATATTTTATGAAGCAACATATGAAATCAGTGGATTTGAAGACACATCTAGTAATAAAAAAGGAATCAGTCTAGTAAAACCCAGTCTTCAACAAAAGAAATCGGTAAATAATGTAAGATCTTTCTCAAAATTGAAAGTTCAAATTCTGATGAACTTGGACTTGATTGGTTACAGAAGAATCACAGGAGAGGCAAAATATTTTGAAATTGATAATGGAAATTATATCATGTTGTAAATCTGAAGATGTACTAAAATGCTAACAATTTTGTGTATAAGTGATAATTATGTGAAGTAAATAATACCTTCAAATGAAAAGGATTTAACATTCCTAAAATTACATGAAAATGAACGACAAATAAGGAAAGCACAAAGAAACAAAAAAGATTCCAAACCTCGAGCCATCATCGACGGGAATCTGGGACTGCTGTTTCATCCTCTTTAACACATGTCAGCTCCCTTGATTAAATGCACTTTTTGTTTCTTGTTTCTGTTGGGGAGTCCCACTTGAGGGATCCCTAACCTTTTGCACCTTCAGAGTCTTATCACTGAGGGTTTATCTGGCTGATGAGTCCTAAAGAGGACGAAACGGCTGTCCCAGATTACCGTCGATGATGACTTGAGGTGCAAATTTGTTTTTGTTTCTACGTGCCTTCCTTATTTGTCATTTCATTTTGATGAATAATACCCTTCTCTATTCTATTTATCTTAATGCTTATTTGTCAATCCCTTCTTCATTGCTATCTTAATGATAGTTCTGATTTAAAAATCCTCTCTTATAAAGCTTTTAATTTTTCTGTTTTATGTATTTACTAAATAAATGAAATATTCCTAATGGTGAAAGAAAAAAAAACATAGTGAGAAAGAATAGAAACAGATAAACATAAAATAAAATTGACAACACACTTAAACAAGGTAGGGATATCGATTAGTAAACCAATCACAATGCTTCGCTACGTCTATGAAAATATAATTGATATTGCCTTAATTTCCTTATTATTATAAATGTGATTGTTGCGAAAGACGCAATTGTTGTCATTGTTGCTAATGAGATTTTAATGTTACAGACAAAATGGGAATATTAGTCTCCTGATCCTTATCAGAAGACTAAAATTATGAAATTTAAAATTATGACATTAAAAGGTTATATGTTTCAGGCAGTACTTCCACCGCCCATCATCAGATGTGGATTCAAAGTGACATAATAAATTAATCTCTATGGAGATGTTTGATCAAAAACAAATTCATAATTTCTTAAACTTCAAACCAAAATATTTTCTCAACAGAAAGCAGTGTATGGGGTTTATTCTTCAAAATAAAATAAGATTCAACGAATCTTCTAATATTAGAATATTGTTTGAAGTTTTGAATGATTATTTTTATTATTTCTAATTTAAATTATATGTGGATCTGTCTTTTTATTTTTTGGTTTAAGTTGGTTTCATCTGTTTTTACTATGCTTGTACTGTATGCTTAAGAAATTATGAATTTGTTTTTGATCAAAACATCTTCATAGAGATTAATTTATTATGTCACTTTGTATCCATGTCTGATGATGGGCGGTGGAAGTACTGCCCGAAACATGTAACCTTTTAATGTCTTAAATTTTAAATTTCATATTTTTAAGTGTGTTGTGTCTTTATTTTATTTTGAACTATTCCACACACATTAATACACAGCATTCAATAGAAACAGATTTCAAAACATTGCAATGAGAAAAGAAAGATAATTGTGCTGTCTGAGAATATTTGTTCCCTAATGCAAATCACTGTCCCAAGGTAATTGTTCTAATTATTAAAAATAGTAATTGCCTCACTAAGCAAAAGATGCTTTTTTTTTTTTTTTTGCTAATCTGTTCTTTTTGTGTTGTGAGTGACCCTTTATAGCTTTCTCCTCTGTCTGTTCTGTTAGGTACGAAGGCTTAAAGGGCTTTTACAAAGGCTGTTCAGCCTATTTCTGTCATGTGATTCCATCCATTTGCATCATTCTCCTCACCTACGAGAATGCCTCGCAGTTCCTTCTCGGAAGCACTGATTCAGAGTATGACCCAAAGCTCATTGTAAGATCTCCATTGGAGAACACTCCTCCTGTTAAATCTTTTTAACTTTTTTTAAGATTTTGCTGTTACACTTATTATTTTTTCAAAATAATTCTAAATAACTGATTAGTTATTTGTAATCAAAACATAATTCAAATTTTTTCCAAATATTTTTTTTTAAAATTAATTATCATGAATAAAAAATAAAGTCAGTTATAAATAAAAGCTATTATTATTATTATTAAAGCATAATAAATACATTAGTTTATGTATACTTTTTAGATTTTGTATTGCCTGTTCAATTTTTACAATCAGTCGCAGTTTTGGTAGATTGTTGTTAGGTGGCTAACAATTGGCTTTCTTTCTATCCATTATATTCAATAATGAATAGTTCTAATTAAAACTAATTATTCTAGTGATCTAGCAGAAAGACGCATGCATCACTGTCATTGGTAGTCACCTAACAATAGTCTACAGATATCTGAAATGGACTGTAGTGTTATTGCATTTAAAACAAAATCTCAAATCTAACCTGAATGGAAGTTATTACATTCAAAAAATTTTAAACAAGGCTAGATTGTTTTTTAAATATATAATTGAAATGTTTTTGAGTGTAATGCATTTTAGTTTTTATATGATTTTTATATAATGTACAATGTAATGCTATTTACGCATTCCCTGATTTGAAAAAATAAGTTGTATTGTTATATAATTCAGTATAATGTTATACTTGATTTGGCTTTAGCCAACTTGCACAAAAGGAAAAAATATTCAAAGGCTCAAGAAGAAGAATAGTTGTACTAATTTCTTGTATTAATGGAGTTATTTGGAGGTATTGCAACTGAGCATTTCTACAGTATTAAGAATTGAGGAGAATAATGCAAAGATGCATTTATTTTTTGTATTTCTTTGAAGTACTCTGTTTAGACAGTTAATTACTGTTTACTCACTATTAGAAGGCATATTTAGTTGAGAGAAAGCTAATGCCATATTAGATTGGAGTTACCTAAATACTTTTAAGCTGCTCACTTATCTGAATGTCAACATTTTCATTTAAATTTGAAGCAGAAATATGTCATTCAAGTTTGAAAGATTTTCAGCTCATTATCTTATAAGATTATTAATTTCAGTACAAAATATAATATTTGGTTTTGCTTTCAATCGAAGTTACTGATTGCTGGGAAGACTTAATGTGCACATTTAACTAATAGAAAGCTGTATTAAAAAAGAAAAAAGAAGCACTTAAATAAATAAAAGGTATTGAGGAGTCTGATGGTTTTAAGGTAAATAATTGACAAAGGACAGAACAGCCTCTGAAGTTATGTATGCCCTTTTCATATTGAGCTTCATACTATTAAACAAGTCTTCAACCTCAATAATTATTGTAATGTCTGAACTATATCTTATCCAAAACAAACAAAAGCAAAACCAAAATTAGCAATATTAAATTGAGCTCCTGTGTAGCAAGCATAAGAAAAGTTGCTAATTCATTAAGAAATTCTCTTAATTCGTTTAATTTTGCTTTAACCCCCCACCCCCACCCCAAAAAAAAGCTATAAGAACAAGTTCAAATTAATATCTTTGCACTAACTATGTCTTCGCTACTATCTCTTCGCTTTTGGACTCTCTATTTGTGCTACAAGTCTATCTCTGTAACTGTCAGATTCTTGAAATCCTATTGTTTGCTTTTGTGAGAAACTGATGTTTTTTCAATTACTTTAATACAGCTAAATCAAATGCTTTTATTTCATTGTGTATTTTGTGAAATTCCTGTTCTGCTTTCTGGCAGATCTTACCTGCACAAAAGAGCCAATTCCAATGGAAAAGGTGTTATTGTTTTAAATACAAAAATACAAGTAGTTTTGCCTTTAATTAAGAAAAAAGCTTTTTTTTTATAGGAAAAGATTATTTTTCTCAGTATTATGGGAAAAAAAAGGTTTAGTTCCTTGTATAGAAAACAGTATTATTTCCAAATAGTGCTTTCTTTTTAGTTGATTTTTCTTTTATTAGTAATTTATTTATTATATTGAATTTATAATTTTGAAAATGTGTCCAAGTGAATTTGTGACATAAATAAGAATACAGTAATTCATTATCATTCACTTGTAATAATAAAGAAGGTTTAATGTGCATCAATGTAATATGAAAAGGGAAGATAATCAATAAAATGCACAAATTCGTTAGAATTGTTTGCTTTTCATTCATTGAGCCATCATCGATAGCAATCTGGGACAGCTGTTTCGTCCTTA
>JAFIDM010000001.1:15501257-15515720 GCA_023159025.1 Thereuonema tuberculata
AATATGTATGTCTTAAATAAATTCCCATAAAAAACAATGGAATATGTATGTCTTAAATAAATTCCCATAAAAATCAATGGAATATGTATGTCTTAAATAAATTCCCATAAAAAAACAATGGAATATGTATGTCTTAAAAAAACAATGGAATATGTATGTCTTAAATAAATTCCCATAAAAATCAATGGAATATGTATGTCTTAAAAAAACAATGGAATATGTATGTCTTAAATAAATTCCCATAAAAATCAATGGAATATGTATGTCTTAAATAAAGGATGTTAATCAACTTATCAATCTACTTTATATTTGCACAAGCTTTAATATGATTAAGATTAATGGGTTTCAGGCTACTGATTTAAGTATTTATGGATTTAATTAATTTTTTCAGAAAATTAAAAAAAATACCTCTATTGTTAGCATTCAGTAGATGTCATATTTTTTTTTTAAAAAAAAGGAGGAGACTTTTTGTTTTAATTATTTTCATGATTAAAGAAAAAGGACGATTTCAAGGAAAGTAGGCTTTAAATTCTTTCAGAAACATTGGTTTAACTTAATAATTGAATATTAGTGCAATTTAATTTTGAGTTGCCCATTTTCTCTGTAAACAAGAGCGTCAGTAAGAAAAGTTAGTGGATGTTTAGTTCAACGTTGTTGTTTTCTTCCCTGTATATAACAAGGTTTGTCACTTATTTGATTTTAAGTAATAATGTGTTTAAAAAACCTAGTTTTGATTACGAACAAAAAAAAAGATTGATTACACACTTTTTTTTTTATTATTTTTGTAGGTTTGTGTTATTGTACCTGGACAGCAATGTAAAAAATTGACGGATATTCAAACAGCCTCTATGATAAGGGTAATAAAATTATTAGATTAATTTTATACTATTAGAAATGAAAAAAACGTTTAAAAGAATTACATTTTATTTTCATTAAAAGTAAAAACAGCACTATATTTTTCATGGCACTTATATTCCACTTATAGGTTAACTGGATGCTGCATTTTAAAACATTTTTCCTTATGTCTATCACCATAAGAGGAAAACTAAAGTGTAAGTCAAAAGACATGACTAGAAATTGATGGGAGCAAGCCTACAGCGAAAGCATTTACAAGTAAAATTTTTGTGACAGCTTAACATCAGTTGTTTTAATAAGTGAAAACTTGCCCTTTTAATTCTTATGAAATTATTAATTATAATCAATTAAAAATTTCTTAGAAATTCTGATTTACACTTTAATACTCAAGTAGCTAATTTGGGTTAAAGTACATATAAAGAAAAGGTGTGCATGGGAATGCATTAAGGTATTTATCAGAGAATGAAAATCAGCAGAATAAAAAAAATCAAACTTTGACTTAGCCTGGGAACTTTGCATTTAATGAATTGTCATTTCCCCTGTAAATTCTTGTCTGATTGCTTAGCCAGTATTGTCTTCAAATCCGAAGTTCTTTCTACCATTCTCAAATGTTCTATTGAGAAGATTTAATACTTTATCTTCCCGTAATTTCTGTTCCTCATCCCGGCATGTTATTTAAAGTTTTGTTTCAACAGCTTTTCTCCTGACCTTTAAGCTATATAGTACTTTAATTCATCTATTAGATGGATTTCAAGATTGCACTTCTGATTGCTCTCAAATACAGCTACAATTTCTCAGGCAAGCAAAAAAGTAGTTCTGAACTCAACAACATTCCAAATCTTTATTCCCCATCTTCAATATTTCATCAAGAAGAAAAATGATGCCTACGTCTTTGTTAAAGAGAAAAAAAGGAAATGAAATGCACTTACTTGAATAATAAATGAATAAACAGGATTAAAAGAATGGTATTAAACTGACAGTTTTGAAATACTTTGCATATTCCAACTTACGGGATGGTACAAACATGTAGGACATCACAAAACGTTTAGAATGACACGAGGGGATGCATAGTGAGGGAGTGGGAAGGAAAAGGATTAAGGGGTTTAGCATTAGTGACAGTCATTTTGCCCTCCAGTGATAGGGTTGTATGTCTTAAACTGGGTGATTTTGAAAGATTCAGCAAGGAAGCAGAGGGATAGTTTATTGTGGTGGGAGAGGAGCTTAGCAGCAGAGAAGTTGGGGGTATGTTCTGTCTCATTGTAATGTGTTAATGTATATGAATGTGTGGGGTTTTTGTTTGTGAAGGCGTGTCTGTGTTCCTTGATGCATGTAATTGGGGGCAACATGTTTGTCCTACATGAGCAGAGGGGCACTGCTTACATGGGATCCTATATATATTGTTCGAGAGGTCATTGTGTTGTGTAGTATTTGTGATGCGTATGTTGGGTGATCTAAGGCAAGGGCATATTGATATGGGGTGAGGAATTTTCAAAGGGGTAGTAGGGAAAGGGGATGCATTTGATAGGGGGTTTGGGAGTAGTGGTTTTGGTTGGATTGTTGAGTTTATGTTTTAGGATTTCAAGTGGATATGGAAGATGTGGGAGAGGTTGTTGTGGAGGTTATGTACATTGTAAATGATATTGAGCTTGGGGTGTAAGGCAAGTTTTGTGGAGCATGTTGTTAGTGCTTTACGTATTAGAAAGTCTACTGTGTTGATTTTGTATGTGTGGGGTCTGTTGGAATTGAAATAAATGTATCTGTTGGAACAAGTAGGTTTTCTGAATACAGTGGTGTTTATGGAATTACTTTTGTAGGAAATGAGTCGTCCACATAGTTTGTGTGTTTGTTAATAGGTTTTTCAAGTTCAAATTGTAGGTGGGGATCTATTGAGTTGAGATGGTTTTGAATTTGTGTAATGTGTTCTGGTTTAGTGAGGATGATGATGTCATCAACATATCTTCCATATAATTTAATGTACAATTTAATGTGTGATGAATGGAGAACATTTGTTTTTCAATGTAGTGTAAAATGAGATATGCAATCGGTCCTGATATGGTGAGGTCCATGAATAGGCCATGTGTATGGAGGTAAATGTTGTTTTAAATATATACAGTTAAAAACACACATAAAGATTAAAATACAAACAATTAAAAATTAAAACCGTAACAGATTTTGATTGCCTCAGATTACCTCAGCTAAGCCACCCATTATGAGGGTGTTGTCACCATGTCTACACTAATCAAAATAGAATTTATGCTGACCAAAAATTATTTGCTATAATTAATTAATTAATGATTGAATAATCAATCATTCATTGGCAAAACCATTCAAAAAGCAGGTAACAGGTTGGAGAAAGAAAAAAAAATGATTAACTTTTTAACTGTAAACCATAGGCATAAATATCTTCTATTGAAATATGCTTGTTATAATTGTCATTTTTAAGAATCCAAAACGATTCTACAAATTTTCTTAAATATCCATCCATTTGACATCCAGTAACCCTTATGCCATGAGTATCAAGTTTATGCCTCATATTTCTCACATGCAAAGCAGTATTGTACCCAAGATTAATCTTGTCAACTGTCCATCGGTGCTCATTGGCCCTAATAAACATTGGTCTATGGGTCTCCCCAAAGTATAGTCAATTATGCCCAATACAAGGAATCTCATATATATGTGCAATTATTGGTGGTACTGTTTGTGTCGTGTCTAACTCCAGCACCCCCATTAATGTATTGCAATAGTGTGTTTGCGGATTTACCCGCGACTCCTATAATAAAATTTTATAAAATTAGTGAATACTTTGAATGAGTTATATAATCCCAATAAGGCTGATGGCTATAATAAGTCCGATTTTTATATTTCCGTCCCTTATGTGCCAGGATTTTATCAAAGGCTTAGACAGTTTTTGGCACGGCTTAATATAGAAGTCACGAGTAAATCAGCCAACACACTATTGCAATACATTATGAGGTGCTGAAGTTAGACACGAAACAAACAATACCACCAATTGTATATTTGAGATTCCACTCCCCTCACTATGTATTTCCAACTCGTATTGTTTAAACATTTTATGTTGTCCTACATGTTTGTGCTGTCCCTGAAGATGGAACACACAAAGTATTCCAAAACTGTCAGTTTACTATCACCCTTTTAATCCTATTTATTCATTTATTATACAAATAAGTGTGTTTCATTTCCTTTTTTTTTCTCTTTATTTCATTAACTGCACGTTAAGCCTTCTTAAGTGTTTGAATATGTTACTTTAGCATCTCTTCTAACATTTAGAATTTGCAGAAGTCAAAAGCAAATGAATTGTTAATTGATAAGAGTAAGAAAAAGAAAAAGAAACTCTGAAACAGGAAAATTTTCATTGAATTTCATTTGATATATTCTGTACATCTGTAATTTTTGTGAGAATATCAACATTTTTTTTTTTCATCTCTAAATATTCTCGCCTTTTTCCCTAAATATAAATATATATTATGCTTCTGTGACAGCCATTTGAAATTTGTTAATTCATATCTCAATTAATGGTAGGTAACTCTTCTTTTAGATCCATATGATTTTCAACATTAATGAAATCCGCATCTGAACACAATGCTTCGCTTTGGACCTTCTCTTTCTAAAGTTGACTCAATGACTTTTCTCTATATCTCTACAGGAAACAGGTTTTTCAATCACTGTCTGATAAATTTTACTTCCTTGGCTTCCAAGCTCTATTCAGTTGGGACATCTGCATGGTTGAGACTGTTGTCCTTTGGAGTTTTCAATTCAATTTTATGTTAATAAATTGTTTCTTATCTGTGTGACCTTTGCTGAATCCTTCTTGATCCTCCACTAGAAAGACCTTAGACCCCCACACGAAGCCACTTATAATTCATGTTATAAGTAGAGAAGCCAGTATCTTGTAGGAGCATTGACTTACATAGGGTCCTTTTCCTTCCTGTCAACTTTTACTCCAGTAGTTTAAAACTTCAGCATTAAAGAATCATTGAAATAGGGGCTCCAAGAGATCTTGGGGCAAAATTAGTCAAAGTGACTTTCAAATAGAAAATCAGCTTCTGTCAGTACTGTCCACTGGCACATCTAGTAAAATTTTCACATTTGATATTGGCTGCATCCCTATAACTTCCTGAAATATGAAATTATTCCTGACTTTTTTTTTTTATAAAAGATGAATTTGAGAATATTAAATTCAGTTCTTTTTCTTTTTCTTTTTTTTTAAATTATTCATAGATTTGTTGCTATAAGATTACTAATAATAACTTTCCAATTTCTTGATGATTCATTAATTGATACCGCAGTATCAATTTGTACCATTTATAAAATAAAATATTTTATTGTTTCAGATTTCCTTGTTGTCATGTTGATTTTTGTGTTTTTGTTTTTACTTTCACTTTAATTTTACAGAAATCAGCAGTTTCTGCTCCAGAAAGAAAAGCTAAAATTGAACAATTGGTAAGTTATATTTATAATTTAACCCTATGAGCTTCGTAAGAATTTCAGTTACTTTATGTAAGTTGCATTTTTAATTTTACATTATGTACGTAATAAATGATGAAACTAACATTTATTTTTCTATGATGTCATCTGAACAGATAAAAATTTCTAACATACTTCAGTTTCATGTAGAGTAAATTTAAAAAAATAATTAGTAGTTAATTAATTAGATGGGTAAATGTCTTAGAAACTTTCAGAGAAGCCTGTTATTAGATTGGATATAATGGATTACTGTACCCTTGTGGATTTAGTGACATGATCTCTGACACTTACGATAGCCACAGTGATGAACCATCCCAAGCCTTATATCAAACTAAATACATTGTTATTCAGGTTGAATTTAATAGCCAAATATTTGACAAAAAATGTTACACTTGAGAGAATTTAGTTGACAGTCCTTCTTTATGTCATCATTTCTTCCAATTACCTGATGCTGTTTTCCCAATTATTTTATTTGGGGAAATTTTTGTTAACTTTTCTTGTCTGTTTGTATTTATTTTGGTGTTAATTAATTAGGTTTACGATAATTAATTATGATTGATTTTTATGCTTTCTGTAAGTGAATGCTTAAATTCCTAATAAGAAGACAAGAATAGGAAAATATCCTTTAAATAAGAAACAACAATAATACAGATAATTTTGACATTGTAATAAAGTATCGTCCATAAAAAACATACATAGTTTTAGAGTGAGAGAGCAAATATCTTTTATGAACAGTTTCTAAAGATTTTAGATGGGATCATATAAATTTTAGGATGTTTTATGAATGAAAAGCAGTACACTGCATTATGAGGAATGATTGCTGTTGATGTTATAAGTTTAAGTTGTAAATTTAATTCTTGTGACAATTTCGTCCATAATTTAAGAATTTTTCTTTCATAATGAATTTTATTTGCTTTGTCCCAACAATTGTTTTTATAAAAAAAAAAAAAAAAAATCACTGATAACTTTTTCTTTAGCTGTTATTTAGTAATGGCAGTAATAAACATATCGTTTGATATAGGCTTTATACCAAGCAATAACAAACTTGAGAGACAAGGATAATGTTCAATAAAAATACCAAGCTTTGATGAAGCGCTTAGGTCCGTGCTCAGCTATGTTGGTGTTTTGTTCCAGCCTTAATAATTTGATAATGTCTTTTTTCCCCAAAAATTTGCTGCTGTTTTGTGATCAATATGAAATGTCTTTCTTTATGGCTAAACATTTAATACTTGATAGTAACGATAACTGTAGCCATAGAGATGGAGAGGAAGGGAACAATGTCATTGTCTGGTAATCCTCTCAAAGTTTGTCAAACAACTGGCTGGAAATAAACAAGCTTAGCAAAGGTGATTCAACTACAAGGTTAGCATGAGATATGAAAGCACACTGAACCAGGTACAATGCTAAGCAAAACACTGTGGCCCAAATTAACAATTGAAGGATGAAGAAACTGAAACTGGAGAAAGCCTAATGCAAAGAAAGTTATTCTCTGATATTCAAACTGAACAAATTACTTTACACTTGTTGAGATGATACTGGAGACGAGGCACTCATGAAACCAAGAATAGCAGAGCAGATTGATACAAAATGCTAAAAGTAGGCCTAGATTGCTTGAAAGTGCAGAAGTATAAGAGATCTAATGACGATTTTTTTTCCCAAAAGCTTTCAAAATGTTGTGTTAGGTGTATTGTGATAAAAGGCAGCCATAGTTGAAATGTTGTCAAATTTTCATTATGGTACTTATACATAAAGAAAACCTGACTTTCCTCACTTAAGAATTTGAGTTATTATAGCAAGAGATAAAGGAGATGAAGAAACTCGTTTACACAAAATATAGGAAGAACATAAAGTTCATATGATCGTGATCAACTTTCAAGATCACCGAGTCACTTTTGGACAGGTCAACTTAAAATAGGGAATGACTTATTTTGTTATGCAGATAATACCTGGAAGATTAGTATTGTATGATTTCCAAGTATGGGCTAACATTACTATTTTTTTTAATTGTGCAATGTATAATGAAAAGAAATGAAACAGAAATTCTTTTTGAAGAAACATAGGTTCAAAAAATTATATATTAAATTATATACAAAAGATTAACATAAAGTAATTAAGAATAATTATTACAATATACCACAGCAAAACTTGAGAAAGTTAGTGACTAATAAAATATTCAAATACATTAAAAGAAAAACTGCTTTAAAGGAACTTAAAAAGTTTAATTTAAACTTAATAGATTACTTGAATTTTCTCTTACTTTGTACATTGCAATAAAAACAGAAACAAGAAAATAATGTACTACCTTGTTGACAGTATAAAACAAATGCTTCAATCAAGGGCAGTTTTGATATAGTTAAAACTATCAGTTGTTATAATTTTTAACATTCATTACATTTATATCTTAAAATTTAATTTGCGTTTGCAGATTCAACAGGCCAATTTTAATCAAGACCCATATGTTAAAGAATTTGGTTTATCTGTAAGCAGTAAACTTATGGCATTAGAAGGACGTGTTTTACCAGCTCCTGAAATTGAATTACATGGAAAGGTAAGATCATAAACAGAGTTTCGCTAGTTTGTTTAAGTAACTGGAATTACAGTTCCTTTTCATTAAATGTGAGCAAATTAAAGTTCTCTTTTCTGAACTGTAAATAAAGTTTTAGTTACATTTAGAGTCATAACGACTGGTAAATTAGCAATTGAACAACACAAAAACTCTTACTATACTGATATATTGTATATATTGTACATACACTTCATAGTATAGCTATGAAGCAAAACTGAAGTAACAATAATGAAACAGAGAATTAAGAAAAGCAAACGAAGGCACAACGCTATAAGAAAGGATTCGCATAATGAGTTGTCATTGAGAAGAGACTGGGATGGACCATTTCGTCCTTATTAGGACTCATCAGCCAGCCAAACTCCACCGAATGACAGACCCAGAAAGTGCGAGGGGTTAGCTTTCCCGGGACTCGCTCCCGTCATTCGGTGGAGTTTGGCTGGCTGATGAGTCCTAATAAGGACGAAATGGTCCATCCCAGTCTCTTCCCGATCACAACTCATGGTGCGAATCCTTTCTTATAGCGTTGTGCCTTCGTTTGCTTTTCTTAATTCTTTGAATCATTGGGCACGTTAAATTTCTTTTCATTTTCTTTTCACAATAATGAAACAGATTTATAAATTTGATGTTTATTGTCAAACGTTGTTTTGTGAAGATATAGTACAATAAATAACAGGTGCAGAATAAATACACTTAATGTCTATATCCATATTATTCATCTTTTCTCTAGATTTCATCCTTTCAATAAAGATTTCATTTATAATCCGAAACAAAAGTAAGACGTAAGTCTGTTAAATAACATGAAATGGTAGAAGAGTGAAGATACAGGTTCTGCAGTTTCTAAAAAAAAAATTCAATGAACACTCACAGGAAATTAAACAAAGCATACATAGACTACCTATAATACTATAGTAATGTGAAGATATTACAAGAGGATCCCACTTTACCTTGCGGGTCCTTTCAAAACCAAAACACTAGGGTCAGGTAATCAATGGTCCTCATTTAACTCTGCTCCTATTTGACGAGGGCTAAGTGAAACCTAGGACTCATCTGGAGGAAAATTACCAGGAGAAAATGTCCAACCTCTGCTGGGAATTGAATCTGACTCCTCCAGCCTAGCACCTATATCACTGGACTGTTGGTCCCATAATGTATTACATGCATGACATTGTGGTCTGTGCTCATCAACTGATATAAGTTAATTGCTGCTGTCAGCATCAAAAAAAAAAAAAAATCTTACTGTGATTTATAAAGCCCTTGAATAGCTATCGAAGTAGCAAATAATAGTAAATGTTCTTTATTTTTAATGTAATTACAGTATAGGTTCTTTTTGTAAATGCTAGTGGCATTACAAACATTTATCAGCCAAATCTAACCGTTACTAGTAACAGCTTTTTTAATAATTTTTTTTGTTGCCAACGCCCGGGCTCTTAGAATTGAAACTATTGGCCTCAACAAAGGAGCGAGAAATGTGAGCATTTAGCCGATGAAACGTTGCCCAGGGTTCCGACACATCGACCTCACGGCAGACTGCCGTCTAGACCGCTCGACCTTGCCGAAATGGCTATTAATAATGTGTTATGTCTAATCTTTCGTAAAATGTATGGTTGCTATAATAATGTAACAGTGCTACAGTTTTTGAACAACCATTTTCTGAAAAAGGACATGAGTCAAATTCTTCGTTATTTGGACTAAGAGTTTTACATTATAATTAAATAACTTAAAAATTTAAAATCATCTTTTTTCTCATTTTTAATTTTGAATATAAGAAGAAATTTTTGAAAATTCATATTTAGTAGCAGCATGAACATCCCTATTTTGTCTGAGATGGCCCAAAAGTTATATCTTTCAGTTTCGTATTCTAAATCAGCATTTCAATACAGCCAGTGTTCCAAATTCATTACTGACGATAAAGTTAATATAATATACTGCTCATATCGCTTCTTGGAGCTCACTAAAACACATAATGGGATAGTTAATAATTATAATACATTGAAAGGTGGATCTAGTGTTTATCAGTGCAAAAGTGACATCTCAAAACAGCTGTTTCACGGTCTATTGCCGATCCTCAGTGGAGAGTAGTCACTGTAAACCACTAGGTCCTACTATGGAGGTTAGTATTAGTAAAGGTAGGGAAAAAAATGCATTCTTTTATAAGTATAATAATTTAAAGAATAATTTTCAGGATCTTAACTGCCTAATCCAGCTTATTAGTTGCTAATCAATCTTTTTTCTTTTTTTTCTTATTTTGCTTTAGAAAATTACACCATTCCAGGGGGTTTGGGATTTGAGGAATTCCCAATTACATGAAGGAAAGAATCTTGATAAGTGGGTTTTAGTTAATTTTGATTTTAGATTTGAATGTAGGTAAGTTGAATTCTTTTTAATTTCACTTTAAAAAGATTGTAGATTTCAATAATTTATTTCTTTGCAAATATTTATATACAAACATTTATGGAAGTATTTGCAAACATTTATGGTTATATTTATTATATTCTAAAGAAGATGTGCTCCAGGTTATCAGGGTAGTTGTGTTGCCTGTCCCAAGAGAACATTCTGGAAAGAATATTCTGTTCATATTTCTCTCGTAACTGCTTTCTCTTCATCTTAGATGTAATAACATATCACACTTCTTCTGTATAAATATAATATTTATTCAGCAAATTTTCAGAAAGATATTACACCTTTTCTTTTTCAAGCTAAATTTAAAATACAAAAGCAAATATCTTTCCGGAAATTTACTGAAAGAATATTATATTTATACAGAAGAAGTGTGATATGTTATTACATTCTGGAAAAAAGTTGACTTAATCTTTTTTCGTACAAATTTATGGGATAATTGAATGATCTTAATTTTTTGCGCAGATGTTGTTAGGAATCGTACATCCTGATGTAACTTCTACAGGTCTAACAAGGGAAGTATGTCAAGCTCTTCAGAGCTTTTTGTCTGAAATTTTTTTTATAGTTAGTTTAACCCATATATAGATATTTCCCAAAGGCATATGATTCGCAGACGTCAGCATCAAGCACTGCTTGCAGTTTTACTTGCTGGCCTTAACTCACAGTGTTCGTACGTTTTCTGTTTTGTGTTGGATCTAACTTGAATGTTGTGATCAATAATGGACAGGCATCATAATAAAGGTAAAGAAATGTATAGTAAATGTCACTAACATTTTATTTAAATAGGATGTTTAAAAAGACAAAACAAATAAAAGAGGACAAACTGAAAATTAGTCAACTTGTTAGGAAGAAAATAAGGGAACAAGGAATTGAAACTGAATGGAAAGACAACTAATTATTAAATGAAGTTTCTGATTTATTCGTAATAAAATGTTTAATATTCATGATAATACTTGTTTAGCAAATGATTTAAACATAAACGCATTGAGCAATGAGCACATTTTATGAATGATTGTTCTTCACAATCTTCAGCAATAATAGAGAAAATTCATATTATTAAAACTTTTGAAACTGATGACATGGGAAATTCTTAATTTATACAAAATAGATGGCAGTACAGCAGCTTTAATGAAGTGCTACATTAATTTTTTATTTTCAGACATTTTCATTATGCATGGTTAATATGCGTAATGAACCAGGATTCCAACCCCAGAAGGTCATATCAGTGCTGTTTTATTGTTGTAAAACGCTTTTTTTTATTAAAATTACATTTATTTAACTTGATATTTAGATAACGCTCTCTATGGAACTAAGAGTTACCATTAATGGCTACTGACCAAAACAAAAATGGCTACTATCGCTTGACGCTGACATCTGTGAACAGCTTTGGGAAATATCTCTGAATGGGTTAAACTAACTACAAAAAAAAATTCAGACAAAAGCTCTGAGGAGCTTGACACACTTCCCTTATAAGTGAGCAAGTTCAACTGAGGCATATTTTAGGTATGAGTAATGCCATTCTTTCATATTCACAAATTCCATCTCTTTTAACAATATGATATCTACTGTGTATCAAATATACAGAGAATGCTATAAAGAGTCTTATCAGGAGAGTCTGGACCTGTTTGTAGACAAATCTTTGCGATCACTATATTTAAATTCTGACTACAATAGAATCTTTTGCCCTGCAGTCAGCCTTGGCCCAAATGTGGAAGACAATCAATATCAGTAACTATCAGTTGGACACTGTGAACTACGATTGAACTGTCATTGCTAAGAGTGCTTCCAACATCCTAGCATAAAGCAGCAAGACATAGATACCTTAAGTGAGTAATGAATTGGTCTTCATCTTTCTGATGAATCTCTATTATGATTGTTCAAATCCAATAATAGAATTCTCATCTATCGACAAATTGGCAATGGAAAGATTGTCTTATATGAAATGTTTTGCTGGCTTAATTGCATTTGATAACATTGGGGACAGTTATTGTAAGTCAATTAGATTTAAACAAAATGGTAAATTTTGAACTAAATAGACATATTATACATGTTGTTTATATTTGAAGCTGTTAATTTTTATATATACATTTTAATGCCTAGTATTTATAGATTAATTAGAATATTCACAAGAAAGTGTTAATTTATAAGAAATAAAACTATCTTTGTTTAAATTTTCTTTGACTTCAAAGTATATTAAAGAGTAAAATTGGTGAACTTGAAATTTTAAAACAGTTGTTATTGTAAATTTAAAATTTGGTTTCTTCAAAGATAAATTATGGAAAATTGTTTGTTTATAATAATGATTATAAAATGAAATGTGTATCATATGTCACATAGAAGGTTATACATTCTCTGATTGTTATCATGAACATGGCTAGTTGCTAATTTCATGATTGTTATTATTTCATTCCGAATTATGTTCGGAAAAAGAGATGATGTATTTCTTTTCTGATAACTTGAAAAAGGATACTGATTAGGTCTTTGAAATATTGTTATGAAGAAGATAAAGAAGTTAAGAATTATATCAGGATAACTGTATTAATGATTTTAGTATATTAATGAGCATTCAAGAGCTAAATTGTGTTTTTACAAAGTCTTCCACAAGTTGATATTGTTAATGAATATTGCCCTAACAAAATTTTGGAGTGTTGCAGAGGTCCACAAGTATTAGTATTCAATTTAATTATTTTTTCTGATTTTAATTGGTTTTGATCATTTTTGCCAGTTATTGGTAATCAATTTGGACTTTTGAATGTGACAGGACTTACCAATGAACAATAAAATGTCAACAAATGTTAAAAAGAAAGAAAGAATAAGAAATGTAAGATTTAGGAATTAAAACAAGTTTCTTAAAGGAAATCTTACAAAATAAGCCTTGTAGGTGCCAATTTGCAAAAGCTATTTCCCATTTGTGTGGACAAGTCCAATACTGCTTACATTCTTTGGGATAGCCTGAAAATTTATTGAGACCTCATATTCTGTTGCAGTTTTGATTAGAAAGAAATAAGGGAAGGGAAGAATATATGTATTTTTATTTCTCATAATAAACTTACTTTAATCCTAATACTTACATTTTTTATTTTGGAAATTTCACTACAAGAGGCAATTCCCACTGAAGGAGGAAAAACAGGGCAACAAGGGAATTATGAAGTAAAGATAGGTTCTTGAAGGTTTTGAGCCATTAAGGGGTTTCTAGGGAAAAAAAATGATGGAAGTAAAGGGAACTTCAGCCAATAAATGACTGAAGAACTAGTAAGATTCTGTGATTCAATAAAATGTGGAACTAGGTTTTCTGCTGAAGCAGCTCCTTCTGATACAAAGACTTAAGAGGTTTTAGAGAAGAATCGACATATGCAATCAAAATTACCTTTCAGACCCAACTACTGAGCCCAGAACAGACCTCAGCATAGTCAGTGTGAATGTAAAGTTGAGAATGGCAATCTTAAAAACATTGTATGAACTAACTATAACTCCTATTGTACAGGATAATTTGCAAGTAGATGACTGTCCATATTAAATAAGTGATGAACAATCACAAACAATATGACTGATTTAGGACATAAAAATTTATACGTGAAATCAGGATCTTGTATATCTAATTTTTTCATGTGAAAAAATATATTCTCTGAAGGGGCAAAAGCCAGCAGAAATACAATACATATAATCTCAGCAAGATGTTTGGCTGAAGTGAATAAAAATGGGAATGCTATCTTAATTTACATATGTCTTACTAAATGTCCTAATATCAGTAGTAGTATAATGAGGTTGAAATGGCCAAACCAATGATAAGGAAGGAGATGATGTCTATCAGAATAATATGGATTTACTGTATGTCTGTTCAGTTACAACAGTGTATTGAGATATATCTATTGAAGTTAAGAAATTTCCTATATGAAGTTCAGATTGAACTGGTGACTTATAACCTCTGTCTGAAACTTTGCTAGTGATCATGAATCTGAATCTCAGAGAAACTAAATTGTTGCAAAGGGTACTCAAGTGGGGTTGCCTGAGGATACGAAATAGGCTTAACGTGCGTGGAATGAAATTTTAAAAATGGAGATGATTAAAGCGCACTTACTTTAATTATAAATAGTTGAACATGGAATTAATCCAACAGTTTCGGAATACTGTGCGTATTCCTTCTTCAGGGACGGCACAAA
>JAFIDM010000001.1:15516120-15537938 GCA_023159025.1 Thereuonema tuberculata
CATCATGTCGTCTTAAATGTTGTCCTTATGTCCTATATGTTTGTGCCGTCCCTGAAGAAGGAATACGCACAGTATTCCGAAACTGTCGGATTAATTCCATGTTCAACTATTTATAATTAAAGTAAGTGCGTTTTATTCATCTCCATTTTTTATTGCCTGAGGATGTTGGGTATAATGAAAGAGAAAGTAAAGGAGTTCCAGAAGGGCTGGAAATTAAGGCCTGGATGACCAGACAGGGATGGTTTATTTTGTATGGTACTGATGACAGATGTACAGTGGAACCCCGCCATTCGTCCGCCTCGCTATTCGTACAACTCGTTATTCGTCCAACTTTTTCAAGTAAAATTGAATTCGTCATTCATACGCGATTCGGACAGCGTGACCTTGTTACTGGCCGCCCCATGCGGTCGTTTCAGTTCAGTCTCGTGCTAGCTTCCGTATTATATGCATCATCCACGCAAGCTTCATGAAACTTTGATATTTTATTGTTATTTTTTGTTATTTTTATTGAAAATACTGCAGCCATGGGTCCAAAAAAGATTACTGATTCAATTAAGCCTAAAAGGAAACCAGTGAGAACGACAATTGAATTGAAAAAAGAACTCGTTGCGAAGTTTGAAAGTGGAACTCGTGTCTCTGACCTGGCAACTCAGTATGGCATGGCGAAATCAACCATATCGCCTATACTGAAAAAGAAAGACAGAATAAGAGAGGCCTATATATTTATTGTTTTCATAGTTTTTATGTATTTTATGCTTAAAGCAGCGATTCTCAACCTGTGGGGCGTAATAAAACTAAAGGGGGCGGGCGCGAGTATGTCGAGAAAAAATCTTATTAAAAAAACTAGGTTTGGAGATTTTTTTTTGGTTGTAGGAGGTGGCGAGATGAGAATTGTGATTGAAAATTAGGTCGCACGTACTAAAAGGTTGAGAAACACTGGCTTAAAGTATTATTACAAAGGTTTAAATAAGCAATCATCTCTGGGTTCTGGAACGGATTAATCCAATTTACATTATATCTTACGTGAAAAAATGATTCGCCATTCGTACAAATCGCCATTTGAACTGCCTCCTGGAACGGATTGTGTACGAATAGCGGGGTTCCACTGTAATTAGGACAGTGTGAGAGTCAGAAGAGAAAACATGGGAAAGGTGTAATAAAATCTCTGATGCTAAGAGACAGAAAAGTTTCAGGAGTGTCTTATCAGTCATGGTCAATGCCTAAATTCTGAGATTCTGCAGTCAAGGAAGGGTAACCCGGAATTTGTACTTTCCATATTTTACAAGAAAGATAACTGGTGAATCTGATTGTAAGACTGCAATACAATATGACTGTCTTAACAATGTGGAGGTCAGGCAGAAAGGGAAAACAATCAACAGATGAGTAGTGAATTAGGGCTGGACATATTGGTGCAATGCTATTGGATAAATTATCAACATTATTGTCCAAAGCTTCCAATTAAGCCACGGGAGCCAATGGAGAAAGAAAGGATTAAAAAAAATAAAATGGCTCCAAAATTTCACCTGAATATTGGATGTTAGGAGAAGTGCCTATGGATGCCTGTGAAATCTTGCACTAATCATATAATGGAACAGAAGCCAAGAGATGCTGTACTGGGGTTTGTTTGGAAAAGGAGCAAATATAACAGCAGCAGCATAATTTAAAGCCTCTGAAATGGATATTATGATCTGGAGAAGGCATAAGCTAGGTAGTAGCATCAGTCACTAGCAATGGGAATAATATGTATATTAGATATTTTGTTACAGTTTGCACCTGTTGGTTTAAAGTTTCATCTCGCTTTTGTTTAGTATTCAACTTTAAATGTCATTTCTTATACATTAACTGGAATTTTTACAAGAATGCTTAATTTATAGGAAGCAAAGTTATTTATATTTAAATGAGTTTTGGATTGGAACTGTATTAAGGGGGTAAGAAAGGCTATTCTCCCATACAATTTTCCTCCTCATGGAATCACTAAGAGATTTAATAATATTTTTTAAGTAGTGCCTAAGGTTAAGGTGTGGGATGTGATCAATTAAAAAATTGATACCAAATCACTCATCGCAAATCTGTCTACAAATGAACCCACACTTCTATCAGTGCTAAATCCAGGACACTTTATGCAAAGTTTGTTCTATAGTCATAATTCAACAACCAATAAAATCACCAATAGTTACCATTGCTCGTGAAATCTTTAAGTTATTGTCTGTTGAAAATGTGAGGAATTTGGTCAAACAGAGGGTGCAGCTATACCAGCAAATCTTAGCAAATGAACTGGGAGGACTGGTAAATAATGCTTGGATCCTTATTACAAAATCCATCATCCAATATTTGTTTGATTTCATAGAGCTCTATTTATAGAGCAGATCATATTATCACAATCATTACTAAACAATTTGCTATGTAACTCCTATTATCAACATCATCATCATCATCTTCTGCAGCTTCTCCCACTTTCATTGTGGGGTCGCTGATGAGGAAGTCTCGCTTGTAACTCCCATTACCAACATATTGTAATCATTTATTACTAAAGTGAAATTAAACTGATCTTGAAATATCAATAGCCTATGTTCTGATTGGTCCTTTTTTTGGCATTTGGATTTTTATATTTCAAATATAGTTGCTGAACAATATCATTCACCTATTTGATTTTTTTTGTCTTCACATAGTATAGCAAGAGTAGAGTTATAGCACGTGAAGCAATTAAGATGTTCCTTTGTTGCTTAATTTACATTTTCAGCTATTTCTAGTATCAGTAGGGAGAGAAGAATAAAAACCTTGATTGCATTTTCTTACAGCCAAATCACACGGTCCTATTATTTAGCCATTGTTTTACTTCACTGAAATAGTCAGTGTTTCCAGTGATATGTTTCTATCATTTGATCTTATTCTCCAAATCTAACGATCACTGAAATGTGAAGCAGTGCTTCATGTGATTGGCTCTGCTTTTTAAAGTCTTCTAGAGCCATAAATCAATGAGTGACAAGATCTGAAACTTTTGACTTTTAACTTTTGTTACTGTTTATAGACGCTTGTGGGCAGTGCATTTTCAATAGAAAATTAAATGACTTTTAACAATGTTTTGAAACTTTTACAAGTTTTCAGTTCCCAGTGTTTCTTGTATCAGTAACTGACTCAATGTGCTTCCTTCAGATTCAAGACTTTCATGAATACAGTTTTCAGTCCAGAGAAAAAGCAGTGTATATGAATAAACTCATGATGAAAACTGTTGTTGTTAAAACATACTTAATTTGCTAAGATCACATTAACTGTAACACTCCACCATTAAACCTTTCTTTCAATTTCAATACAATGTCACTTATATCACTCAGAATCTGTATATCTTTATATATTTCCTTTATTGCCTTCCTTCACTGATACTTTGGATCTGTTTCATTTTGTATATCCTGTATGGAATAGACATCATTGAAAATAGAACCTTTCTTTGCCTCATCTGTTAGTAATTGCCATATTATAGCATAGTCTAAGCATCACTTCTACTTTCTTCTAGAACCATCTTTTTAATTCTTTGTAACAAGTACTACTTTTGTATATTTAGTCTTGAGCTCTTCTGAAATTATTGTCAATTCTCTTTGTATTTAGGTGTTTCATACTTGCCATTATTCATTACACAGCAATGCTGATTAGCAGACCCTTTCTTTTCCTTTAAGATTTTATTTAAGACTTTCTTTTCCTTTTCACATTTTATATCTCTTCTGCTTTGGGATGAAGGAGGAATGGTTACCACAAAATGCTTGAAAACCTGCTTTAGGCCTATAAAATTTTGATTGAGACGAGAATTACAAAAACTGCACAAAACTGGTAATGTAAGTTATTCAGAAAGTGAGAAAATAAATAAGGAAATATAGGAAACTGGAAAATTATTGAAAACTAAATAATTTACAATTAAAATAAAACTGGAGGATAGAGTTTGTACTTTATCAAAATGGAAGAATAAGCAAGAATGATAATTTTATGGTAACTACATAATTTTTGAGGAAACAGTGAGAGATACTGTATATGAAAAAGGTTACATCAGCTTCTAAGCAGATACAGACGGAAATAGGATTAAATATGCAGATGTGCATTAAAAACTATTCACAAATGTATGTAGTATATGAACAGAATAGTACTGATAAGTACTTCAACATAAATATACTAAGCTTGCATTTACATTTATTTATTTTTTTAAAATTTCTGTCTCCTTTCAACTGTCAATATCTATTGTTACATCTGTTTTTAGATCGATTTTTTAGTCTGAACATAATATCACAAGATGAAATGTGAAGATTTGAGTTAACTAAATCTGTTTTCACTGATTGATGAAGCAAAGATTTATTCACTTTATTTAAAGCATTCTTTATATAAAAAGATTCGATAATTACAGCAAAGGCAGAGAATGTATTCAAGAATGTTTTCAGGTTTAGTTGCCTCAGAAGCTTTTTTGAAGGCAAAAAAAAAAAAAAAATTTGATTCAAAATTATAGTGTTCAATGGTCTCTACGAATTTAATGTTCTGGAGAGAGAAACTTGAGGGAATATTTCCTTTTCTTCTTTGTTTCTTTTCTGTTTTAAGTTTCTTTTTCTGCACCCAAAAAGTTATTTAGTCTGAATATTCAAACTAATCATTTCAAAACTGTTGTGAGTTTTAATGTTTAATTTTGTCTTCAGTCCTAAAAATAACTATTTCACTAATTCAGCAAATATGATATATCTTAAAAATACTGAAAATATTTATGGTTATGACTGAATTAAATGTTTGTCTACTAATTATTTTTTAAATAGACTACACATATTTAAAAAAAAAAATTATTTCAGATATTTTGTAGAAGAATTTATAAAAATTGGAAGAAATATTGGTATTGCTGTGCAACAGCCTATTGACTATATAAAGGCAGATTCAAGAAAAATGCAACTTATTCTACCAATGTATCAAGATTTCAAGAAAAAAATTCCAGGCCTTCAGTTAATTATAAATATACTTCCTGGAAAAGATAAAATATATGGTAATTTTTTTTTTTTTTTTTCAAATGTGCTATTTCAATTAATTCTATTAAGCTTATGTATTTACGTTCCTTTGAACATGTGTCTTATTAAGATGAACAGGTGTTAATCAGTAGCAACATAGAAAATATATGCAATGATCGTTAATTTTATACTTTTCCATAAATAAGTGTTCTTCCAAGCCATTGTTGCTGTCCCAAGAGATATGCTTTGCAGCTTATGTTACTTTTTTGCTAGAATTACCTGATCAATGCTTGAAGCATTGCATCATTAATTTGTAATAACACAACAGATGTTGGTTTTTCAAGAAGGAGATGAGAAAAGAAAAAAAAGGTTAGGAAAATTTAACTTGCTGGCTCTTTAAATGGGGAATCCACACTCGATGGTATTATTACAGACAGAGATAGACTGGCCATAAGGATCATCAGATAAAATCTGGGGTACCTACATTACATTGTTACCGATATGCAAATATTTTTGGCAGCAGATATGTGATAAGGCCATTTATCCTAACATCCTAAGTTAAAAATGTTCTTGTTCCAAACCAAGATTATCATTGTGTAAGATTGACTTTATTTGAAAACAGCCACTTAGAATTTTATAAGGATATGGTGATTTTAATTTAAATGATAAATTATGCTTAAAAAACAAAGCAAAGTTTGACGTCTGAAAACGATCCCTAAACAGTAGTACATGAAGGGCCTCGTCTACCTTCTTTTCAAGAATGTGGGAAGTACCCAAGAGTCTCATATGCAGTAACTTCTCCCACAGTCATATCATGACTACCTTACCAGACTACAATTTTTGCTCACAAATATTTCTGTTTATAACAGAAAGGAAAAGGAACAAAATTGGACAGTTAACAAATCACTGGGTTTATTTTAAGTGTAACATATAAGAAGAAAGGCAATTCAAAGATGGTTTGGTAAGTGACCTCTCAACTTAAATGTAAGAGGTGACTGGATAATTTTGGCTGAAGAGAGATCAACAATTTTTTCTAGGTCCCAGTGCAGTTCAAGACTCCTTATCTTATTTGATTTGTTTAAGATGCCTTTTGTAGGATTGTAGTTCTTTTCTTTTTAATATTTAATTTATGCAAATTTGACTCTAGTAGCCAGACAAAACTAACATGAGAATTTGAAACTATTGTGATACTGTTTTTCTTTTTCTTGAAATCCCTATGATCGAATTGTTCACATATATCTTTGAATTTATATTTGAGCTGTACCAAGGTCCTAGAAGGACTTCGAAGACTTTGTAGCTTAATAGTTAGTTAATAAAATGAAACTAAATTAACTTAATTGTTTTGAAGATCAGCTTTTCCTGAAGTAAGTCTTGTTCAGAGATAAAGTTTATCTGCTGGTTACAATTTCCAATCTGCTTTAGTTAAAGTTACTTTATCGCATTGTCTAAATAACATGTTTGCCAGCTCTTTAGGCTGCCATAACATTGCTAATGTTAGGCTTTTATCTTTTATGATTTGCATTCTCAGCTTATTCTGTTATTTATCTTTGACCTCTCTGTGCTTCATGATAGGTTACTTATACATCATTTGCTTCTTGGTTTATTGGTTCCAATTCCCTTAGAATTTTTCAGTTGTTAATGAATTTATCATCTTCTTTATCAATTCCCTTGTATAGATAAAGAAGAATGTTGGGGCCTCGTCATTCCACTTTCTACAATTTACATCGTCCAGTGTTTTAACTTCTCTAATAATCATTCCTGTTTTCATTACAATTTCTCTACATTTTCTATATACATTCTTCTTAGACTACCCTTTTTTTTTTCTTCTGTTCTTGTCTCTAAGATCTTTTAAGGTATTGGTATCCTGTTGTTTCCCATCCATGTAACATGACCAAACCATCTAAGTGTTTATTTTCTATATATTCTATTAATGGTTTTTCATTTAGTTCTTCTCTTATCTTTGTATTTCGAATTCTATCTCTTCTTTTCTTTCCTGTGACTCTTCTCAAATATTTCATTTCTGGTGCCTATATTCGGGTATGATGTTTAGTAGTCATAGTCCAACTCTTAGCTCCAAAGTCTAGTATTGGCCTACAGATTTATCTATTTGTAATTTAGTTTTAGTTCTTTCATTTTTATTAATAATAAGACTGTTTAACTGATAATAAGTATACTTGATTGGTTTAGTCTATTTAGTGTTTCTGGGTCAATCTGATTGTTATTTTTTTAAACTTTCTTTAAGCATGTTATCGGTGGAGTTTGGCTGGCTGATGAGCACTAATAAGTGCAAAATGGTCCGTCCCAGTCTCTTCACGATGACAGCTCGGGTGCGAATCCTTTACGTAGTTTGTGCGTGTTTCATTGTGTTTCTTGATTGTTATTTTTTATTATTGTTCCTAAAATATGGTATGCGCCAAAACTAACGCTACTGAACGTCACAAGCCTTTGTTTCTCATGTGCACCACTTGAGGACCTCATCGAACGTCATCATGAAATGTAACAGTATGCTTATGCTGGTTGAAGCTTGATAAACGTTCAAATGGTGCTAACAATGGAGGAAAAAATTTTATTGTGAAGCATTATTTTCAGTCATACGGAGTTTAGATGTTCAAATGGACCAAGTTTGCTATACGTTGCAAATGCATTTCGAGAATGATTTCAAAAATCACCATCCACAAACATGGTTATGTTAGTCATCATTAAAAAATGTCATTCGACAGGTTGCTTTCTGACACAGCTCAAAGGCTGCATCAGACTTCCAGTTACAGTGACAGCAAATGTGAATCAAGGAAGGCTCCTCGAGCAGATGTTACAGTTTCCTAAACGAAGTCTCCGGCGAACATCCTTAAAAATGAATCTTAATCAAACATCTTCAAGACGAATATTCAAGAAAATTGGTGGTTTTGCCTAAAAGATACAAACTGGACAATGTCTGAGCAATGCCGACAAGGACACGAGAATCACTTACTGTGTGACAATGTTAGAGATGGTGTACAGTGATGAAGCTTTCCTGTCAAATGTCAGGTTTTCTGATGAAAGCCGTATTCATTTAAATGGCTTTATCAATCGACAGAGAACCCGCTTTCTAGGATTTGAACTGGCAAACATCATTGTGGAGAAACCCTCCATAGTGAGCGTGTAATAACATGATGTGCGGTATCTGCAAACAGTATCTTGGGCTCTTATTTTGTTGAGGAAGATCATGGCAATCCTGTGACGATGAACCAGGCGTGGTGCAGAGAAATATTATCAGATTCTGCCATACACATAACCTGCCACTTTGTGTGCAATAGTTCCAGCAGGATGGAACTACTTACCACGAGGGACATGCTTCAGTTGCTTCATGCGAAATTTGGTAATTGCGTCATTTCCATGGAACAGTCTTCTCATATCCGTCTCATTCACCTGATCTTACACCAATGGACGCTTAAATTTGGGTTGTGCTGAAGGAAGCCATTTCCTGAGAGAATCCATCAGCAACCATTGATAACTTATGTCTAAAGATTGAGATATGCATCAGAGGAATGAAGCAACCTCTCTTCAGGGACATGTTTGAGAAGAGCTTTACGAGTATTGTCTGCAACACAACGGACAGCATATTGAATACGTGCTGTACCTCAGAAACTGTGGAAATTGACTTCCATGTACCACAAGCTTCCTCTTGTATATATAAACCTTTTTTGTACACAAAAATTTCACTATTGTTTGTTTTGGCCCTTACTGTACTTACATTGATCTTCCCACTCCAATTCTGTATCATCACATATCACTTTTTGTTCTTCCATTTCACCCTTTTTATTTACAGATATTACTTTGCTTTTATTTTTATTTAATCTCATTCCATTCTGCTCTGATTCTTCTTTCCAAATGTTTATTGCATTTTGTAATGTTTCAATAGTGTCCTCAGTTACTATTCAGTTACTATTAATAAGCTAAATTCTAACCTTTGCATGACATCGTCTGCAAATACTAGGTTGTGAAATGTAATGAAATATGAACTGGTTGTAAATTCCAATTTCCTATTTTTCTTTTTTTGTTTGTCCATAAAAATAATGAAAAGCAGTGGGCTTAATGAATTTTCCTGTTTAATTCGGTTTTTCATATCAAATCCTTTTGATTCTTGACCTTGTATTTTCACTTCTACTTTAACATTTTTGTAGTGACATTTATCAGTTTGTTTGTGACACCGATATTTGCTAAGGCATTGTTTAGGCGAGGTGTCAAAAGCTGCAGTTAAATCTAAAAAATTACATTTACATAAATTGCAAATTACATGTCCCAATTTTTTCGATAAAGGTTCATATAGAGAAGATCATATCTCGAGTTTGTCGGCTTGGTCTAAAAACTGCCTGTTCTTCTACTATGTTTTCTCCTATTTCTCTTCTAATCCTTCTTTCAATCATATTCGAAAATAATTTAAGAGTTACAGATGACAAACATTGCTTGATAGTTATCTCTAATTAATGAGTTAATAACATAGTTAAAGCAATTACCAATCTTATATCATTTTTTTATGTAAAAAGAATGTGTTTAATTAGAAGAATTAAATCTAAATTGTTAAATGAATGAGCAATTAAAGCTATTTTATTATTTTACCATTTTTATAATTTGTTTAGCTGAAATAAAGAGAGTAGGAGACACCAAAATTGGTATTGCCACTCAATGTATTCAATCTAGAAATTTGAGGAAAATTTCTCCACCAACTATTGTGAATATTTTCCTGAAAATAAATGCAAAATTAGGAGGAACCAACAACAAAGTACTGACTCCAGGTCCCACGTAAGTTTTAATTTTGTTCTGAATTGTGGTAACTAAGATTTTTATAGTTAATAAAATTATTCGCTGAAATTATCTTTGTTTAATTTAGTTCTGGGTTTTAATTGAAGTTTTCATTCCAATACTGCATTGAATTGATAAATATTTAATAGTTTATGTAAAAATAATAATATTGGGAATAAATGTGCTGGAAGAAATGTTCCTAAGAAATTGAAGAAGCTTTAGTATCATCAGTTTATATCTTCATATATTAAAAATAATGTTTATTTTTTTAAAGAATAAGAATATGTACCATTTTTTTTTATATAGAAGGTGGTTTTAATTAAAGTTGGCCTATTTAGAGCATCTTGCAGCTGCAACCAATAGTCGGACACCAAAAGTTGTACACATATTATTCAAAGGATCTGCTCAACAATTCAGGAAAAAAAAAAAAGTTACAAAATCGTCCGCTAGAGGACGCTTTTTGTTACAACAATGAAAATAATTGTAGAAAAGCATTAAACATGCAATGCTGTAACAACAGAGTACGGTTTTAATTGTATCATTTCATTTTTTTAATTGTAAAAGTGGTCCAAATGTCATCACAATTGCATAGGGTTAATCTTTATGCAAAGAGAAAACAATCTGATTTGCATAGACACCAGGAATACAGCCAATATCGGGCTATAAATAATCAATGTGAACTGAAAATGTGTTATTAGCCACAGCCACAATTACGATGACTTTACAAGAACTTACATTGATGGTCAAGTTTTATTATGAATGTCATGGTAATGCTGTAGCTGCGATTCGTGAATTTTGTTGGGCTATAAAAGTACGCCGTGGACTGATGTCACCACAAGGTGTGAGAAAAATGGTGAGAAAATTTGAAGAAACCAGATATTTAAGTTTGCAACATGGCTGAGGACGAAAGGGCATCGGTGATCGAAGAAGTTGCTACATCAATTGTGCAGGGAGTCGTTGGAGAATGCAGCAGGTTCAGGTAGTGCCCGAGCCGCATCACGACAATTAGATCTACCGAGGAGCACAGTTAGAAAGATCCTGAGAAGCTTAATTCATTTTTTTCCAAACAAGATCAGCCACAGATAAGAACTGCTTCCAGGCAACAAGGAGAAAGGATTCACTTTTGCATTAATCTTTCTGGTGAGGATGTTGATATGTCATGCCATGGGACATCCTATGGAGCGACAAAGCACACTTTTATTTGAATGGCGTTGTGAACACCCAAATTGCCGTGTGTGGGCCAAGGAAAATCCACACGTTTTCCAGGAAAGGCCTCTGCATTCGCCCAAGCTTAAAGTCCGGTGTTGGTTCACATCCAACTTTATCCTGGGTCCTTATTTTTTTTGAAGAAATTACTGCTAATAGTCCTCAGACATGTTCCGTGACTGCAGCTAGATATCGTGACATGCTTCAGAACTTTGAGATACCCCAGCTGCATGAAAGACAGTGTCTTGATTCAACCTCTTTTATGCAAGATGGTATACCTTCTCAAATTGGAAGGTTCGTGCAAACTTTGTTGCATCAACACTTTACCAATGATCAAATAATTAGTCGCATGTTCCCTACTACCTGGCCACCACGTTCTCCTGACCTTACTCCATGCGATTTTTGGTTATGGGGATACCTAAAGGATGTGATGTATTGTGGAGGAATTGCAGCATTAGCAGAACTAAAAGACAGTATCATGCTACATGTGCGAACTATCACAGGTGATCACCTACAGTCAGCAGTTGAGCATACAGTTCATCGTCTGCAAATGACACACATTTGTCAGGGGGAGCATATTGAGCAATATCATATGACTTGTTGAAACGTCTGATACTGTTTATGTGAAATAAATGTGTTTTTGAACAATTTGTTTTCGTTTTCCATTCATACAGCTGTAAAAGCGCGCTCCAGTGGACGATTTTGTAACTATTTTTTTTTTTTTGCAGAATCGTTGAGCGCATACTTTGAATAGTATGTATACAACTTTTAGTGTCTCTCCGGCTATTGGTTGCAGCTCCGGGATGCTCTAAATAGGCCAAGTTTAATTATAACCACATTATATGTAAATGGATGAAGCTGTTGTTCCTTTACCATACAAAACATAAAATATAAAGGCAAATTTTCTTATTAGCCTAGATTATTGAAATAATAATACTAGATGAAAGACAATCATGTAATTGTTATATGCTGGCATTATACATATAATTATGTAAAATTTATTATCAATGAAGTGGTAGCTTTAATTCTGAAATTTGGGATGGTTTATGTTGCTTTTATAGTTTGGTCACTGGTTTACTGAGAGGGTTGGTAAGAGTTAGGACCCCTCCCTCATTGAATCCAAAAATGAAAGAAATCTACAATTTTGGACCTGTTTGTTTGTTTGTTTGTTTTTTTTTATTTTGTTTTTTTTTTTTTTTTGGGGGGGGGGGTCATCAGTTTGTTGTATTCCAACGACTGCAGTAACTACTTTCAAATTCCTGTGTAAGCCTATGGTTTTGGTGAGTGTAAATTGACGCCAGAAGAATAATGTGTAATTTTTCTGTCTTCTGAAAAACTTTAATTGAATCGAAGAATAAGAGAGTACTGCATGTTGTAATTAATTGGTTGTTCTATGGAACAGAAAAAGACGATCAAGAGAGTGGTCTTATCTTTTCAATATATCAGTGGCGGCTCGTGGCTGTAAAGTTAGTGAAGAGCTAGTAGGAAAATAATTACATTATAATATATATATATATTATAATATATAATAAAAAATATTATAATAACTTCCTTCATATTTTTGTCTTTCCAACGTGAAAATGATGTTTCTAATAAAACACACACTATATCATAAACAGGATTCATATTTAAAACAGCATAGCAATGCGAAACAAGCGCGCTCCGAAAAAATTTCACATTGGAAGAAGAGAACATATTTCTCAGTTGTAACTTCACTTATACGATGCTATACAGCAGGTGACGTCATGGTTGTCATAGCAACCATCGCTTAGGTTATCCAGCTAAGCTTCGCCCCTGAGGTTGAGAAACTTCATATAAAAGCCTACTTCACTTGGCTCGGTGCCAGAACAAAGTCCCGCACCAAGGCACAGGACTTACAAAATACAAAAATACGTTTCTATTAAAACCAACATATGTGATAAGGAAAATTAATTTTTCCTCATAATAATTGTTATATTATAAATAAATAATATTGTATTATAAATAATTGGTGAAGTGCCACTTCACCTACTTCCCCTGAATAGCCGCCATTGGTATATATAATAAAATATGGCAGTGCAAAAGAAACACATATACTCAGATAATATTGATGAATTTCCAGTGCATACACCATCTTTTGGAACAAAGGGAACAGCACAAGCATGTGATAGGATTAAAGGCCTTAAGTCGGATTATATTGAAAGTTTCTTCAAGTAGGCAGTGGATGAAGTTATTGTAGAGTTAGTAGTTTGGCTGCTTGAAGTTGGTGTGTAACCCACGTTGTTGTAATAATTACTGTCAGGGTTGGAAAGTATCGCATTATTAGTAATGTCATTACTAGATACAGTTACTTTCAGTAGTAATGATCAACAATGGTGTTACATTTTTAAAGAAGTAACTATAACTGTAACTCAGTTACTTTTATTGGTAACTGAGTAATAAAATCGCTTTACTTTTTCACCTTTTTTATTTTTATACTTTCACACAAACTACTGAGAAAATTGACAAAGGCTGTTAGAAAAGTGTCACACTTCACATTTATGAGGGAGCTAGAATCCCTTGAGATCCTTTCTAAGACTATCGTAGGAATTATACATCACCTACAGTTTTCACGCTGAAAGATGAAACTCCCAGAATGCAAAGCAGATTATAGATTTCCTGGCCGTTCGCTAACATTGAAATAGAAGAGAAGCGACTTCTTCTATTTCAATGTTAGCGAACGGCCAGGAAACGACAATCTATAATCTGCTTTGTATTCTGGGAGTTTCATCTTTCAGCATGAGGACTGTAGCTATGTTTCAGTGAGAGCATATACGATGCCTGCTAAGAATACCACTTTAAATCTACTCTCCACTGTGTTAAGGGACGAAATATAGATTTGATAGATTTTTTTTTTTATTTTTAACAATTAAGTATTGACATTCAGTTGATTCTTTCAATAATTATTAAAAAAAGTAACTAAAATACAAATTCTGCAAGTATTAAAATTATTTTTATTATTTTTATTTGCTGAATAAAATTTCCTAAATTTTTTTTTTTTTTATGGATTTATATACTGACATTAAATTGAATTTTTGGCATTGTTTCAACTAAATTTCTAATTGGAAAATGAACAAATTATGTACACGAAATAGTAGTATGCAAGTCTCTAATGAAAAGGAGTCGAAATGGAGACCATCCCAACATTAACCAATAAAATAGTGAAGTGGCAGAGATAATCATTGTCTCTTACTCTCTCTAATGCATGAATCTGATCTCTGTGGTCTTATTTCAGTCTTTCTTGCTTGAATTATTTGCGATGAAACATCTGTGTTTCATATATCTACAATTTTATTAGTGATTTACCACGAAAAGTTGAGGATGCTTAAACTTAAAGCAAACAATGCCCACAAAATACTGTGGCATGTCTGAAATATATGTTACATTTATTTTCCTCCTTTGTAACATTGTTACTAATAACTTTACACACATATTATAGAACACACAATGATAACAAAAAGTCTAAATGAAATTTCTGAAAAATAAAAAGATCTGTACATTAATTTTTTATGCGTATTCTGTTAATTCATATAACCTAATACAGCAATTACAATTTAAAGTTTTAAAATATAAATATTTTAAAGATTAAAAATTAAAAATTTAATGGCTAAAAATATAACATAGGTCTATTACAAAATTATTAAGCATTAGAAAACAGCAACAGAGCTCGAAATAATTAAAATTTTCATATATGAATGTAAATAAAAATATGAAAAAGAAAAAAAAAATGAGGAACAAGATACATTAAAAAAATGAATGATTCAATAGTTTAGGAAAATATCTTTTTTGGGGAGGGGAGGGGTCGTTAAAAAAAAGTAACTCAAAGGAAGGCCCTGATCGCATGCTTCGTGATTTCATTCATACTTGGCAGGTACATAGAACGTGACCTGTCACTGCGCAATATACTGGTCAAAGGCACTGACTGGTCACTGGTCAAGTGTGACAGCTAACCAAAGGTTTACATTAAACATAAATAAACAACAAAAACTACAATAAATATAAGAACCTCAGTGGTCTAAGGAGTGCAAAATCCATTGGCTGTGGTTCGATTCCAGTTGCAGGCACCAGGTTTTAATTTTTTTTTTATATTTCATTAATTGTTTCTTGATTAACTACTTCATTAGCTCAAAAGTAAATTGTTTTTAATATGCTTTTAAAGTAATTTTTGATATATTTTCAACCTCTCGTCAATTGTGTTTTATTTCAATGTAAATATCATTTCCTCCTCCAGGAGTAACACTGTAATCAGTGATTGCTTTTATTTGCTCCAGTGTAGGTCCACAATCTTTTATTAGTCCTTTTCTGGACTTGGTTCATAATTGTCATTGTTCTTTTGTTGATATTTGTCTTCATCTTCATCAATTATCCTCATCAATGTAGTCATTGCAAAATTCGAGGGATTCTTATTTATCTTTGTTACATATTAGAAAACTTTCAAAATAATCAAATAACAATTCGGCTTTTCGTTTTCCTAAACCACTGATTAATTGTGAATTATCTCGAGAATAGTTTGTGGGAAATTGTTTTGGTTCCTTTATGTCTTCCACAGTTACCATTTTGTTAGTTTTGAGTCAGTTTGGATAAAAATGCATGAACAATATTTGATTGCTCCATGATAGCAAATAAAACGACACTCGGTTTGTGGTGAGTATTTATTGAATTTCTAAAAATAGAACACTATAGCCAACGTTTTATAAATTAAATGTTTTATAAATATGTATGTCACATGTAGACTAACTATAGCACCAAAATAAATTAAAAACACATTATAATTTATTAACAATACTTTAAATATTTATAAATGATTACAAATAATAAAATTGCAACAGTAAAAAAATGTGTAACCTGTAATCGAACCAGAACCAATGGATTATGTTTGCACTCCTCAGATTTGAGGCACTGAGGAGTGCAACTGAGTTTCTTATATTTATTGTAGTTCTTGTTGTTTATATATGTTTAATTTCAAACCTTTGGTTAGCTGTCACGCTTGACCAGTTAGCAGCTTTGACTGGTATATTGGCAGGTAACATAGATATATTCTACGAGGGTCAATTCATAAGTCATGGCAACTATTTTTTATCTGGCAAACTCAGTAACACTGCGATTCTAAATGTTTGAAAGCCTGTTTGATGTTCTTCTGATTGGCATCACTGATGTGGCCTGGGTCAGTGGAGAAACATCTTAGGGGACAGTGGAAAATACGTATTTGGAAATCATCCTTTAATGCATTGCCTCCTTGGCTACACTGCATTGCTTTATTAAACGATGATTTCATCCTTAGAAGAAGGAACACAGAAATACTCAGTACTTAGATTACTTTGGGGGTGTTAGCAATGTGTATTGAGCATTCCTGTGTTCCTTTTTCTCCCTTGGCTTCACTGCATTGCCTTATTAAATGATGATTTCCAATTACGTATTTTCCACTTGCTCCCATGACATTCCTTCACTGACCCAGACCACATCAATGGTGCCAATCAGAAGAGCATCAAACAGGCTCTGAAACATATATTCTAGAATTGCTGTTTTTCCTTCAGAAAAATTTGGCAAAATATTAAAGAAGGATATTTAATTTAAGGAAGAATCATAAAGTTTCAAATTATTACTGATATTTTCAGGTGACTGTCAATAACTTGATCCGAAGGACGAGTGGGTCATGAAAATGGGATACTCAAAAATTGCAATCGTTTGAGGGATTTTTCCCCACTTCAGCTGAAGTTGACTCAATATTTTGGCTTGGTTCACCTGTCAGGAGATGTTTGAATACTACGTGAACTCCTGAGCTGCTGTTTTGTCAGTGTTTATGGGGAAGGACTCTGTGATAGCAATAATCTCAAGAATTTTAGAACGTAAGATGAAACCATTTGCAACCCCTTCCTCATGGTCCACCCCGAATTTGTTGATCTTCATTGAGGAGTTGAGACATACAAGCACAAATGTAACCATGGTTTCGTTGGATGCGGTATCATTATTCACCAATATAACAATTGACTTGCTCCATAAGGATTTTGATTGTGATATCCACATTAAGATAAGGATTCCATGGAAGAAGATGAAATAGTGGCCATTACAGAGGAAATCTTGGGCACAATAGGCACGAAACTTTTTCTAATGGATGAGGAGGTGTTTGTCCAACAATGGGGAGTGTATATGGGACTCCCGACTTCCGCCCAGGTCGCTGAGATGATAATGACTTTCATTGATATGAAGGTTATGGAATCTCATAATGTAGAGCGACATATCTGATTTTATAGATGTTACGATGATGATCTGCTCATTTTCTTAGATGGGAAATATATTGACGAAGTTCAGGTTTCTTTCATTGATGTAGCGGAGGACATTACTTTCATTATTGAAAGGGAGAAGAACCAGAGTTTAGCTTTTCTTGATGTCTTAGTTCAAATTGATGATGAACAATTGGCGACGTCGTATTTCATAAACCATCCCAGGCAGAATAAGGACAAACTTCCAATCTGACATTCCTAGAAACATGCAAGTTAATATTATTCGCATGGCAGTCATTAGGGCCTTTAAGGTATCTTCCTCTGAGGAAATTTTTGATAGGGAGATTAATTTTATAAGGAAACTGGCATTAGATAATGGTTATCTCATAGGATTTATTAATAATATCATTGTAAGAACGATGGACCAATTACATAACCCTAATAAACACATTAGAAGAGTTAAGCTCACAGGATATGTCTCCATACCCTACATTCAGGGTCTCTCTAGCTACATGAAAAAATTATTAGAACGAACACAACATCGGTGTATTGGAAAAAGGGGGTGACAGCATCTGGCAGATGTTAAGAAGAGAAAAGGGGCGGAATGCCACACTAGTGAATAAATTAAAAAAGAACAACTGTGTTTATGGCATACTGTAAAGATAAGACTTGCCTAGATATAGGAGAATCCAAATGTGCCTTGGAGATTAGGTTAAAACAAGGGCGAATATAAGGGGGGGGGGCGCCCCCCCCCCAAAAAATAATGAATATAAAGAAAAAAAATAAGTAAATAGGTTAGAAGAAAGAGGATAAAACAGGATTTTCCATTTATATTCATTATTTCGGAGGACCCGGGCCCCCCCCCCCCAGAAATTTTTTGTTTTTTTTAAAATTTGTTGGTTTTTTTTTTTTTTTTTTTGGTTTTTAAAAAAGGAATTGCCGTTTTTTTTTTTTTTTTTTTGGTTGTTAAAATTCATCTTGCCCAAGGCCCTTTGGGTCCCCCCCTTCAAAAAAAAAAATATATTCTATATTCGCCACTGGGTTAAAAGAGCACATTATGGCCATTAGAAAGGGTAATTTAAGTTATAATACAGAGTCCCACATTTATGAAACCAGCCATGAATTAGATATAGAGAATTCTATCATTTTTGAGAGGGAATCTAATGATTATGCTCATAAATTGCAGTTGTTAAGAATAATTGTCTTGAAGCCATACAATAATAAAATCTCGATTGAGAGTACTGCGTAATACTTTAATTTATATATATATATATATATATATATATATATATATATATATATATATATATATATATGTGTGTGTGTGTGTGTACATTGTTTTTAAGACAAACTCTATGTAGGTATGATTTTAATTTTTTTTTCTTTATATGTGTGTACACCTGTTTTTAAGACGAACACTATATAAGGTGTGATTTTTTTTATTTACTTTGGATGTAACTAATAGGTTGATCACACCTTTTGATATTTTGGTTTCATCCATTTAACTATTAATCAGCTTTCATTTGCTAGGAAAGATGATTGGCTCTTTATCCGTTTCCTTTCAGTCTAGTCGACTCGTCCAAGTCCTCTGATTGGTTGTTTTTGCTTTATAAACTGACGATCCGCTACTCATTTCAGATGTTGACAAAGGGTCCTATAAAGGACCTGAAACTAGTCTGCACTTTTTAAATGTTTTTTTAGTATTTCACAGTATGTTTTAGACTTAATATAGGTTAATATACCGAGTTACACATGTTAAATTTTTTATATATTCTTTAAATATCCAATTGTGATTGTCAATTTTTAACACTAACATATTTATCTTTTCTGTTTCAGGCATGAAATTTTTAAAACACCTGTCATTTTCTTTGGAGCTGATGTCACTCACCCTCCTGCTGGAGATAAATCAAAGCCTTCAATAGCTGCTGTAAGTAGGAAATATTGTTTTTACAGAAACCTAATCTAATGTTTGTAATATAGTTGCTAGCATTTAATTTGAAAATTAAAAAAAAATGAAGCCTAACATAACTGGCCATATTATTGTGATTGAACAGTAGAGTCCAGTACTGAGAATTGGAAACATGTCATACAACTGAAGTAGAATATAAGTGTTTGATTTCCTATTTGATAGCTTGTTACACTTTCAGTTTTAAGAAAGTTTTAGTTCCTTGCTAAATTATCATTGCTAAAAGTGGCTTAAAACTTCACTTAAGTCTAATTGTCCCTCGCGGAAATTCTCTTTAACTATCACCATTTAAATAGAACAGTGGTTTTAACTTTGACAGTCTTGGAGCTTTAAGCAAGCTCCATGTTCAGGAAATGAACCATTACAGACATAAAAGACAATACAGATATTATGGCAGATAAGCTATTGCCTGAGATATTTAATACAGTGAAACTTGGATAATTCGAACTTGTTTAATTCGAAATTCTGGATAATTTGAATTTTTTGCTCAGTCCCTAGAATTCTGTACTAAAATAATGTTAAAAAATCGTGGATAATTCGAATTTTATTTTGGATAATTCAAATTTTTCTTATGATTGTCTTTAAAATCTTACGGTAAAAATTGTTCCTGAGACTGTTCTCAAGTAAGATACATTATTTATTTTAACGGTCTTTCTAAGGAAAACAAAAGCGAGGGTTGGAATGTCACTGTGTGGGGAATTTCCAAGGATTTTTCTGTCCACCCTCTGTTGTTACCCTCCCCCCTCCCACACCTCTTCGGTCTTAGAGTCACATGTGCTTCCTGTGAATGATTTACTGCGGTTAGATACATTTAACACAAAACTCACAATAACTCCTTCTTCATTCTAAACTTCTTTACTTGATATTTCAACCTCCTGAGCAGAAGTTTTCTTCAGGAAAATTACAGTAAGAGAAAAACCCTAAGATTTTCCTCTCCACTTTAAAAAAAAACATTTTTAGTTTGTGTGCTTGTGCTTTAAGTATTGTTTCTATGCTCTTACCATGCCATTGTCAGAAGCTAAAGCTCCTTAGTCATTAACTGAAAAAGATGAAAAATCATCTAATCCAGTGTTGGAATTAATTATTTTTTAGCAGAATTAGAGGGAACAATTAATAAAGGATAAGTATTAGTGAATTAAGAAAACCACCTGTAATGTACTATCATGTTGAATCAGTTAGTGACACATCAAAATAAACTTCAATTGTATAAGAACAAAAGTTTATATCGTATCAATAATATTAATTAACATTTACAGAGTTTTCTCAGATATATATATTTCTTTAATAAAGTTCATTAAAGTTCTCGTAGACTCAAGTTTAAGTCTCGTCAAGTTCTATTGGTTTTTCTTATCAATAAAGTTTTTCACCTTATGTGAAACACTAACGCTTTTCTACTTGTATGATAATATCACTAGCTATTATTTTTCTAGAGTAGTTTTATCACCGTATGTGAATATTAATCATTCTTTCTACTCAAATAAATAGTCTTTAAACTCTGGATGAATATTATCAACATATCACTTAAAGTTCTTTAACCTTGCAATTAACTTTTAATAGCTTCTTTAATAAAGTTAATTCCTAATTCATTTGTTAATGAAATCTGTAGAGATCCTTCTAATCAACATGGAAACTATCACTTTATTTATTATATTCTCAGCGGTAATATTTCGTCAAACATCTCAAAGTTCGTTATCCTTGAAAACTTGTAACATCTTGGTTATATTCGCTGTGTATTATACAATAACCCCAGTGTTCTTTGTATCAAGATAATAAAGAATAACTTACTTTATCTTCATCTTTAAAACAAACTTCCGTAGGATTCCGATTAGGCTTAATCTTTTACCTTCACCTGTTTCACAGTAGATACCTTTAGTAGTCCTTACACGATCCCGCTTACAAATTCACTAAATACGTTATCAGGATTCATGGCTTCTTCCTACTGTAGAATCATTTCCATCCCTACTTATCAAGAGAATAAAAAACATTGAACAAATAGAGATTAGTAAGGCTGAAGATAGTAATGTCTTTTCAGATTACTTTAAATTCAATCCTAATAATCACAACTGCATAATTATAAATATATTTCGAGGATACTTATTATCCCAGGAAATAGTCTATATTATTTCACTTCTGCAGTCATCTGAATTGCCGAGTTATCTCCTTTTAAATGGCCATTATACGTACACTTCTTTTGTTGATAATCCAACTTCCACGTTGCTAAGCTACATTCTTCAACTAGATTCTAAACAACAATTCATCCTTAACAAGCGCTTCGTCGCTACCTCCTAACAATGCAAACATTGCACTCAATTTTTAGACAAACAATACATTCATCATCTCATGAAGTTCATATTGTTCAAGCTACTATCTACTACATTAACATTAGCTGTACTACATTAACACCGCATAATAGCGGTGATTAAGGAAGGGGAAAAAGGCCTGAAAAAGAAATCGGAAATCGCCAAGGAATTTGGAATTCCATCCAACACGTTATCGACATATTTGAAGAACAAAGATAAAATCTTGAGCAGCAAAAATGGCAATAGAAAAAATATAAAAAGGACGAGAGGACCTGACAACCCAGAGGTTGGAATCATATGCTAGGACACAAAGATTGCATTCAATGAAGCAATTAAAAATATCTGCCTTTTTTTTTTTTTT
>JAFIDM010000001.1:15543548-15560316 GCA_023159025.1 Thereuonema tuberculata
TTTTTATTAACCCTATTATCTTATGAAGTTCTGTATCTAATATTAATGGGTTTCTTTACGTTATTAAGGTATGCATATGATGGAAACCGTTTCAGTACAAACACGAAATTTTACGTGTGTTCTTTGTCAAAATCAAAAACACCATATTCAATGTCGACATCAAGAGGTATAAACCGGGCCCCGGGGGGGGGGGGGGGGGGGGGGAAAGAACTTTCTTGAAAGCACCACATATCCACCTGGTGGTGACAATTGGAACTAAATAATGTTGTGCATAACAGCACCACATATTAACCTGGAGGCAAAAACTAGAACTATGGGGTGTAAACGGGACGGCAGCGGGCAAACATTGTTGAAGGATACTTCTAGGGGGTTTTGGGGATTTGTAATGATCACATGATTTTTTTTATGAACTGGGAAAGGTTTGAAGTGATAGGATGTGGAGAAGGCGAGAAAGAAGTATGAAGTTAGAGATGCCAAGTTACAAAATTCAAATATAACATTACTTTGTACCTATCACGTGATTTTTGTACCAACTGAGAAAGTTTTGAAGTGATCTCACAATTTCAATCCATATCAGAACAACTCTTTTTTGTAACCCATATAAAGAACAGGTACTCTGCTAGTATATTTATATAAAAAGAATGAGGTAATTCCTTTTATACTATTCATACTATTCTGGTCAGACATTACAATAAAGATGTCGCTGTAATGTACTGATTTTTTTTTATTTTTTTTTATGAAAAAAAAAAAGAAATAGTAAATAATTTTAGATAATATTACAAAGATGTTCTTTATAATAACATGTTCAAAAGAGTCAACTTATTTTACTGACCTCTTTTATTAAAAAGAATTATTACTATTTGAATTAATACAAACTGACTAAAAACTTAAAAAAGAAATGATGGATTAACTTAAACTTAGGCTTCAACATGCAAAGAAAAAATAAAAAGCAATAAAGAAATGTGAATTGGGACTATAATTACAGGTATAATGGCAAGCAAATGTAATTAGGAGATCTGAAAAAACAAGATATTAGGTACAGGATGAAATGGCAAAATAGAAGAGGGTGACTGATAAGATAAGGATAGGATGGTCTGACATAGTAAGAGGGGACTAGAGATATTCAGGGAGATAACAGATAAGATAACACAGGGCAATGGGGCTAAAGACATTCAAGGACAACAGAGGAAACAGAACAACTTGTGTAGCCTATAATATAAATAACCAGGGACTCTGACAAAAAGAAAGAAATAGAGCAATATAAGGTTTTATGTTAGAAAATTCCAATATTTATGACAACGTGAAAATAACCGAAGATAAAAACAGATACAATATTTGATGAAAGCACAAATAAATAAGTAAATTAGAGGGGAAAAAAAGAAAGTGAAAGTTAAGATACAGGTGATTTATAAAAAGTTACACAAAATCTTTAAATAGGTACAATTACAAGATAATTTAAATTTGGAACTCATGGAACTGAAATGTAGTGTCTAGATGAACTTCTAATATATAAATAAAACATGTCCCTTAACTGTAGTAATGTATAACAGACTGAAGAAATATACAGCCATTCTTTAATTGATTTTCAAAGACTAGTTATTTTTATGCCTCTTTAGCAAGCAAAACTAATATTAAAGAAATGAAAAGAATATATATATATATATATATAAACAACTATTAAATATTTGGAAAATGGAATGCCAATAATAATTCTCTTGTTTCAATAATATTAAAAATAATCTTGACTATAAAGGTACATATCGTAATGAAAACAGTTGTTTCAAATAATTGCATTAGAGAGGTATTTTTGTAACTGTTTGAATCACAGTAACCAGCTTTTTAACAAATGTGCTTTGGAAATACCCTTGGTATTTAGCTTCAAATACAGTCAAATGCTTTAATCTTAACAAAAATTCTCCTTACATCAATATTAAATAATTGAACAAAAAAAAGTTACATATTCATAATATTCATTCATTCTAATGTTTAAAATTAATAATAATAAAAAAAAACTAACTAACTTATGAAACTGACTTTAAAAAAATATTTCAGACAGTATCTTTAGAAATCAAAATTTTTTATTTGATTTTTATTTGCTTGTGAATTACACTCTAATTTCAAAAAGGATTCTGAGTACCTTAAAACAGCCCAACTTTGGTCTAAAATAGACTAATTTTTAAGTTGTTTGCTCATAGTTTTTGTCCTAAAACTCAGAAACTAAAGTCTATATACATGTTAGATAGCTGGTTATGTATACTTTCTACACCATTAAGCTTGATTTATAAACAATGCTCACTTTAAATTAGCCAAATTTGGACCAAAGTTGCTTCGGTGATTACCCAACTTTATTCCATGAGGTAAATGTCTCCTTTTCATGCCTATAACTTTGAAATGGGCTAAAATTAGGCATCCTGGTCCCTCTCTGATGCCGCGATAATGAGTTAGGCTGATTGTGGCGACACTAATATATAGTAAATTACCGAAAAGTTTTTAAAAATATCTTAGAAAATATATATTACCGGGGTGTTGGACCATAGTTGATCCCATGGATTGGGTAGCTTTACGGTAATTATTTCTTGAATCAAAATATGAGTTTTCAATTTTTCTTCCTTACAAAGCTCTATTTTGTAATAAACGGCATAAATTGTCTTGAAATAAAAGTGACGATATCAACAAAAACTCCTATTAGATATTTTGTTCCCAACTCATCATACATTTGTTTTAAATACTTCTAATGAAGAGCATTATGAGGTTTAACATTTCATTCTGTTCAATAAAACATTTCTTCTTTAACTGATCAAGAAATTAATAAGAATTTGGAAGCATTGCAAAGAAAAAGGTAGCTTACTTTATTGTAAATAAAAAAAAGAAAAATAATAAAAAACATGTGATTACTTGGAAAAAGAAAACAAAGGTACATCCAAGATTTGCTTAAAATAATGGTAAAAACAATATTACGCTCTAATCTTCTTGTTTCACCGCTAAAAAAGAAAAAATGCACCACCCAAAACTTACTGTACATCAATTTCTTACACATTCATCTATCAAACATCATTTTTCTCTTGTTTCCTTTACACAGACTCTACTCCTATACAGTGTTTCAGATATTCATTCACATATTCTCTTCATTTTGTTCTTTATCTGATTCCAAACTTAATATCACTGAACGAACATTAAAATTCGAGTCAAACTCTGCTGACTCATTTAATCAGTATACTTCAACCTGCACTTGGAAATTTAATCATATTACATTTTACACCTTTCTTACTTTTATCTTTGAAAGACAGTCATTTCAAACATTCCATCTCAATTGCAAACAATTTTTTTCATGTCACACTTTTACATCAAGCTAAACAAAAGTATACTCATGTACTTTTCTTATTTTGTCATATTATTGACAAAATCTCAATCCACTCTGAGGCTCCAGTCACTTTTAATCTGTCAATGTGCAGTACTATCTATCTGTTAACATATAATGCAATCTACATATATAAAAAGAAAAGTCCTGACTCATCAATGCCCAGCCCAAACCCTTGGACCTAGAAAGCTGCACAGAGGTTCCCTTTATGATGTAGACAAGGAATAAGGCCGGATTTTTCGAAATTCCCACGGGATAGAGAATAAAAAGGATTTATATTTTCGCTTTAAAGTTGCCTTATCGATATATAGGTGTGTGGCGCCAATCCGCAATACAACTGAGTTATCCGCAGAAGGCCACAATGGGCTGGGAACTTGTATATTTCCAATCTCGATATTAATTTGCTAAATAAATAAAGTTTTTTTTATGCTATGTATGCAAGGGTTCCAGAGAGAACCGACGATACCCGGCTAGTACTATATAAATTTAGTTATTTCTTCAGATTCAGCCCATTCAATGAAAGCACTACAAGTTGCATATTCTTCACCTTTTCAAATATTAGGCACTTCTATCTTACCGACATCAGTTCCCTTTATATCATATAAAATGTTTTCACATTTAATCACTTTCTGACAAAAGTACATACCAAAAACAACTAATTCTCCTTCAATCAGCATCTACTCTACAATCAGCATTTTCAGAGATAGAATCTTCCTCATACATGCATCTTACATATACTGTTTAAATGATTTTAAGCAACTAAGGAGATGTCCTCATCCTGTTCTGAACTCAATTTTTTAACCATTTTTGATGCCTCCATTTTGTAACTACGAATGATTCATCTATATGTTCTCACAAGTATACTCATGCTATATTCTTTCATGTGCTTTCCAAATTTACATTCCAACATACATCTTCTTTAAATCACAAAATACTTCTTTCTTATATTGAAATAACTTTCCGTAATGATACACTTTCAGAAAACTAGCCCACAAAACCATTTTCCTTCTAAAGTCAAACTGTCATTTTAGATGTTTCTTCTTTTATCTCAAATATCTATCTCAATCTAATTGAAAAAAGCAAAACTTTTAATGCCACTCTCAACAGATTTTAATCTTTTAGAGTTCTTATATTCAATGCCTCCTAATTATCCTTATTAACATAGTAAAATCAGTGCCTTGTTTCATTCATCTGAGAAAATTCTGCATCTAGCAGAACTTGGAAAAAATGTGGCCATTCTTATCATTAGACAAGGGCCGCATGGTTGGCGTTGTTGCTATGACATCGGCCTCTCACCTCTGATTGCCAGGTCCGGTTCTCATGTGGGTTTCGTGATGATCCGCGCTGGGTAGGTTTTCTCGGGGTTCTCCCATTTCCCCTGCACTTCTCCCACCATATTTTCTCAGTCTTTCTCTCCATCTGTCCTTATTTCCACGGGATAGTACAATAGACCTCAGGTCGCAATATGTAAAATAGACATATCATTAGATAATTCATTCCATAATTAAACAAATAAGCTATTATATCAACACCCTAGAGTGTTATCCTTCTTTCACAAACTGATATGCAAATAAATCTTTTCTATGTAACTAAAAAATTTTGGATCATTATTAAAATTACAAACATACTAGAATTTTTCAAATAGTTCATATTTTTAATGTTGTAAGTGTTGCTAGCATTCTTGTGACTTTACTAATGTTTTCCTCAAATGAGATCTGAACTAAAGTCATTAAAAATTATAAATAATGAAAGCAATTAAAAACATCTGAGAACATTTATCTAAGTTTATAATTTTTGTGGATAAATTAAGTTAAACAATTATTATTTATTAGATATCCATGATGACAAAAGAATATTTGTGTGAATAAAATGTGCAATAATTTTAATAATGAAAGTGCTACGAAAAGTGAACAACTGCTGTTGTACTAGTGATGCAGTGTAGCATGCTTTACACAATAAACAAGACAAGAAAGAAAGAAAAAGGCTAATGACAGATTGAAAATATGTGTATGCCTAAGATGCAAAAAATAGGCATCAGTATTATCTTATACAAGTGATAATAATTAAACAGATAAATACAAAAGTGAATTCGAGCCAATTCAATTAGAAGTCAAAATAAATATAAAGTTGAGTGTATTTTCTCAGTGTTACACATCAACTTTTGTGGTATTATAAAGAAGCTGATGGAATTAGACACAAGATGGTTAAGCTCATTCGATCCAGTCAAGTGAACTGTATTCCCATAATGAACAACACATCTACAGTTAAACTTGGATAATTCGAACTTGTTTAATTCAAAATTCTGGATAATTCGAATTTTTTGCTCAGTCCCTAGAATTCTGTATTAAAATAATGTTAAAAAAATCGTGGATAATTCGAATTTTTCGTATGATTGCCCTTAAAATATTATGGTAAAAATTGTTCCTGAGACTTTTCTCAGCTAAGATACATTATTTATTGTAACGGTCTTTCTAAGGAAAACAAAAGCGAGGGTTGGAATGTCACTATGTGGGGATTTCCGAGGATTTTTCTGTCCACCCTCTGTTGTTACCCTTACCCCTCCACACCCCTTCGGTCTTAGAGTCAGGTGCGCTTCCTGTGAATGATTTAATGCGGTTATATACATTTGTAGTTTTTGTGCTTGTGCTTTAAATATTGTTTCTATGCTCTTACTATGCCATTGTCAAAAGCTAAAGCTCCTTATAAGTCCATAACATTAGCTGAAAAGGTAGCGGTGATTTAGGAATTGGAAAAAGGCCTTAAAAAGAAATCGGAAATTGCCAAGGAATTTGGAATTCCATCCAAAACGTTATCGACATATTTGAAGAACAATGATAAAATCTTGAGCAGCAAAAATGGCAATGCAAAAAATAGAAAAAGAACGAGAGGACCTGGCAACCCAGAGGCTGGTATCATATGCTAGGACACAAAGATTGCATTCAATGAAGCAATTAAAAATATCTGCCTTCTTTTTTGAAAGTGATGAATAATTAAGCTAATAAAAAATGTTTGATTTAATGATAAAAAATGTAGCAGTATTGTTAGATAAAGTTTATGTGTTAAATCTTTGATCATGGAGTTAATCTTTTTTATTTATCTCTTCTGTTTCAGAGAATACATGTAATTTGAATTTTTGGATAATTCGAACTTTTTCTCTGGTCCCTTCAGCTTCGAATTATCCAAGTTTAACTGTACTAAGGAAAAAATACTGTAAGTTATTTTATTGACTATGATTTTCCATTGCAGTTCATAGAAATACTCAAGGACCTGTAACAGTGAATTGTGATCTAATCAAGTGGACTATTCCAGTAAAATTTAGTATTAATGTTAATACATAAAAGAATGATGTTAATCCAATGTATATCTATTTAGAGAGGAAATATAAGTTGAGTTTTATTTATATTTATATAAATAACCAAGTCCGAGCATTAATGTTTCTTTCATTTAATATCATTTCTTCATATCATCTGCTGGTCACATAGCAACAAATAAGTTCTTAAATTACTTACCCTAATTTTATCAAAACTACTAATTTTAGCAATGTTTCATTCATTATTAGTTACAGCCTCATCCACTTTACAAGTCACTTTCATCCTTAAATGTCTTACCACATACAGTGCTATTTTGATTGCTCTCATGTTTCTTATCATGCAAAACACACACACACACACAGATACGTATATAAAAAATAAAGAACAAGTAACAAGGGAAAATTATTGCTTGGTGCAGAAAGATTTTTAGAACAATATATGTAAAGCTGGACCGTGATGTGGAAAAAAGCTAATACAAATACCATATCACTGTTTCTGTGAAGATAAGGCCAATTTTTCCTACACATATATATTATTCTAAAAATCTTTCTGAATCAAGTAACAATTTCCCCGTGTTACTTTGTTCTTTATTTTCTTTCACCAGCTGTGAACATTGCTTTCAACATTTTGTACTCGTTATCAAAATAACCAATCAGTATTTCCAAGTCTGCTTTGTTTTTCAATCATAGATCATTTGTACTCATTTACTTTACCATAGCCCTCCAGTGCTCTCAATATTAACCAAGAACTTCCCATCACATTTTCCCAAACAGCCTCAAAGCTTCATTTTCTGTCAACAGTGCTCAGTATCTCATGCACTTTTTTTTCACATTCAACTTTATTTAGTAAAAATTCTCAACTCTGACTCCTTCCTATAGTTTTGCTATTTTAACATTCCTTCTTCTGGCAATAGATTAATCGTAGAAATTATCAAGAATGATCCAAACTAATTATACCATTTTTCATCACTCCTGTAAATGACTTCTGTTATATTTTCACCATCAAAGTCCTTACTTAAGATTTTCACTAGAAATTTCTTTTTATTGGTAAAACTTATAGAAATTAATCAGAAAACTCAAGGAAGCATTTGTCTTTGGATATCAACATCTTTGTATCAATTTTGGCTTAAAACTAAGAATCAAAATCCGCATGTATTTATTGTGATAGTGTTAAACTGATTTAACATTTTCATCATGGTAATATCTATTAACACAGAGGACAATAACTACAACTAAGTAAGGTGTGCCATGAAATTTCAGAAAAAAATGTAAGTGTGATATTTCAAAAATGAAGCCTGCACACCTGCTTAAATTTCACTATGAGAATCTAATTACACAATATTAATTACAATTACACGACTGTGGTTTCTATTTCATAAGAGAAACCATGATCGTGTAATTGTAATTAATATTGTGTAATTAAATTCTCTTAGTGAAATTTTAAGCAGATGTGCAGGCTTCATTTTTGAAATTTACTATGTTTGGTGCAGGTAAAACCTTGCATTTAGTTTCATCTAGGATTTCTCCACAGATGCAGGTCGCAGAGATGCTTCCAACAGTCCCTGTCCTGTGCCTTCCTCCTCCAGGTTCTTCCCAACATCTTGACCAAAGGATCCTCCCATCTCGTCGGTGGTCTTCCACTTTTTCTTTTTGTTCTAGGTATCCAGTTGGTGATCCTGTATGTCCATCTATCGTCCCTTAATCTCGCCACATGTCCAGCCCATCTTCTGTTGTTGTTATATATCTGCTCGACAACATCCTTCAAGCCAGTTCTTTCACGTAAATCCGAATTTTTGACATGATCGAGTTTGCTCACACCACAAATTTTTTGCTCCATTGCACGCTGGGTCACCCTGAGGCCTTCTTCTTCTCTCTTTGTTGTGTTCCAAGTCTCAGAACCATACAACATGCAAGATGCAAGCATAATAACATTAGCAATTAGTAAATATTAACAATTCAAACAATAATTGCAAGCCATATGTAGTGAAGTTGTAGTGAAGGTTTGAACTGGAACTTTGTTTCAGTAGGAACTTGTTTTTATAAATTGCTCACATTATTACTGCCATGTTTCTTGTTCAATATTTTAAATATATTTAGGTTTGGTAAAGCAAAATTTACCAAATTATTATCTGTAAATTTGTGTGATTCCCATGTAATGGAATTGTCTAATAGTTAAAAAAAAAAAGGACTAATGTTGACTGAATCAGCTAGAATAACAGAAATGAATAGTTAGTAAGAGAGCTAAAATGATTACTTACTTAAAGGTTTTAGTGATGACTTCCAAGATGCTTGCATAATTACGATGCTGATCTTGAAGTCTAGCTCTCACAACTTGATAAGGATATGTACAGGATGCAGCAATTACTTTGGAGAAAGCAGCAAAAGTTAGATACTCCAATGTTGTCTAAAAGAAATGAAGATACCATTAATGTGGCTTTTGACTTAAAATAAAAATAGGATAGGGAAGATATCTTAAAGACATTGCTAAATATACAAAGATTGGTACAAACAAACAGAACAGTGAAGATTAGAGCTATTAAACTACAAAAGGCAAAAATATAAGAATCTTATTTTAATGGTTTCATTACATCTACATGAAAATGTTGAGTAATAAGAAATGATTACCAGTTTCTTAGACACAGGCGTTTTCTTATATTTATGATAATATTTCTTCATTTCTTCATATGTCATAAACTGTAATGCACCATGAGAAACACCAAATATACCAGGAATATATCCCTGAAAATTAACAAATATACATATATGTTATTTACCTGTTATGTTTGAACACTTGTTATTTACAAATATTGCGAAGTAGTCTGACAAAAAACTAAATAAATAAAGAATACAATGTATCTATTACATAAAGAAACTGTCTTAACCTCACTACAGCAACATTTTGGAAATTGGAACTTAATACTGCTTAAGTATTACAACAATAAACATTGTTTTAATAAGGATTTTCTTTTTGTTAAGCAAAGGTTTATCCCATTTAGACAAATTACTATATTCATTTAGCGTATTCATACAAATATTACCCAAAAGCCCTAAAATCTCCTTCAAAAATAACTATGTGTGTTGCACACTGTCTGATTCCAATTGCACGAAAACATAACCACTGAAGACTTATTCCACATCTTTATGAAGATTAGGAATTTTCTCTAATTCCTTATATTTCCTCAACGTATATGGCACAAAACTTACACCAAAATCTGATTACTGGCTTACTTTCAACTTAAATGACTAAGTACACAGATGAACAATTGTCTGTAAGTTCGATAAATAGATAAAAAAATCCACAATATCCCTAATAATTTTGATACATAGAAATTATATTAAAAAAGAAAATGAAAGAAAAATTAATACCTTATATAATCCTCGCAAACCTTCATATTTAGAAATTTTATATATAGCATCTATAAATCCACGATACTGTTTGTGGTCTGGGACATTTGAAAGTTCTTTATATTGAAGAATTAAACGAGTTTTCACTACCCAAATTGGATTTGTTAAGGTCAATGTCAAAATACCTAAAGAACAAATAGACAAGAATAAAATTTCTGACTGGGTCGTACATACTAATAGTTTTTGATATTGTGTATATACAGAGTCTCTTTATTAGCACACCATTTTTAATTACGTCAATGGCAAATTTGAACACATGATAAATTTTCATCCCTACTCGCAGTTTTAATGCACTTAAACTTTCACTACCACTTTTCTCAGTTTACCACAGAATTTAATGATGACTTCATCCCTCTGTGAGAAATGGAACAGACTTTACTTTGCACAATATACAATAATTCTAGAACTAAACAAGAAGAACCTCAAGAAGAAGCAGAAGGATATTTTTGTTTCTCATTGTGATCATCAGGGCAAGGATTCTGATGACATGTCATCTTTTAAATGGTTCACCACAGACATTGCTAACTTATATACAAATCCTGTTCATGGCCCCCATATTATAGAAATGCAAATTTATTAAAGCATTTTTTTATCATTTTTCTAAGAATTTTATTTTTATGTCATTTTCTTGCTTTTCGCGTCATTATTATGTCATTTTATGGAATTTATTAGAATATTTTATACTTTTTCAGTCATTTTCTCACATTCTTAATGGTTTATGATGCATTTTTTGCGTATGGTACTGGATATTAACAGAACTGAAAGTGAGGATGAATACGAAGATGAGAATCTTCACAACTTTGTTCAACCCTTATTTCTTGGAATTTCCACATTCCAGGAGACACACCAAATTATGGCAGTTTCATTCAAATTTTTAGGTCATTTTTTTAAAGTTTTTGGGTCATTTTGTGGGATATTTGCAGTCATTTTATAGGTCATCAAAATCCGGGCCCAGATGATCATCATGCATCTATATAGGCATTCACTGTTGACAATTTCATTTTTGCAGGTATATTGTGCATTAATAAAGACCTGTAGTAATAGAATCAAGAAACCAAACTGATATGCACAAAATAATAATAATAATCCCTCACCCCCTTGCACACTTTTTTGCACTTGGCAACATGTCCTTTGGTTCTGCATAATTCGTATAATATTTCTTGAATTATTTACTAACAAATAATCAAACCTTTTTCTTTTTTTATATACATTTTACTGAAACGCTCATAGGCTATTTCACTTACTTTTAAAAAATAAAAAAGGTAAGTATGGAAGTACAGGTAGAACATTCAAGGAGAGGGTATTTGAACACATCAGTGTCTTTAAAAATGATAAGACATAATATATCGGATTGGGCTGACCACTGAAGGATTACAGGACATAATGTTGACCCTACAGTGGATATTCTTTTTCAAATACAAGAAGAAAGGACAGATTAACGACTGAATCATGCATAATAAAATTAATGCCATATATGAATAATACAAATTTTTAATAGTAAATGAAATAGTCTTTTGAGCATTTCAGTAAAATATACATAAAAAAGAAAAAGGTTTGATTATTTGTTAGCAAAGATTTATGTCAGATTGATGAAATGTTATATTTTACTATAAGTTTTACTATTAGTAAGATTGTTACATTAATATATTGTTAGTAAGATTATGTTATATGAATGGATTGTTATATAGTGTTAAATTTAAAGTTGAATGTATCGATTATTAATGAATTCTAGAGAGGAAAAGATTTTCCTGTCCCTGCCTAACCTGAAGAATTTTCGCATATAAAGAAATGAAATATTGTATTAAAGAAGATATTTATTGGAGAAATAGTGTCAACTGAACACACACACACACGTTTGGTCCTTACCAGCCATGTTGTCTTAGCTGGGAAAACCCAAGTATAGAAACATTTATATAATAATAATAATAATAATAATAATAATAAGCTCTATAGTATGGCTACCATAATGTCTGGGCAACATCATCCAGCTCGAATGGTCGGAAGTGTTTTGTCTGTGTCGGACCAGGCAACCACAAGACTGGTAAACTGCACCAGCGCATCCAATGGTCATCTTATGACCAACTTCTACACAGTTACAGAGTTAGGGACTCATCTCACAGGATACAGGCAGCCACTATACCGTGCATTCACCATATGTTATCCATTGTTACGGCTTAGCGAACAGCAGGTAATGGATCAGCGATGTTCCATAGTACTTAACAATCTTATTCCCCCACGCATACTTGCACAAATTAAGGAAGAAGTCGCTGAATACAACCACAGAACACCATTCCTCACCCACTAGAAGACACTACCTTTATGGCAAACACAGAAACAATCTCTACCCATCAGTATACATGCCCCAACAATACAACTAATGACATATTACAAAAAGCTTATGATCATTTCTATACTGCACTAGCACAATACACAGGCACAGACTCCACATTCAGGCCACCACTCCCCAAAGTACACACATCAAAACAACTCTCTGCAGTCATATACCATCTTAACAAACACACACTATCCCACAACACCTTCACACTATATCCAAACATTAGAAGACACACACACAACACTGTACTGTGAGGTACAAGGAACCATAAGAGCACATGGAATCAAAACCACCACATATCTCCCTCTGCACGATCACAAGAATACATCCCCCCCCCCCTTGGAGATGTCACCTTGAGAGCCGCATCAGTGACCTTAGAGGAGACATATCCAGGCTCACACAATACTGTACAGGAAACAAAACAAAGAAACTTATGTCCCAGATTAGCAAGATATTCAAGCACATAAACACTCAAACCATCATACCCAGGTTCAGGAACATCTTGACACACTAAAACAAAATCTGAATGCACTTGTAAAAAGATTACAAAGATACAAACAGTGCACTCTGCACAAACAACAGAACAACACTTTCCATTACAATGACAAAAAATTCTACAGATTCCTTTCATCTCCCTCTACTACACAAAAACTCCCACCAGCGAGGCATTACATGAATACTGGCCGTCTCTGTGGTCAAACCCCATCCCTCATAATGACATTGCACCAAGGATCACAGAGGAAAAACAACTGACTGAACACTTACCTTACATGCCCTTCATGAGATTACCCTCGCAGACATACAGACAGCACTAAAACATGCACACAACTGGAAGGCTCCTGGTGCAGATGGCGTTCAGAACTTCTAGATCAAGAGGTTCACGTCCCTGCGTGGGAAGATAGCTCTTACACTCACTGATATAATCTAATACACAAAACATATATGCCTCTTTATCTCTCACAGGGTGTCACATACCTACAGGGCAAGAACACTGAAACAGCTTCCAACAAGCATACATCATTGACAAGGCACGCAAGAACAAATACTATGTTCACGTTCACAACATCCTCAAAATACAACTCAACGACAGAAATAAAATGAAAGCCATCAACAATTTTGCCTTCCCCAAAATAACATATTTGTTCGACATAATTTCTTGGACAAACACCGAACTTAAAGCACTACAAAGCACAACATGCACCACCCCAAGTCTGCTACGGAAAGGATAACTCTTTTCCGAAGGAGGGAGGCCGAGGACTCATCATCCTCATCACCCTACTTCATCAACCTCATATACTTGAAAAGCAAGTACACACACTTAGGGAACACTTCTACCAAAGAGCACAACACTCCTCACTCCACTTAGCCATTGTCAAGGCTGATACTCGCCTCACACTCCTGGACCTCGAAAACCCTTCTCCAACATTCACCACCCCCAACATACACAGTCAGCAGCTGCATCTATCATGAGCTCGTAAGGAACTCCATGGCAGACATCACCACAAACTCAGGCAGCCTCATGTCGACATGGAAGCATCGAGCAGATGGCTGACGAGTGGCAAGCTGTTAGGGGAGACCGAAGGGTTCATGATCACAATCCAGGACCACCTCATTCCCACACGCAACTACAAGAAACCCATTCTAAACGACGCAAACAAGCATGACGACACATGGAGGAAATGCCACACTGCGCATGAGACGATCGACCATAAAATATCAGGCTGCCCCCTTCTCTCTCAAACAGATTACTTCCACCGACACAATCAGGTAGCGTCGATCGTTCATCAACAGCTAGCACACAAACACTCACTTATTAAGAACAGGGTCCCATACTACAAGTGCTCACCACAAAGCGTATTAGTCACCCTCACATTAGCTAAACTGGGACCGCCCCATTCACACAGACAAAACCATACATCACAACAAAACCTATCTAATTGATATTGCAGTGCCTATCAGCAAGAACATGCAGAAAACTCAAGCAGACAAGATCAGTAAATACACGGAAATAGCACACGAGCTCCAGAAGCAGTGGAGGCAGGACCGAGTACATGTTGTACCCATCGTCCTGTCCACCACTGGTCTGGTGCCTCACACATTGCACCACAGCCTCAGCACACTAGGACTTCACAAAAACATTTATGCACAATTCCAGAAGGCTGTGGTACTCAACACAATATGCATAGTTAGGAAATTTATGGACACAACCATACATCCCTAACCCTCCTAGCACTCTTCTTTACACTTGGCAATATATGCTTTGGTCCTTGACCTGCCATATTGTCTTTGCTGAAAAACCCAAAGTTTGAAACTTTTACATAATAATAATAAATACTTAATGAACTAAACTTAAAATAGTTTAGGTTTATTTCTATGTGGGTTTCTAAAAAACAATTAGAAGCTAAATCAGTATCAGTAAAAATAAATGTTCCACATTTATTTATATTTGTGTCAATTTGTGCATATTTAAAGAGAATTATTCTAACAGAGTGGATTTATTTACCTGATTCTGCAGCAGCAAGCATATGGTAACCTGCAGCTAATGATCCCTCTTCATCATTTCGCAGCATCCATCCTTTAATCGCATTGTAACTGAAACAAACATTAAATACCAGTATGATGAAGCAACAAAAAATAATTATTGCACTAACGCCTAACTTTTAATATCAAAATAAAAAATTAAAAAAAAAAAAAGACCTGACACTTTTATTTATTTATTGGTTGAAAGCTGAAAGACTAAACTTTTCTTTTTCTCTCTAGTATCGGCCCCAAAAGTATTAATTTATATAAATAAAAATGTAAATGTTTGTTTGTTCAAAATCTTAAATCTCCGAAAGTTCTTCACCAATTGCTCTGAAATTTTGACACAACGCTGCATTCAAATAAGCGCATGTTTTTATATACCTATTATATAGATGTCACACCTGAGCCAGGTAAAAAAATGCTTTTTTTTTAAATACAGCACCATCTGTTTGGTCGTAAAGCAACACATGCAATAATAAACATTGCTGATGCTGGACAGCATGCTTTTTGACAGCTGCTGTCACTTAGCATTTTAAATGTTTCCGAATGCATTGTTAAATTGAATTTCCATAGATTTCGATTTATTTTCATTTGCTTTCTTTTCCATTTAACCAAACTGAGCCACAACAACGCGTGGCCGGGTACAGCTAGTTTAATTAATAAATTTCATTTATCATGGAGAACTTTTTATACGTTATGTGATTTGAAATGTTGAAAAGTTCAACAGATTTCAACAAAAAATTACCTCTCGTTAGGTATATATACTCTTCATGTCAAGTTCATGATTCTACTATGGGAAACTCAATGCATTAGTTGTAAGAAAATGTTGGAAGGCAGACTAGCAACAACTGATAGGAATAGATCTGTCTACATTAGATATCATAAACCTGAGTTCAAAGAGTTTGAAAAACTGAACTGAATAAGAACAGTGCTTAGCTGTTTCAAATGAAAGAAATAAAATTACCAATGTCTAAAATGATGTTTCTTAAAGATGTTAGGTAGATGACAGTCTCCATGAAATTCATAACATTTACTTAATATAGTTTGAGATGTAAGAGAACAGGAACAAAGATGTATTACTGTAGCTGATAGGTAAGTTGGTTTTAGAAACTGTGTAAATCACTAGACAAAAGTGTTAGTGAAATTGAGAACAGCTACCAAAAAGTTAGTGCTACATCCTGGGTGAGATAAAGATCAGAAAAAAAGCTTGGAGATGTAGTAACAGATAGCCAACAGAGATAAAAAGAAACAGGAGCTCCAGTAACTTTGGAAAATGACAGATCAATATATTCACTGATATTGGAAGCAGGCACTCACTTATTCTTCAAGATCACTACAGTTTAAAGCCTTGAAGGTGTTGGAAGCTCAAACTGAACCACAAAAATCTAAGAGTACAGAAGAAATGATGATGACTAGATATATCACTAGTTAACTTTGAATCAAAGAGCAAGCATGCTTGAATACTTAAGTATATCTTTATAGGACATATCATTATAGGACAGGTGCTTGAAATTTTTCTTTTAATATTAAGAAATATTAGTTGCATTCATAACTATATTCTAGACAAATGTTTCAACTTCTATTCTAAATGCCATCTATAATTTCAGTTAAAACTGTGGTAAGTTAATGAATAAACTAATAAAGATAAGTGCTTATTAAATGCTTAAAGAATATACGGTACTTGTGTACTAACGCCACCGCAGCCGGAAGTGTCGCCAATCATGAGAAGCGATCTTGCCCACGGCGTGTATACATACGGTTAGAATTAGGTTAGCTCACATTTACAACCATAAGGTTCAATTTACAACCAAAAACAGTTAGAATTAGGTTAGCTCAC
>JAFIDM010000001.1:15561531-15592147 GCA_023159025.1 Thereuonema tuberculata
AGATGCAATTGGGGGAGGGGGGTTTACAAACCCCTATCAACCAATCAACCCCTCCATTATTTCACCAATGCCTTTCCACTACAAATTAGTCAGGGATTCATTTAATGTCAAAAATAACACTGATGGTATTTGTTCATTAGCTGTTATAATTAGCAATAGGTTAGAAAAACTAACTTGTGTGAAATAATAGATAAAGCTTACTGTACATTAAGAAATAGTAGCAGCAAAGGTGAGTAATGAAAACAGATGGTGGATGTTGACCATAGCTTCAAAATACTACATTTATATTATTACCAGGAACTGAAGGACCAAACATAAAAGAAACATAAGCAGGTAATAGAATGGAATGGCTAGTAAACTGTCATTACTCTTCATCACATTATTCCTATCTCTTTTTCAATTCATCAAATTCACCATATAAGTGTACTTATCACTCTCTCTATTTCCTCCTGCTATAAACTAGCTGATATCATGATGAAATGATATAAAGCCAAGTTAATTTTTGGAGTTAAAAAATCCTGAACACTTAATTGAAATGCCTTTAATACCCAGTAAGCTCTAAAAATGTATGAAGGTCACTCCAAATCTAATACTCCATATCTTTTTTTTTCTTCACAGAACATTCTTATATCCTGCATGCAAAGTTATTTCATGGAACTGGCATACAAGTAGCATTCATTTGCAATGGCAGTTGTTGATATTCATCAAAACCAATTTCTTGTGATCAAATATTTGGAGTGCGAAAATCAGATACAGGGAAATGATTTCAGAAAGTTTATGGGTGTTCACCATAGAAAGGATGCTTGCTGGGCTTAGCAACTGTTTAGAGAAGTGAACATGTCAATATCCATAATTTACAGCGAAGTAGAAAATCTCTCTCAGTACAAACACCAATGTTGAAAAGAATGTGACTATTGCAAACATATTCATAACTATCAAAGAACTTCATTTCCATTGATCATTAGCAAAGCCAAATACTGTAGCAACTGACCTACCCGAAGATGTACAGCAGATTCGACCCTTGACAACTTCCAGATGAATCCAAGGAACAATGCTAGTTTATTTGTTCTGAATTTCTTACACAGTTTAAGGCTGATGAGATTTTTTTTTTTTTTTAGCTAATTTGTGACAGATCTCTGAGCTGGAAACGAAGAGACAATCCATGGATAATGCAGGTTTCCCTTGGAAAAAGAAATTCAAGTTTTTCTTCTGCAGGAAAAGTGATGGTAACAGTTCAGAATTCTTCTTGAGGATATGGCCAAAAATATCCAGACGCCAACTGTTATACAATCAGAAAGTCATGTGGCACATATGAAAAGGATGTCGGGCCACCTTTAGCATCAATCACAGCCTGCATTCATCTGGAAAGACTTGGACACGTTTTTGAAATATGTGAGCTGGAATTTTCTTCCATTTCTACACGAGAGTGAGTCTGGCCATTGAAGAAGAGTGGTTGGGTCTGGTGCATAATCTGTGTTTCAATTCTTCCCAGAGGTGTTCTATGGAATTCAGATGGGGCTCTGTGAAGGTCAGGGCAGTAGTTCAACACCCATCTATTTTCACCGGTGTTTAGAGGAACCACTGTTCACTTGGAAAAATTATTGCACACTTGTGCAACATTCCATAATAAAGGAGCATGGCAGATATTCTCCAGCATACAATACAGGCAAAATACTGGTCTTGAAAGATAGAAGCCTTTGCCACAATCAGACGGACTGTATTTCCATATTTACCATAAAGTCCTTTTTTGGCTGTCATCGACTAGCATTTGGGAAAATGAAAGACAACCTTTGAGGCAGTAAGGTTGAAAAAATGAATCACTTATAGCAAGTGACAGAAGAATGCAGAACATGAGTTTTACTGAATGAGTATGCAGGCACTTTTTTTCAAGATGGTGAAAAGCAATTGAGAATGTGGCAACTATGTGGAAAAGTAGGATATACTTCCTAAAGATTCTTAATGTGAAAAAAGAAAACAGGACATTTCTTTTGGAATTCCCCTCATATAATATCGTAAACAGATCAATGAAAAAATTACTGGTCATATGAAAAACAAACGATGCTATTTTAAAAAAGCTGAGAATAGTATCTTTCTTTCTCATGTAAGTTTTAAACCAGTGGAAACATCAAAATTCCTTCCCAGAAGACTGAGAGCAACTTATACATGGAAAAATATGGAGGGTTGAAGTAGATAAAATTGAACAACTTTGGGATCTCATGTTATGGAGATAAGTCCTTCCTTCACGAACAATGTGGCTAACTGTTACCGCCCAAACAATTAAATATCCCCTGCAGAATCATTCATAAACGATGTTATGGAACTGCAACGATCAATCAGAAACATATAAATTTATACTAAACCTCAAGTCAAATTTATTCTATTGATATTCTTTTTGCTCATTAAGGATCTAAATTTGGCATCAGGTATATAGGTTCAAATGCTGTGTCAAGATAATTTCTGAATACTAAAAATACTGGTGGGATACATGGTTCCTCAATATAGTTCATATTAACTTTAACCTTCAAGATAAGATAGCTATCAAAGGATATCATAGATTAGGCTAATTGTTTTTAATATGTCATAAAATACTTCAGAGAGTAAAAAACAGAATAAATTTTTGGAGTTCAGTCAAAATATGCACGGACATCTTTCTATGATCTCTTGACCACAGAATGAAAGTACTATACTTCCTCAGCAGCTGATACTTTTAAGATTTTTGTTACTAAAATAGTATCCTATTGATTTGGGTACCCACTGACAAACAGATAATGAGCTTGAAGCCAAAAACTATCAAAATATGTTGTGATCAAAGTTAATCATCGAAAAGCATTTAATCACTCAAAGAAAGACAAAGATACCACAGCAATTTATAATATTTTTTATAAACAATTTTATTTACAAACTTTAAATCAATCTTAGTTGGCAATAAGAATTGAACATCCATAATCTAGAACTTCTCAGGATATGGTGAGGGGTGGTGGTAAATGCATATTGGTTCTCCATGCACTGAGAGGTAAATTGGTCACCTAAGAAACATTAGAATGATAAAATGATGCTGTCTGCTTGGGATCACAAAGTCAAGGAATTCTTTTGGTTTTCTATCAATGGGGAACCCAGGATATTCCTTTTTGTCATTAGCCAAACCTTTAATGTTTTGTTCCTTCGCAGACCATTAAGCGCCAACTTATAATCACATGATTATTTTTCTCTATAATTGGTTTTTCAGAATACAGCTAGAAAAAGGATAGGTAATAAACAGAGGTCATAAGCTAAACAATACACTGTTCTGGTTGGCTAAAGATGACTGCAGGCACCACATCGAGGACGGAACCAGGGGAGACTTAAGGCAACTCACAATATCAGTCAATGCAGTCGCCTGCTGACAATGGTCATTTTCTCACACAGTATATAATTCAGGGACCATCTGCCAGCAGCAAAACATACTTAACCGTGGAGAATCCAGTTCCTGATCCATCAATCTCTTTTGATGCTCCTTCCAAAGATGTTAAATAAATAATTTATAATTTTTGTTTGTTTCATTATATTCAAGTTTTTTATGATAAAAAAAAAATAACTTTTATTAATGTATATATTTTTCACTCTCTGCAATGCCACCATGCCAAATTCCAAAACCTAGAAAAATCGGAACTTCCTTCGTGGCTAACTTCTCACTGCTGACTAACTCTTCTCTTCGTTTAACTTCTTGTCTCTCCTGGCTGCTTGCCGCCCAAGACGATCTGTCCAGCCTGCCTCTACGTCCCTATTTAAGGCTGCCTAACACCTCCTTCTCATCTCCGGAACAGTTAATTCTCAACAGGGAGGCAGGGTCAGACTAGTCGACTCTCTAGGAGGGAAGTTGATCTATTCGACCGTTAACAATATCGGCATCACAGATTTGAAATCATCAATGTCAAATAAAATTTATTAATGAATTATGAAACATATTGTATAATTGTGGTTTTGCATTTTCCTTTTCTGTAAATGCAGCCCAAAAAAATGAAGAAAAATATAAATTAGGCGTACCATCCTGTAAAAATGTTTGCGTCTGAGCATTCTGAAAGTAGAATGTAATGTTATACTAATGAAAATTAATGGGAAAAAAATTATGAATATCACTAAATCACGGAAGAAAAGCAAATTTGTTGTTATTACATGGCATCGCTTTCTTATTAATATATATTTTATTGAAATACTAGAAGTGTATGTCAGAATATTTACATTAAAAAAAAATAACGCAACCACTTTCTATTGGAAAATATTAAATTGTTTAAGAAATACAGAATTATTAAGGAAGTAACCAGTTGAAGTTATGGATAGGTTTTAAAGACAGAGTGTCACTGATCTGCATTTCATAAGTATTACAAATAATTTTTATTAAGCTGTGATAAAAAATAAAAAGACACATCATATAATTATCCAATTTGGAATCTTCAGAAGAATATGCAATAATCTGCATTTTTTTTTTTTAAGTAATCCATTTATGATTGAAATAAAATACTTGAATATAGTTTCCATATTTCCTTCTTACCTCTTCTCTCTTCATATTATGTTAAAAAGAATACATTATCACTCTAATTACAAATGTTATTTCATGTTGCAAATTTTCGGAAAAGAATTCGCTTTTCCAACATTGAAGATAAAACAAACAGTTTTATAACAAAATGCGAGAACACGATATTTAAATCAGTTCACAATAACTAAAAAACAAGAATTTAACAATTGACTTTTAACAAATAAGTTATGTTGCATTAATATCATGTTCTCACATTTTGTTATGAAACTGTACGTTTTATCTTCAATGTTGGAAAAGCTTGAAGGAAAAGCGAATTCTTTTCCAAAAACTTGCAACAGTAAGTAATATTTGCAATTAGAGTGATGATGTATTCTTTTTAAAATACTTGAAAAACCGAAAATCGTGCCAACTAATGAAAAGAATAAATCGTGTTAATTATAATAAAAGATCTTCGACATCTCATAATTAAATGTAATATTGCTTAAAAGTTGCTTTTTAATAATAAATGTAAAATATTACATTTAATTATGAGATATCGAAGATCTTTTATTACAATAAATATTGTAGGAGAAAGGACCTACAAAAAAGGTATGGAACAATTATATATAATTGTGTTAATTGTTTGTTTGTTCATTACATTTTTCATCTTCATGAATTGGGTTCTGAATCATTATCTAAGAATAAATATGTAAAATTATATATAATTTTTAAATTCATATTTCAAAAGCAAATTTTAGGGAAAAAAATTAATACGTTTCTTAACTGAAATCATCATTTTCACTGAATACCTTTTTTTTTTGTTTAAATTTTGAAACTAGAGACAATGTAGTCTAAGCTTATTTGTTTTTCAAGCAAGAATTCTTACTAATTACTTGTTAGTGTTTAAGGAACGTCTCATAATTTATTAAGAATTATAAAATTTAAATTCTGTGAAAACAACAATTAATCTATTAGTTACGACAAATTATTCCAGGACTTGGAAAAAAACATAAGTCTGTTGCATCATCACAATATGAAAATCAGCAACGATTTTTATTTCTAAATGAAATTTTGAAGTGGCATTATATAGATCGCCCAAGACAGGAAGCTTTGGAACCTGTAATATTACGAAAAGAAGAAATCGATCGTGAATAATAAAATGCAAGGGTTGAATTTCTTTTGAAACTGACCAGCAAATCTGATTTTGACCAGATCCAATGGATGTAGAATAAGAGTCGAAGTAACTCCACCAGTAACACCTGCGATCAAGTGTTCGACTTTGACATGACGAAAGATGTTATCTTTCTCGGAAATGAGATTTGACATTTGAGACGCCAATCCAACATGCATCACAGAAATCTAGGGGATGGTGGGTAGATTTATTTTGCGTCCAGGCTGAATTCATACTTCGTCCATTCACCTATTCACCATGCTGGATGAAGAGTCCATGACTACTGGCGCCCTCACGTGAGCGATTCCGACCAATAACGAATCATCCCCACTGTGGCGAAATCTGGAGACCGATGACTGGTGGCGCCCTCACGTGACTGAATCTGGCCAATTACAAGACATCTAGATTGTGGGGAAGATAATGGCGGTTGTAGATCTGAGAGAGGTTGCATGTGTTCATTTTATTATTAATTTTAGTCTGAAATAAGATCAGTTAACAGGATTAATTATTAGAATGAGTTCAGTTCACTTTGTTGTGCATCCTTTACCTGGAACAGAAGATCAACTTAACGAAAGGTAAAACGAAAACAAAGGAATAAAAATAGGTGACTTCACCATACTGTATTTTCATGGAGCCACTCAATAGTTCTGCAGTACATTAAGGTTTTAAAAGAATTTTAGATTTTTTGAAATCTTTCTATTCAGCAATTCCTTGTTCAATCGACACTTAGAATTTAATTCATAATTTGGGTATAAACATTGTTAAAAAATTGCTATTTGATCGTAAGATTTGGGTTTGATTCTAGTACATTCAGAGCATCTTAATAAGCTAAGGCTTCTTTCTTGGGGGAAAATACCTAAATTGTCATTCACAATCGAACTACGATAAAACGAAAAAGATCAAGTGCTCAGTTACGTTATGATTTTTATATTTTTAAATATATGTACATTGATTACTGTTTTTGTTGAAGTCAAATCTCTGAATGTTTGACCTATTAAATATGATGATGATATTTGTATGTATGCATCTGAATGATCATATTTATTATTTCAGAATTTATTAATTTGCATTTTTGTATTCTTCCGATTTCTGGTATTTTTAATATCAGAGAAAACGGAATAACCACTATGATTATCGTTTCTTTCGTATTGTAAAAATCTTGAACGATGATTGCTGTCGTAATTCATTGAAATGCTGCCGAGCCATTATGTGGTGTTCATAGGGTTAAAGGATCGTCTTATTTCTTTAGATTAAAACTTCTTTTTTTTTTTTTTTTCAATCGTTATTTTAATGTTTTCCTTGTAGAAATTAGAGCTTTGGAGCTTATTTCTCTCTTAATATAGTGAAAATGTTTCTAAAAAGGAGAAATAAAACAAAATCGTATTAATTTCTATTTCTTTTGTCGAATTATTTTTATTTTTCTGTAGCACCTTGTTTTTCATGACTCGTGTTTTTATTCAATTTCATTGTCATTTCTCAAAATTTTCAGCCTTTTATTGTTATTATTATGTATTTCGCAAAAAGTAATGAAATAGGGAATGATAAAAATTACCGTTTCAACATTTTTATTTATTCATTTGATTTAAAATTTTATTTAGGTTTTGATCTAAAATTAAATCTGTCTCTCAAGTTAAAAATTTAAAATTAAGGAATTGTTTTTAATTTGAAAAATTTACAAGAAATAGATATTTATTCGGATTGATTAATAATAAAATGGCAATTATACTGCTATTGGTATCTTACAAAACTTTTTTTTTTTCCAAAGTAAATATATCTACATGGAAAAGAGATCCATATAAATAGTAATAAATAAAAAGAAAAAAAAAACCAATTTCGTTTTGTTGCCAACAAAATTATTGATTACCACATGCATAATTCAACTTTTATTTTTATTTTTATTTTTTTCACTCCTCTTACATATATTTTTATTAGAAAGTAAAAGTTAGTAGAAAGTTTAATAATAAAGTACTAACTTTATTTTCAATGGATTTTACGATCATATGTTTAGTTATCAATTAGAGGAAATGCTAAAACAATAAGTGTTTAATGTATCATTTTAACGTGTGATAAAATTTTTCTTTTCAAAAAACGGACAGATTAAAATATTATTTTCACACACTTAAAATATCCAGGCATTATTTTTAAAAATAAAATATTGTTTTGGTCCTTTGTAATTAGCAATAAGTGCTATGTAATTTTCACGTTCATTGAATTGCCGCCATTTCGTCAGTTTTCAAATAATTTAGTATCATTTTAAAATTCTTGTATTTATTTTTCAGAGAAGTAATATGTCTAATTCCATTTCAGTGAATATTAGTAGAGGGATTCTTTAAGTAGGCCTATATGCTTTAAATAGGGATTGCCACAGTTATGTTTTTGTTCTTAAACAGCTCCTTATTCATAGCCTAAACTTATATTATGAGTTAAATTCACAGATCCTATAAAATGATTATTGTTGGTTAAATGGTTCTAATAATTTAAGCATTTAGATTGATAGAAACAGCTCTGATGAGGAGTTTTATCACGTTATAGGAGGAATACTCTTAAAGTTGTGTTTACAAAGAAGTGTTTTCATTCAGTCCTCACTATCATATTATTTATTAGAAGCTGTATTGGTTACAATTTTCTTCTCGCCCACCTACTGAACTATATATCAAATATTCAGCTAGGAGGTCATGATGTGCAAGTCATTAAAAGCTAATAATGGTTTTAATGTTAGATAAGGTAGAAGAATTGCATTGGGGCTTTTAAAAATTAGAGATGAAAGAAAAAAACAATTCAGATTATCACTGTCAATTTTGGATTGAAACATAAATAATTTTGTGGAATGTCTTTTTTATGATTTTTTTTTTGTAATTGAAAAGGAACCCTTGTGTCAATTGCGAAGAGTTACTAGCATAACATTAATATTTTATAAATTATGAATGAAACTTATTTAACATCATCATTATTACTATTATAATTCTTTGTTACAGCATTATTCTCTCCAACAGCCTGTCCTACAATAAAAGTGTTAGAGCAGATTAATATAACCAAAAAAAATACTTTGTTTACTTCTGAAATTTTTGACCATGTTGATTTCTACTATTTTTAAAAAAATGCTTTCTACCTAAAGAGCTTTCTAAACTATCAGCAGCTTCAATTTGCATAAGTAATTTTGAGTAATTCAATTCCCTCCTATAAAATTTCACAAACCTCTTACTTTCGTAATTGTTAAATTGGATTGCTTACTATAGTTACCCAATTTAATATGGAACTGTCTGTAATTACTTTTATTACTTCCTTCTGATTCATTCAGTGGTAATTTAATAGCTGCTGTTTGTTATGTTGTGTTCTAATGTAGAACAGTTACTGTGAAATCTCAGTGGGTATATCTGTTCCTGGCTGCTGATTTTGTTTTATCATTTGTTTTCGCACTTTAATCATGTTCCTGAACTGCATGCTCTTCGTCTATTCTGCAGTCAAGCCAATATTCAGTAGAATTCATTGAAAATTATAATTTTCTTCATAATATTTTATACTCTTTAAAAATTATTTCTTACAGCCAATAAATGGAGGTCTGACATAGGTCTATTGCAATAAGGAAACTCTAAAACTGAAATTACTATTTGGTTTGTAATTTCAGTTTTAAATGTGGCATGGCATTGTGAAAGTAAATGTTCATAATTTAAGGATGAGAATAAATTCATGACAGATTTCTGGATATATCCTTTTTATTTAAATAATCTCTTTTGCTATATATACGTTTGCGTGGCAGATTTGACATTAGGAGATTTAATTTTGTAGCAAAAAATGAGCTAGAAGGTTGGTTCAAAAAACAAAAACAAAACAACAACTTTCAGATCTGCTTATTTATTCTTAACAAGCTTTGAAATGAAACAGTGATCAAATCTGACTTTTTTTTTTCCCTTTCACCTTTAATAAATTCCTATTCACTGATTTTTGTACTTGAATTTCCACTTAAGCTTTATTATTGAGCTATATTTTTTTTTCCCTTTGTTTTGGAATTGTGCGAGTGTTTGCATATTAAAGCACTTTGCTTATGTCTAACAGCCAGAAGCTTTGATGATTTATTTTTAACAAAGAGTTCCATGTGAATGATTGTCATACAAAAACATCCATTCAGTACTATTGTTCGTGACAGCTTAACATTGTAGCATTGTGAGTTACGGGTGCTTCTTGTGATTTGTCATTGAGTATTAAAAAAAGAATCCCTAACTAAATATTTGTTCTGAACATAATTTTGATTTGAATATTCTTCTAATGTGACTGATTTGATAATAAATCTGAATTCAGTATCATAGTAGGAGAGCATTTCACATGTACCATCCGTACTGTATATAACATGGTGTTTGGTACATTTTCTTTTCTTTTAAATGCTTTGAAATCTCCATCTTTAAATGATATGAGTTATCTTTTAATAAAAGAACCATAAAATGTACAATTCTTCCAAAAACAATAAATTTTATTAGATTTCTTATAACAAAAAACTAAACAGTTTACGATAGAGCAATAATGCCATTATCCTATAACATTTGCAAGGCTTTAATTAATAAGCAGTGCTTTGTCTGCTTGCAAGTATTGTTGAAACGTTATTATAAATCATTAATAAAATAACTATATTATTGATTCTGTAAGAAAACTGACTATTAAAAAGTGGAGATACTAAAAACAAGAGGAAGATTACTTGATTAACGTTAAATAATTTGTATCAGTAATTTATGTCTGTTATTAATGCACTAGCAATTGAAATAGTAAAGACTTAATCAGATGAATATTTTTTTTATTGTAATTATTTTAAAGAGTAGTTTGTTTACATAGAATAGATATTGATTTGAGAGGAATTCATGTCAATCCTGTTATTGTCTCTTTATGTATGAAATATATACTTCTGCCGTATGTTACAGTATGATTTACTATTACCTATTGGCAGTATCTGTTAGGCACTCCCATTGTTAGAGAATAAATTTTCTTCATAATTTTTACTAAAAATCTGGTTTCTAGTCTGTCATGATAAAATAGAATTGAGTTTTCTTTAGCTACTGTTTGGATAACTTCTGAGTTGGTGTTTTATTTATGTATTTTCAAGTTTTACTATCTGTTTTCATTTTTTTTTTTTTGTCCATCACACTACTGATGAAGTGTCGGATAAACTAAAATTTTTTCATTCTGACTACCCTCAACTGATGATCGCCTAATAAGCGTGAAACAGGCTTGTCTTGAGGTGTCAGATGAACATTGGTCTCAAATTTTAAAATTTTTGTCGTTGATTTGATTTCAGCTGTTTTAGTGCTAAATATGATGTTAGTCTTAAACATTGTGTGAAGTATAGTATTTTTGAGATTGCATTGTTTTTACATTTTCAGTTGACACTTATGCTAATTTAATATTTTTCTTTATTTCTATTTTTTGTGCTGCTCTTTTTTAATTCACTTACTATCTCTTTCTTTGAAATTGTTAAATAAATTTTGAATTTCCTATCTTTATTTCTTCTAATTCCTAAGAATAGTGTAATTTCGTTTTTGAAGATACAGTATACTGTGTTCATTGTGGAGATACACACAAGTTTATGATCCTGTTGGTGTTGCTTTTCTTTCTAATGTGCAATGGCTTCAGTCTATTACTTTAATTGATGTTTTTGCAATCCAGGATTGTTATGGTGGTTTTTCAATTTCCATTTTGATTGTATACTTTATACAATTGCGGAAAATGTTAATATGTTGATATTTGCACACTTTCTTCTTCTTTCCTTTAGTTTTTTTAATATTGTCAGATATTTCATGAGCATTTCTGCAGTAAACGAGTACATGTGATCTTCTGAAAACTCATTCTCAAATTGATCATTGTAATTTTGACATTAATTTCTAAAGATTAGGTTTTCCTGTGTTTATTCTTGAATAGTTTTTTTCTTTGATTGGAAAATTTGATTCCTAAGATTTATTTCGACTGTAATCAACACAGAAGATAGAAAAAAAAATTCTCAGTCTCTGCTAACAACATATTTTATCATAATAAATGTGGTTTAATGTGCAGAACAATTAGATGGAAAAAATCAGGAACACTCCCAACATGCACCAATGTAAACAAAACAAAAATACCAACCTATTTGTGCTATAATTTTGTCATTGACGGGGAATCTAGAACAGCTGTTTCTCCATTGTTACGGGTCTTCAGGGTAAATCAGGCTGAAGATCCTTAATGATGGTGAAACAGCTGTTCCAGATTCCCATCAATGACGAAATTAGAGCATGAATAGGTTTTCTTTGTTTATATTGCTGCATGATAGAAATTTCCTGATTTTTTTTTTTATTATTATTATTATTATTATTTTTCCAAATTTAGAACTGTAGGAATAACTTTCATTGTAGGAGAGAATAACCTGAAATTGATTCAAATTTAAAAAAGGGTAGTTAGGTCAACTGAAACAGTCTTATTCTTATATACATATACCAAATTAATCATGCAATTTGTATATGGGGGAGTTAACTATCAGTTGGATAGGCATCTTACTCTATATTTCTCATGCAAGCATAACACTGTCTTCTCAACAACAGTAATTGACAGCTTATTCATATTATTGCTTTAGCTTGATTTTCAAGTCCATAGCTTTCTTCCATCTTCACTTTTGATGGAATATCAAATTAGTTAATCCTTGACCATTTCATGTAAACAATATTGCCAAATTTTATGCTTGGAACCTATAATCTGAAAATTCAAACATGATGATGAAGGTCAGCAGTAGGATTTCAATTGCTCTCCTACAATCTGAAAATTACTGCCTTCCTCCCAGATTAATGTTCTTATATGTCACATCCAATCTTAATCTGAAACCACAGTACAAACTCATCTGTGTCTGATTTTTATTATTCTTTTTCTTCTTGATATTGGTTTCCTCAAAAATCATCTTACCAGGCTTTCTGAGTTGTAGCGGTCCTAAATAGGATGACTTTGTGAAGGTCACCATTGGCTTCTTCCAGCCATCAATTTATTTGTTAATCAAAGCGAAGTCTTTTGGCATTATTTTACTATATGAAAGTGTAATTCCTGATATCTCATCTTCCCAGCTTAACTTGACTTCAATATCATCTCTTAATATCCTGTTCCTGCACTGTCTCCAACATTTATGGATATACTTCTCAAACAAATCGATCACTATTAAAATTAGGAAGTCCACATTGATCTTCAAATATTTACAACTGTTTTTTTTTTTCTACTTGTTGCCATTGTATTTTCAACATGGGATCTTTTATTCTTTTTCCTGTTACATTAGTCTGTAATGTGTCATTGGCTTATATTTTCTTTAGGCAAAAGCTTTTTTCTTATTACATATTGCATCTTAAAGCCATTCCAGGTCTTTTTTCCTATCTTTAGGTGATGCTTTGTTGCACCTTTCATAGTTCTTTCGTACAAAATTATACTTCATTAGCAAAGTTATTCTTTATATGTTTTCTTATATTACCATCAACTTGTGATTTTGTACTATATTAACTGAAACTTAATTCCCTGTACAGTTTTTTTGCCCCCTTTACATTCCTTTTGGGATAATACAACTTGCCTGGAGTAGGAGGACTTCAAGAAATGTTGAATACTCTGCAATTCTCTTATGATCTTTTATTCTGAAAGCTATTAACATTACCTATTAGAAGAAGGACAGTCTATCATGAGGATCTGGAATCATCGCCATCCTCTTTTTATTTTCAGTTGACAAAGTAATGTTGCTTAGATAGACTTAACACACACTTTTTATGCTAGATTTGTGATTTCTGTATTATATGATTAAGCCTCTTCCTAGGCTAATCTCAAGCATGGTATCATTTAACATGGACTTGAGTATGAATAATCAGGCTAGCCAAAACAGTTCACTTATCTAATGTTTTATGCAATTTACTAAGAAATACTAATTTTATGAATTAAGATTCTTTTGAATAATAACACTGGGTGAGACCAAATTATTTACAAGTGACATCCTGGAACAGCTGTTTCACGCTCGTTTTTCATTGTGTATTTTTTCTTTTGAGGCACCACTGCACTTCCGATGTTAAATTCTTTTTGATCACATTTTATTTTCTTTATTATGAATATTGAATTTCTTTCAATTTTCCTGATTTCCGTCTGCTATTTTAGTGAACCACCATTATTGTTTAGTTTTCTTCCTTTCTCTTGTTTCACTCACATGCTTTTCTAATGGTTCTTCTTGTTGCCTTTTCTTCAGATATATCTTGAGGTGAATCAATCTTAGATTCTCTTCCTTTTGGTTGTTTTCATTTCTGTTCGATATTGCTTATCCATCACTTTGAAACATGGAGAAGGATTACAAATTATCTTTAAGAAATTTGCCCTGAAAATTTCAATGCAATTCTTTCTTTCTTTTGTTAGTGTGTTCTCTTCTCTTTTCTTTCTATTCATTTTTCTGTATCACAAGTACAGATGATATAACAGCAAACAAAAGAGTCGAAAGCTCAAAGACAAATAATTATTACCTAGAATTGCAGTCATTTCATTTCATTGTCAGTGTTCGTGCTTCTACTAGCTAAGTTCAAATATTTCAGTCATTTTTTTTTAAATTAGTGAGTCAGCTATGAAGAAAATTTGTCAAAATTATTTGAAATTTTATTGATTTCAGAAAGTTGCAAAATATTAAAATGTCATAAGTTCTTCCATTACATCATCTCAACACTGATACATTATATAAGTAAATAAATAATACATGATGGAAACTTATTTAAATAAATAATAAAATGAATTCTATTTTGGAGAGTTTAAGTTAACAGGATGTTTATATTTCGGCTCTGAATGATTTAGTTAATTTTGATTAGGAATAGATTTATTTATTTATTTATTTATTTTATATATTAAATATGATTGATTGTCGTGACTTCTATCAGAAGTCTTTACCACTTTTTGGGATAAGGAGATTGATTTCTTCTTGTAATAGCTGTTGTCCTACTGTAGTTGGAAAAGTGTAAGACTGTATTTAGCTAAATCTTAAGTTTTAACTTTTAAGATTTAGCGAAAAATCATTTATTTAGATATTTCTTTTATTGCATTGACTAATTAAAATGGCTACTAAAAGTGATGCTGTTGAGTGGGTAAAATGTTTAGGGAAAGAAAAAAACCAATGTTTACTCACATTGTAATTGAATTGGACAAGATATAGCAACAATTTATCTGCTACACTATAGAAATAGCACAACCTGTAAAAATACAATTAAAGAGCCAAAAGTGTTTTAACTAAAATAAAAATATTGAAAGTTGGGAAGCAGCTACAATTTGTTTTACTTGAAATGATTTCGACCTGTACAAGGATTGCAGTTTTGTTGGGTGGGGGTGGGGGAATTGGAGGTATTCACTGCTGGCATCTAGCCATAATTAAACAAACCAAAATTATCAAAACATAAACTAATGTTTTCTTTGAATTTAGAAGAAATTTATAAGGTAAATTTTTGCCCTCATACGAGCAGTTTTACATGATGATGCAAGCAGTTTTAATAATTAGTTTGGCAGTGAGAGGTAAAGCTTTATCAATGATAGATGGCAGTGCACTGGAATTGACAGATCCAGCATATGTGCAGAATTGAGTGAACAGTTCTGCTACAGTAGTGTCTGTTTCTCGGTACCTTAGCTAAAATATTGCTTTTTTTTTTCTCTTTTTTTTTTTTAAGGTTGAAATTGAAAATATTAAGATATATTGAATTTGTTGATCATTTGCTCTTCGATATTAATTTTAGATAATTTTTGGATATTGAAATTGTGACCAAATATGTTCAGTATCTGTATGTTGGTAGTCGGTATTGACCAAATTGTTTTATCTTAGAAAATTCTTGGACAGTTTTCCAATAAAATTAAATTCAGATTTATATGTTTTTCCCTTTAAATTTGAGGATGCCTGATGCTTATAATTTGCCAGTACTGGATAATACTGTTACTTTATATTTTTGAGAAGCTGATTTTTTTTTTTGATTATTTTTTTGCGCCCTGTTTAATGTCACACAGTTGATGCATATATAACATTATATACACTAGTATTATTTATTTATTTATTTATTATTATTATCATTATTAATATTATTTTATTTTTTATTTTTGGAAAATAGTAGAAAGATTCCTGTTATTGTATGGAAGTTTATTTTTTAATGATGAAAACAATTTCTATAGTATAACATTGATCAATATGAAAACATCTCTTAATGAATAAATAGCAGTTGCTTTCCTGTTGTCGCCCTTTGTTTTGTTTTTTCTTAAGAAAAAACAAAACAAACAAAAACTAATCCATAAGTATACTGATATACATTATGCATTGATGTAATTAATTACACATTGTTTTGTATTACACAATCTAATGTTGTTTAATGTTAACGTTATCATAGTTCTGTAACTAATACATCAAGGAAAACTAAGGAATAGTTTTTGAAAAGATGCATTTGTTAAAAGTGGTATACATTGTTTAAGGTTTCAATTTTTGTAATGTAAAGGAATGCTTTTATAGTAAGTTATATAATTAACAAGTTATAAATTCCTAAATTTTAATTGGAATTAACACATTGTTAACAAATCTCAAGCATTTTTTTTTTTTGCTTTTGTGTACTTTAGGTTTAAAGAAGTTGCTGAGAAAATTAATCGTTATGGGTATACAACTCCTGCTGCACTTTCTCCATTCAAGAATACTTTATTAAAACAATGTGTAGTTGCACCTAATCACATTGCATTTTTATTAGAGGTAAGAATATTTCTGTAGTATTCAGAGTACATTGACAGATGAACTGTTCTGGAATTGCTATTTCAATCATTTATAACCCAGACCCCTGTCTTTTGCCATTCTTAGCCATCTTGCTTTCCACGGCATCTTTGAAAATAGAATAAATAACTTTAGACAGGTCCTTGTTTCAGATTCCTGAAATACTCTTTATTTGCCTGTTGAAGCATCAGTCTTTTGATATATTATTTTTTATGGTATAGAGCAGTGTTTCCCAACCTTTTTCGAGTGTAATCTGCAACCCCCACCATATTTCCATAAAAAATACATTTTAATAGGATAAATAAAACACAATAAAGATTGCATTAGATGATCCATCACAGATATTATTGAAATACGTCATTGCAAACATGGCGGCATTAAACAACAGCTTTTTGAGTATTTTCCGGAAGAAACTCAAAACAATTACGACAGTCACAGATGGATACTAAATCCATTTTTAGACAGTTGCATTCAGCTGGCTGAAGTTCCAACAAATATGAAAGAAAATCTCTTTGAAATAGGTACTGATGGACTGGAGGATAGACCAGTTTGGGTCTATGTACTTATATATTATTACAATATACCTAAAAGATGCTAAATCTGAATATGCGAATTATTTTTGTGACCCTGTTTGGCTATTAAAATTAGCATTTCTCGCTGATCTTAGAACCAAGATTAGAAAAAATATTAAATAATAAACAGCCTTCTCACTGAAATTGTTGTATTTTTATTGTAGTGTAGGACCTATAACCCTTGCTTTTTACTTTTACCTGGCTTGCGACGTGACCCCCCCCCCATAATTCGGTTATGAATTAATAATTTCATTTTTCATAATTTTGTAAATATAAAAACTGGCATCTGTGGCCAATGCCCCTAAAGCTGTTCAATACTAAGCTGATTTAGGTTTTGTATAGTTTATTTTAATTCTTAAATTATCATCAGCATTTGTATCTGTAGAAAAAAATATATCCAATTTTATACAAAATTTTATTTTATTCTTTTTGTTACAGGATGGTCGAGTTTGTAGACTTCCTTTTTCGGTCATTACTGATCGACTTGATCTCAATAAATCAGATCCTTCAAAAGGGTAAGTAGTTATTTCCTTAATTTGTATTATTCTAAGTTATCATACTTAACTGTAGTTTTAATTTCTGTTACTTTGTTGTCTTTGTCATTCTTCTAAAACTGTGACCTCTATCATGTTTGTGAGGACAATCAGAAGTCTGTTAGAACAAATGCTCTTTATGGAAAAAATAACTGTGGAATAACTTTATGAAAAAAATCACACAATTTAGCATATTGTCTCTAATATTCTTTATCCTTGTGTGTTAAACATAATTAGCTCCTTAATTTCAAGTAAATATTTATTTGTTTCATCATCTAACATCAGTTACATTTCAATTGATTTTCATTAAAATTAAAAAGATTAAAAGAAATAAAAAATGGGGATAAAAATTAAAGCTCTAAAAATATAATTTGCATAATATTATCTGTCAAATTTAAGATTAAATGATTGTCATCATAAATGTAATGACTAAAATATTATTGGGCAGTAGTACATCTTTAGAATTACAGAAATAAAAGGAAATAGAAAAATATTTATATGTTAACAGAATTACTAAATATAACATCAGCTATTTGAAATAGATAAACAGTATTACATACAGTAGAACCTCATTATAACTGATAGTTTTAAAAAAATTTGTAATAATAATAAAGGATGCTAATTTTTATCTGACGAGTTTTACATTTCCAAGCAAGCGATTAAACATCGATCGAACAAACCCAGCAGAAAACAAATTATTTTTTTTAAACCAATGAATGTAAGCAATCACCATGAACCATGACCTTCTTGTTTTAAATGTTAATGCAATGTATACGTACACATCTTTTTCAATTCAACCTATTATGTTGAAGGCTGTTTTTTATTTGATATATAATAAACACTTTTTATAGCTAACTATTGTACTTTTATTGATGTATGCACTGCTGCATTACACCCCTATAAGAATTATTTGTTATAAACCGGACTTTCATTAAAACTGACAACCTTCAGCCCCTATTAGTCCGTTATAATGAGGTTCTACTGTATATATTTTTATTGAGATTCCTAATCAGTTTTGTAATAAGTTTCATAACTAAATCTCAGGACAATTTTTAAAACTCAGATCACAGTTTACAGTTTTTGTAATGCCTTAGATAATTCTATTAATACTTAACACCAAAAAAAAAAAAAAAAAAAAAAAAATCTTTGTTTTTAACTATGTCGATCAGTATTATATTATGCAAAGCATTGATTTCTAAATTTTAATATTGCTTTAAAGTAATTCTCCATTACAGTCAACTATCTGATGTATTTGAAGATCACAGGACAGTTTCAAGTTATTTTAAATGGGTCAATTTTCAAAAGAATTTGCCGTCAGATTTTGTGTCCTTTACTTCCACAGTATTGCAGTTTTGAAGCAGGATTTTGTTCTTATGAGCTTCTAAATCAAGGATTTCTAATTCCTTCATGATGGTGTGTTTCTGGATAAAATTGATAATATCCAATGCTTTGCTTGAATACAGTGTGGATTCTTAAGTTGCAGCTGTATTGTATTTAATCAGCTAATTGGCACATTGTAACGGTCCATGGTTTTGCTATGTTTGCATCTGAACGATTAATTAATGATCTAACCTTTTGTAGTTTAGTAGCAATATGCATCTTCTCAAAGTGGGAAGATATTCAAGCTACAACTCATTTGGAAGAAAATTTAATTTAATCTTAACATATGGCTTATTATAATTCAAGAAATCAGTGAAGTCTTATTCTCTTACGTTAAGATACCATATCAACAAAATGTAGTTTAGTTCATCACTGTTACTAATTTTTTAAAGTCTAATCTGTTCTTGAAGTTTTGGAGAAAGACATTTCATATATATACCGCAGACTTTTTAACTTTTTTAAGTCTTGTGTTTATGTGATTGTCGGAGATAGCAGCTCTTCACAGGCAATGGATTCTTTGAAAGTATAATTTTATTTTCTTTGTCTTTTTTTATTGCTTTGTTGGTTAAACAGTTAAAGCATAAGATTCCTGTAAATTTATGTTCCTACATAGAACCTCCTTCAAGATCATCACATTACTCCTTCCATCTCATACCTCTAGATTTACTTGATATACTGAAGTAAGCTGGAGTGAACAGATAAAGAAGATTTATTTGCCATTTATTTATACCTTAACATTCCCTCACCCTGCCCATTTTTAATTTAAGCATTATTGCTATTTAATTTCTACATTGAATTTCAAATCTTTATCAAGTGTTATTAAGGATAATTTTCCAAGAAATAATATACATACATCTCCATATTGACTGCTGCTATATTTCATTAGCAAAGATTCAGTTGGCAAATAAACTACCTAAAAAATTTTGGGAGAAAAAAAAAATTGCTGAAAAAGTTTCAAGAATTTGGAAGTGTGTTTTGTTCAGGACTTCAAATATTATGCATTGAAACTATCAGCAAATTTTGTTCATCATTAATCTTCCATTTTAGCTTCTGTGATTTCATTATTATTACAATGTTCTTCATACATTTGCCCTCCAAACATATATTCTCACATTTTCAGTTGGATTTGATCTTGAACATCTCAGAAATCAATGCCTTAGATTAATCAACAACTTTTGATTTAAATTAGCATTTATGTCACAAAGATAGCTAAATTGTCTTTAGAGTGCTCAGCAAAGTAGTTCCATTCTTGATGTCATGTTGGAAGATGAAAACTGTGGTGTTGTGATTCATAATTAATTGGAGTTTATTATATATTCGAATACAGCATTGTTCTAAAACTGATATAAAAAATTTTGCAAGCAGTAGAGAATAATTATATGTGGGGATAAAAACCAGACTAAGTTGAAATTAAGTTCACTTTCGAAGTGTGTAGTGAAAGTGATCCCGCTGAATAAATGTTTTAGTTAAAAAGTTTTTTCTTCTGTTTTTCGTAGAAGCAACACCAAAGGAAGTAGCAATGCCCAAACTGGTTCTAGACAGCCCACCCGCACTCGTGGTCGTATTATGCGCACTACGAGCCGTGGGCGGGGTTCAGGGGTTATTATGGGGTCCAGACCAGCTGTACCTGCACCATATGTTCCAGAAGAATTAGTGTCACAAGCCCAAGTTGTATTGCAAGGAAAGTCCCGCAATCTCATTATCAGAGAACTGCAAAGAACAGTAAGTCTATATTTTCTCTTTTTTAATTATATTGTAATTTGTAATTTAAAAAAAAAATATCTTTCATTATTTTTAAAAATACAGTAGAGCATCGATTATCCGAAGCAATGCTGCATGGGGAGTGTTCGGATAACTGATATTTCGGATAGCCGATCATTTACGAAAAAATTATACCAGTGTCATAGGAGCAATATGAAACACAGAAACAGTGATACATATTAAACACAAAACCTTATATTGTATTTTAAACATTGCTAATTACGATCCAAGTCAGATTTTAGATAATAAATTACCTTATTTTAAATCCGTCCTGTGACTTCGTTGCATTGTTTTTTGTCGTTATGCGTTTCGGGAACTATGTCCCGTCATCAGACCTATCACTTGGAAAGAAGTTAAATTTTTTAATTTTAATTCGCAAATTAAGTTTTTAATTTTTTCTACTGAAATGCCTTCGATTAACCGATGTTTTGGTGGATTGATAATCGGATAATCGATGCTCTACTGTACTTCTAAATCAGTGGTGCCCAACCTTTCGTAATATGGGGGCCAAAATTGACTTTGCTGTGAATCTCGCGGGCCACAATGTGGCAGAATCTCCTATTCAACAACCAAAAAAAAATACACCGAATCTCCAGATTCAACGACCAAAAAAAACAAAAACAGGAATAAAACAGCGAGTCGGATATGGCCCGCTGGCCATAGGTTGGGCACCACTGTTCTACATTATAAGTGTACCATATTTACAGTCGAACCTCTATATATCGAAGTAGCAAATTGCCGGAAAAAAATTCGATATATAGAATTTTATCATAATTACTCCCAAAACATTAAAATTAAAGCTAATTTTCGTATACGAAACTCAATTTCTAATTTATATGCGAATCACATTAAATGAAAACTAATATAGGTAATTAAAAAATGAATTAATATGAAAGATTTATTGAGTACTACTACAAACCTTTTAAAAAAAACAATAATCCAGACAGTGGTTACAGTGATCACAGTTACATTTTTTTAAAAAAACTTCGAATATCTTGCTGAACAGCCAGTTTTGCGGAAAGTTCATCAAAGAAATGTTCGCTTTTATTCAGTCCACTAAAAACTTCATCAGGAACATTTTCCGCGAATTGAAGTCCACGACGTATTGTTCCAAACGCTTCTCACATTTCTTTTTTCGATGGCTTGGAAATGTTTTCAGATTCATTTACTTCCTCTGGTTCTTCGATTTCTTTTTCAGTTTCATGAAACGAACTCAGTATGTCTTCATCTGTAGGATAATCAGCAACGGCATTCCGATTTTTTATAAGAGTCGACACTGTGCTTGCGGGAATACCAAATATAGCTGAAATGTCTTTTTTGCGCATTCCGCTATCTACATTCTTCAGCAATTATACTTTATCCACACTTTTATCCCAATAAGTCTTGAAAAAAAATTTCGATATATAGAGATTTTTTCGATATATAGAAACAGTTTTTCTAGGTAATGAACATGGAGATTTGCTAAGAGTTCGATATACAGAAAATTTCGATATGGGGAAGTTCGATATATGGAGGTTTGACTGTATTTCCATAATCTATTTCCCTTCTCCCCCTCAAACATTTATAGAACTGAAATTTTGATTTTAATTTTTTTAGTTGTAATTTCCCCACCCTGTTTCCTTTTGATAATTTGATGGTGTTTAAAAATGAAATGAAGCTGTTTCATCGTTGCTACTTTCTTCAATAACTTTCAACTCTTCAGACATCCGATTTATACAGTCCGGTTTCCAATTCTCATGAAACTGAAACAATCATTAAAAATATCCTACTTCGTTGTACATTTTTAACCCAATCTCTGTGCACTTGATGCATTTTAACTTGTATTTAAGGAAATGTGAAAACATTGGTTTTTGTGATGAATCTTAGCTGAAAAAGCACATACACACACACACAAGAAAAAAAAAAAAAAAAAAGAGGGAAAAGAACAAATTGGAGTAGAGATAGCAGAAAACTTCTGACTTAGTAACTAGCGTTATGGGTAGTTTACAAGAGCAACAAGAAATTGGTCCTGAGTGCAGAAAATATTTGATTGTAACGTAGCGAAGCTCTGCACAACATTGCTGAAATATCGGTTTCATAGAAAATGCTCCAAATGATCATGGATGCCGTAAACTATGATGTTTTCTGAACTATAAATTAAATATATTTTAGACATTGTAAAAAATGCCTAAAAAGAATTCAATACAGGAAAAAAAAAAGAAAAATCTATTAATTTATAGCAATAATGACCTACTTTCCTATATTTGATTTTCTCTTCAAATTGGTGTTCGCTGAATAATATCTTCCTCCCCATCCTTTTCTACAAAATTAAAAAAAAAAAAGAGGGAGAGGAATTAAATATGATGAACCAACAGTTCAGTATTATTTCTTATTATTGATGTTCCATATATTATGCTTGAAATAATGTTTCCCTTATTTCAATATGTGGTGAAATCTCATTTGTATTTGTGAACATTGCATTTTCTAAGCACAGTTAACTCCTGTGCTTAGATTCATAAGAATCTGCTAGTTATTTGGGTTTATTTTCCCCGATGGACTTTTTTCTGTTATTCTTTTCACTGATGAAAGCTTATGTGTAAGGCAAATCCTGAAGGATTTTAAAAATTTTATTTTTTTTAATCCTTAATTTTTTTATTTTTTTTTTTTTCTGGTTGTGTTTATTTTTGGGTTTAAAATTGCATGATATACTGAAACTGAGATACATGGAAAGTAATTATCATATCCTGACTTAAGAATTAAATGATGTGGCTCAGATTCAGATTGTTTGCAAGTCCCAAAGAAGGCAACTGTCCATTGCTCCAAAGAAGGACGTCTTAAAAGGAGTGTGAAACTAGATCCTTTTATGTTACAACAAACGTTTTGTCAAATCTACAGTTCAATTGCTGATTGAACATGATAATGGGTCCTCAGCTTGTCAGTTTATTTTTCCAGAGGAATATTTGCAAAAGACAGTGCTTTATAGTTGACAAACAATACACTTAAAACGGCTTCATAAAACAACAATAATCATACTTACTATTATAAAGCTGAAGAGTTTGTGTGTTTGAACGCACTAATCTCAAGAACTACCAGTCCGATTTGAAAAAAAATTTTTGTGTTAGATAGCCCGTTTATTGAGGAAGGTTATAGGCTATTTAAAATCACACTACAACCAATAGGAGCGGAGCAGTAACATAAACGTCATTCAACGGCTGCGGCGGCGACGGGGCGGGCTTGGCCACACAACAAGGACCAAACATTACCAAGAAGGGCCGAATTTAGCGCGGGTGACACCATGGGGCACAGCTCCTAATAAATATTAAAAAAAAAAAAACAGAAAAATTTATTGGTGCTTCATATATTCTTTAAACTCCAATAGCTGGCATTATAAAATCAGCATCAAATAGGCTATTTACATTACATTTTCAAGACATTGTCAGGATTCTAAATAGCTGTAGGATATTTTAAGTTAATCGAAAGTTTTAAGTAATGACGATGAATGGATTTAACAGTACTGTTTCCTATTGTAAATAATTTCAAATTTATAGCAAAATATTGGCTTCTTAAGCCTAAGAAAACTTTAAATTAGTAAATAGAACTACAAGGCCTTTTTAAATTTTACATGCTGTTAATAGAAATGTTTTTTTACTTATTGTATGATTATCTTTTGTTCTTAGAATTTAGACGTAAATTTAGCTGTCAACAATTTATTAAGTAGAGATGATGACGAAGGAGAAGATGTTGATGATAGTCAAGATTCGTATGTTCCAGGAGGTGAGTCTTTTTAAATTTATCTTCAATTTCAGTATAGTGAAGCTCGTTTTTAAACAGCTGGAAAAAGTTGTATTAACAAAATATGGGATTCTTATTCCAGCTACTATCAGTTTATTTTCAGATGAGTCTTAGTTTAATAGGAATGTGAAGCAGAACTCCTTTCTAGTGTTTTGTGTTTTTGTATACTAACAGGTAGTGCTTGTAGAATCTGCCGCAGATGAGACTAAAAACTCATATTGATTTATATGTTATTGGATCTGATGACATTGACTAAAGTAAAATCAAAGGACAGAAAAAACTTAAATGTTTGAAACTTATCCAACAAAAGTTTTCTCTTTAACCTAATCTCAAAGGTAATGTCAACAAAATTAAAGCTATGGTATGAAGATAGAGAAAAACAATAATAATACTGGAGAGTTCAGAAGATAGTACTAAGAAAAATAAAATAAAAAGATCGGCTGAAGGGAATGGGAAAAAAAAAAAAATCTTAAAATACAGGAATCTATATTTTGACAAGCACCTCTCATTGGTCTGTCCATTGCATGCTTAACTTTGTTCCCCAAATATTGAAAAACCTTTTGCAAGCTCAAGGAGCAGATATTATTGATTTACAGAAATAACTCTTTACTAAAATGCTGTTACTTCTATATAAGGTAGCCAATATTAGAAGCAATCATCATTAAAGGAAAAATGGAGAAAAATATAATTCAGCATGTTAATATTAATTGGTTAAGATTTTGTTTTTTGTTTTTTTTTTTTCATCACTTGTCCTGAACTTAAATTACAGTCATTAACTATTATTTCATGTAATAAGTTTTAGTCCAAATTATTCTCAGAAAGACAGCTTTCTTTTGCCTGTAGGCAAAGGGACTGTCTGTTAATAAAATTTGTTAATGTGCTAGAATATCAGTTTCTAACATTATACAAGGGTTGTTCAATAAGTAATGCAACACACTTTTTTTCCTCAAAGTAGATTTGTTTTATTACAGTTTTAAATACATCACCTTGTTCGTCAATTCTTTAGCTACAAAACTATTTTTCAACATAATCTCCGTTCAAGTCTATGACCTTACGCCACCAAGATGTCAGAGCTTGTATGCCTTGACGTATGAAGGTGCGAGATCAGGGCTGTAGGATGGATAGGGAGAACAGTTCAGTGAAGTTTTGTGATCTCCTTGCAAGTATACAGACTTGAGTGTGGTCTGGCATTGTCATGGATCAGGAGAAGTTTGTTCACGTCTTTGTGGCCACACACACGCTGGAATCATTTCCTCAGTTTCTTAAGAGTCTTCATTTAGACTTCCGAGTTGATCGTTGCACGTTGCAACATTGCAGGAGTAACAGTTGTGTGCAGGAGATCAGACTGCTTCCCTTTTCCTTCCGATGACAACAGATGATTCACCCAACAACTCACAGTGCTTTTATCAATTGCCTGGTCTCCGTAGACATTCTGTAAGCACTTGCGAATATTTGTCACGGTCTCCTGTTCCGCCAAAAGAAAATTCAATAACTGCTCATTGTTTGGAATGCATCTCATTCACAGACACCATCTTGAACAATATGTATAGTGCTGCTGCAGAGAATGATGAAATAATTCCAGAAAGTGTGGGAATGTTTGAAGATATACTGTACAGAAAATTTCACATTTTTTCATCAAATATTAGTCAAGAAAAAAAATGTGTTGCATTACTTACTGAACGACCCTCTTATTTTGGTTATTAGCAAGCCCATCTTTTTGCTGATCTAAGAAAATTCTTTTGGTCATGTCTTTTACCTTAGTGTCCTTTTTTTGAATTTAGATCATAGATCCTATACTAAAGATCTTTGTCCTAGTAATTCACCAACCCTAATTTCCTCAGATACCAAAACTGTAGCATTATAATAAAACATTCATTGACTTGCTGTCGCAAATATTGCAGGATCCTAGGTGGTAATGATGCATCACAAATTTATCCATAATTGTAATAATTATTATTATAATTAATTATGAAGATACAACTCAGGGAGGCAATTTTTTATTAGCGAGAATTCTATATTTTTGTTTTGTTTTTGTCTTTTTTAAAGCAGACGACCTTATCTCCCTATTGGATGCTGGAATACACGCTGACCATCCTAGTGTCATTATTGATGCTGATGCTATGTTTTCAGAAGACATGTTTGGATACTCTGGCTTGCGTAACCGTTCTGGAAGTAGAGGCAGATCAGGTAAATAAATCTGTAATGTTTTGAAGTAAGGTGATTGCCTGTTGCTTTGCATTCTTGAATTTATTTATGTTATCTCTTTGATTAATTAAATACGAGAAATTGTAGAAAAAAATATTTCTTTTAAGAAAAAGTAAGCAGTTCTTTATTTTGTTAATGAGGAAGAACAGATGATTTAGTCGATGTAATCTTACAAGATTGGTTCTTTTTGGATCATGTTGATGGCCTTTCGTTATTCAGAAATAGGAAAAGTTGTAAAAGTATGATTGAGGTCTACACACATTAACTAGCTAGTAGAGATAAAAGAATAATAAAATTTTTAGATCCAACTATGGAAATTAATTATTAACAAATAATGATAATCATAGAAATGTCTTTATACACAACATAAAAATTGTTTTCCTTGTGTTGATGTATTCAATTCCCATTTGAAATACATCATTCCAAGAACTCCCAAGATCCTAAGTTGATCACTACATAGTCAATAATAAAGAAAGAACAAGATAAACACTGCACTTATTGTATTTGATTTCAAAGTTGCTTAAAAAAAAGTTCAAAGGAAACAGGCCAAAACTATTGTTTGAATGGAAATTGGTAAATAATATAACTATCAATTATTTAGTGTTTAATATGGAAGAAATAAAAAGCTCAATATGCAAAGTGAAATAACAGTAAAAGATTTAATTTTCATTAATTAAAAATAGGCTTAATATTGATAAAAGGGGACATACATTGGTTTTGATGACTGGCGCATATATAAAACTTGAATACTTGTTTACATTTTTTTTTTTTATCTATAATAAAATTGTGTTGAAATATATCCATTTTCCTTAATTTTAGGAGATAGAGATCGGGATGCCGATAGAGATAGAGACCGTGACACTGTGTTTCGATTTCGAGAACGTCAATACTCAGGCTCTCGCCGTTGGCTTGAAACAGCTTTACGTGATAGCACAGTAGGACCAGCATCATCCAGTGGCGCAAGCAGTGGGGGTGGTGCTGCTGGGGCCAATGTAGTAAATAATGACAAAGATAACGCTGCTAGTGAAAACCGTAAAAAAGAAACTCCTCCTCAGACTCCAATGTGGTTAGCCGATGAAGTTGAATATTGGCCTGATCGTGGGGGTGTGCGATTCATTAGCATTGCAGCATTACATTCAGAGTTGGTTGCAGTGAGTAGCAATGGCCAACTGTATCAGTGGCGTTGGATAGATACGGAACCCTACAAGCACCCTGAGGTAAAAAAAAATTTTTTCTTTTTATAACAGAAATATGTTATTACAATAATAATATACTTACAAAGTAACTATACGTTTATTTATGTCTTTTAAACTGAGAGACTTAAATTGGCAGAAAATTTTATATTTATGTAATTTTTTTTTTTTTTATCAGTAATGAATTGTTTGAAATTAGATTGAATCCTCTGTTGATCTTGAATTAAGCACTTAGACTAAATAAAAGCACTTAAAACAGGAAATGTTTTATCTGAACTTATATTTTTATCTCCGGATGGAAGTGAAAACTTAAAGGATAAGAACATTATTAAAAATATGAGAAAATAAAGATGATGATTGGAATTTTTGTTCAGAAATGTCATAGGAAAACAAATTTTTAAGACGTATTTTCCTAACTTTAGTAAAACTTTGAGTTAATGTTATTTGGAAGAAATATATTTAAAAAAATATATAGTATATAGTCACTTTTAGGATATAGGAGAGATGTAAAAAATAATAAAGAATAGAAGTTGATCTTGAAATGCATTGCAGTTCTGCCATGTAAAAATTTTCATGAGACAAACCTCATGAGTATTCCTTTTGCATACAAGGCTGTTCAGTGTGATTCACTAACCAATAAATATTGAAATCTCTCGCAATTCAGAATGTAAACCAGAGTACAGTAGGGTAATCTCTGTCTCCTTAGTTTACTTCTCCAATTAGATGCAGGAACATGCCATTCATAGGAACAGATAGTATCCTTAAATACCCATCTCAACTTTGGTAATTACTATTATTATTGAAGGAAAAAAATGTAATGTTTTGTTCTGAAACACAATATCAGGAAGTGTTTGAATTTTAAACTTCAGTATCACAGTATATAGTTAGTTAGTTTTCAATGATTGAGATAGATTGGGGTTTCTTGGTAGTCAGATGAAAATACTGCATCAGGCAACTATATTATTTCAGACAAAAACAATGAAATGAGAAAGCTTAGAAAAAAACTGTACATAAGTTTATAAATTCAGTGTTTTGCTAAAAAACATTTTCCATATTATAAAAAGTCTAAACTTCAGGAACAGGATTCTGCAAAGATTCATACACTGATAAGCTTCATGAGAACTCGTGGAATGCCATAATGATCAGAAAATTCTTAGCAAATAATTATTAATAAAATATTATTGCTGTAATAATTATGAGGAATCTCTAATCAATCTTCAAATGAAAGTCACCTTTCATATCATATTTTGTTTTGCTTATCTTATCTGCCCTTTTGATAAAAAAAAATTAATATAAAACTAATAAGTATTTTATTATTATTTTTATTTTTTTAAAGAATCCTAACTTACATCATCCAAAAACCATTCCATTGGGATTGCTGAATGAGAAAATTGTACATTTGAATAGCTGTTCCATTAGAGCTACTGTTACCACAGAATCTGGAAAGGTAATTTTACATGTTGTTCTGGTGTTTTTGTTCTTAATATCCTGTTTACCCACTCTTAATATTAGTTTTTTGGTATAATGTTAGAAATTTTTTTTTTTTTTGTCATGTAACTTATGGTGTTGTAGATATTTTTTTATTGACATTTCTTTCTAATAAGAGATTTTTTTTTCCTCATTAGAGTTTTCTTAAATTTCCAATTTTGACTTGAAGAAATCTTCATATATGATTTTTAGTCTGGGGATTACGATTTCTGAGGGATTTCCCCTTCCCCCACTTTCTCTGATATTTATGCTTCAAATAAAACCTACTTGAATAATGTAAATTAAATTTCCATTAAACTTCTTGTTCTAGAATGCAATTTAATCACCTGCTATACCCTTATAAGAGGCAGAATTGATATTCTCTGAATAGTTTGGTTACACAAATGCATTTGCTGTGGCTTTCTTTGTTTGGAGAGCTACTCCTGTCTAAAGGACAGCTATAGGAATTATTTGCAGAGTTGTAAGTTCTGGAAATTCCGTTAAGCTAAATTGTGCATAAAAATGATGCTTAATTTCAAGTTACTGACAATAATCAACAAAACAAAAAGGAAGGAAAAAACTAATATCAGTTTTGACAATTGCAGGTTTATAATGTAAATAAGATATTTTATAATTTTTAAATATATTTTAAAGAGCATTAAAAAAAAAATGTTTCCTTTAAAAACAGGTTAGTCAACAATGCAGGAACTACTAAACGAACAATAGTTTAAACAAGTCCTAGACTGATTTGACTAAGATGTTTTTTGTTATTTTCATTGAAATTTTTTAAAGATCTCTCTATTTTATCTTTTGAACCCACCATCAATTAATATTTTTGAAATTATCTTAAGTTTCATATTCCATTCTGATCTTTATGAATGACTTTTCATTTTCTATTATCAATTGCAAGTTATGAGAACAAATCTCCTGAATATCTACATTCAGCATATTCCTGTTTTACTTTTTCATGAATTAACTGCTTAAGTTTTTATTTATTTAAGTATTGTATTGATTTTTAATTATCACTGTAATTTGAATGGCATATGAGCTAACACAATTCAAGTTATAGATTTGTTTATAGTTTGATTATAATAACTGTCATGATAGTTATAGAATAAGCCATGCAATTGATTTTATCAAGAAATAGTGTTAATGTTTTGTTTTATACTGACAAGTTGGTTCAGTTTTGGACTTAGTATAAGTGAATTCAGTAATTAGAAATTGCTGAAGAATTCAGAGGAGTTAAATTAAATAAAACAAGAAATGAATTCAGCACAAATCTAACCAAATTGCCTTTCTGGTTCGATTATCGGGAATGGCCGTTTCGTCCTACATT